>JBAMBQ010002481.1:0-459227 GCA_037044495.1 Stegana nigrithorax
ACAGGGTTTTTTTTTACCGATAAGTTGACAAATTTGTGATTTCGCGACGATGACCGCACGCGACCAAAACAAAAAAAAAATCCTTAATTAGCAGCAAGTGAATGGATTCTGCAATTGCAATGATTAGAAAAACCCAAAAAGGGTCGTTGCTGGCGGAAAAATTCTTGAATTCTGTTGCGTCGAATATTTGACCATATGTAACACATGTAGTTAAGAAAGCATTTTTGCAGCACACCCCGATAACAGATTTTTACATGCACACATACGTATGTATATGTTTATACCCTGTACAAAAAAATGGTAAAGGGTATATTCAAGTTGTGCAAATGCATGTAACAGACAGAAGGATGCGTGGCAGACCCCACACGTATATACATTCTTGATCAGCATCGAAAGGCGAGTCAATCTAGACATATCCGTGTGTCTGTCCGTCTGTCCGTATGATCGAAAGGATGTCGGAAACGGTTTGACCTATAATCACCAAATTTGGTACAAACACTCTCTCAATCCATAGACATAACGAGTTTATTTTGTTTTTTTGTTATTCAACCTATAACATATAGCTGCTATAGGAAAGATCGGTCGAAAAACCACATTTACTAACAAAAACCCTTTGTTTTTTAAGATATCTTTGCCAAATTTTAGATTTAATAGTTCTAGCTATGTAATGCCCAATCACATATCTCAATATTATGTTCAGTAGTTATTCGATTGTGTGAACTAATTCAAACACGCATTGTTCACTGAATTGAATTGTTCACATAATGGAGGTAGCAGTTTTGCAGGTTTATATATAGATTTATATGTACTCTTTATATTTCGTCTGTGATAAAAATTTAAAAAAATAGTGTTTTATTGATAAAAAATTAAATATTTTTAATGAAACTGTAGCGGCAGCACACCCACTGCACACACACTCTACACACACACACTCTAAACACATACGCTTACAATTTGAGCACATTACTAATCAGTTTTGGGTTCGGTACAGGGTATTGTATAGTCGGATGCGCCCGACTATAACCAGTGCCTTACTAATTTTTATATAAGTTTATTAAAGTGTATTCGAAATATGTATTCATAATACACAATTACTATGCGCTGTGCTCTGACTTCAGCTTAAGAATAATAATTATGCAATGAAATTCCTAAGAAAAAAGAAACAACTGAACGTCATGGCTTCGTAGCAGCGTAGATTGTTTAGTTTAGTCAAAACCCTGGTCGGCCTTAGACGTGCTTGTTATTTATTTTAATTTCAATAAAAAATCGTAGGACAAACCAAAAAACCAATTCAAAGATTTAAAATGTTTATTTTGAACTCGAATTATTTGATTGTACTTTTATTTGGATGTCTGTTCAGCAAATTCGTGTGCATTAACACATCTTCTGATCCTGATACTCAGGGCGAATGCAACTGTCAGCAAAAATTAAATTTTGAATTGATTGATTCATGTAAATGTATTGATGGCTATAAATTCAATGAAGAAAAAAAAAAAAGTGTAAAAGAAGACGATTCAACACTATCGAAAGATACTACCTCAACAACAGAATTATCGTCTCCTACAGAATACACCTCTGAATCGACGTCAACCGATTACACCATTTCATCGACTTCTACAGAATTGACTGAAGACAACAGCATCCTTGATGATAATAAGGAATCTGTTAAAAGGAGAATTCCTGGGAGCCAAACAGCAATAAGTAAACACGACGGTCGCCGCGACGAAGAATTGCATAAATCATCGACTTCTACAGAATTGACCGCTAAATCAACATCAGTAAGCTCGGCTAAAACTGAAGACACTAAAGGCATTCTTGATGAAAATAAGGATAATGTTGAAGGGAGAATTACTGGGAGCCAAACAGCAACAATAAACAAAAAACATGTTGCTGGTGCACACGCCGGTCGCGACGACGAAGATTTGCATTATACGACGATCATTTTCATCACCACCATCACGCTCGTGTTTATCGTGCTAGTGGTTCGCATCTGTGCGAAACTGAAATAATAAAATTACTTCGAAATTGTTTTAAAGCTTCAGTTTAGCTGTTTGTTCATATGAATCGGCACACACGGGTCTTATCGCATTTTGTTTGTGGGTAATGTTTAAAGCTGATTGTAAGTTTTTTAGTTAAGTGCCCTTAGATAATGTGTTTTGTGAAATCTATTAAATTGTTAGCATATGTGTTATTTCCGTTTTTAAATGGCAAAAGATTAACAATTAAAATAATAAGTAATATGGACAATAAAATGAGTCACTGAGTTGTGCAAATTCTTTGACATCAAAATATATTGGAGATATTTTAAGGTATTTCTTCAACAATTTGTTATTTTTGCAATAAAATATTTTAAGTAATGGTGTGCTAATTTATCCCATTACTTAATGAAGAAAACTTTCCTAAAATTTTAAAAATGATATATTTAATGATGATTTTACAGGTAACTAATTTTGCAGTGCTAATTTCGTATTAGTATATATGAAATCTAATTTTTGCAAAATAGTCATAGGTGATATTAAGGAAACCAGTATTTTTACAATGAAAAAGAGGAAAAAAATTTAAGAAAGAAGTATAGCGTAAATAAATAAAGTATTTTATTAATTCAAACAAAAATACATTAATTATGGTTACATCAATACATTATTTAAATTATTTTATTAAACGAGTATTTGTCCATTGAATGAATATTTTTTGTCAATGACCTCCCTAAAGGAGGATAGTTTGTTACCTTAGTGATATATAATAGTTTTTAAACTATTCAGTTCAGCACAGATTCACTTTGAAGCATTCCGATGAACTGTTTATAAATTGAGATGTGTCCAATCTCAATTCGGTCCACTTGATGACTGAAACTTTGACCTTGGTTGAGATAGAAGCTTAATATCCTCTATAGTATTTATTATATAAAAATGCGAAACTGTTTTACGCTAGCGGATGTTCCAGTTTTGTTTAGTTAAATATTTTTATAAGTAAGGACAGTGCTGACTCATGCCAATATGGCTTTGAAAACGTTTAGGATACGCCTTCTTACGTATACTACTATGAAGGCATGGCCTTACATTCGATGGATTTGTGTAAATATTGAAGCAACAACTGCAACAAAACAACAACGCCAAGAATATTTGTAGCCGACTTCCCGTGAAGTTAGAGTGTAATTGAATATAATGAACGCTTTAGCACTGTACCCACAAGAACAACAACCACAACCAGAAGTGATTTTGGCGACAAATTTATGATCATAGTCAACTCAATAAAATTAAATAACTAAATGGATTTACATTTTTTTTTTCCTGAAAAGGAGACAATACAGATCACTGCGACTTTCAATCGTTTCCAGTAACCGTTAGTTGCCTAAGTAATTATACACAGAATGTGTTTAGTATGAACACACTTCTGTCTTCCTTTTTATTTCATCCGGAGTATCTGTTTATAAGGGATAATATCTTAATAATAAACATTTTATAAAAAGGTTTTTTACTTTTATAGAACCACTAACTGACCCGGCACACGTTGTTCTGCGATTTTCGGGTAATTATATATTGAAAACACTGAAAATTGTCAAAACATCAAAGTATCAATATAAAAATGCAAATCTGCAAATTTTTTCGCATGCCAACCCGGCTTGCAAATTACGCTCATCATACAATATTTAATAAAAAATTTTTTCTAAACAAAACAGCGTAATCCAGTTGTTGTATTTACGAAATGTATAAGCAGTGATAATACGAAATTTATAATCAGTAATTACAGTCGTACTAACTAAACTATTACGGCCGTATTTACTAACCGATTTAAAAAAAAAAAGTATTCTATCTCTTAAGTTGGAATTTCATTGAAATCGCTTGGGCGGCCTGAGATTAGCTTAAGGGAACATCGTGACACTGCAATTTTATAGAGTAAGATAAGCCATTCTATGTAGGGAAGAATGTAAATACAATACATAAATGCCTTTGACTTTGATTAACTTAAAAATGAACTATTATCGATTAGAGTATGTTAAGTAATTATTCTAACTGGAAGCAAATCAATTTGTTGATAGATTGAACACTGAGAGCAAAACAGGGAACATTTTAAAAAAGTGCATATTTCGATTTAATGTTACAGTTTGACTTAATTTAATTTAAGTAATTATGTCAAGTATGTATGCCGTTATTATACTTGTAGATGGTAACCATGTACATACATTGTATTGTAATCTATACATATTTATAAAAATGATTGGCTTAATGTGTTTGATCATTGAGCAATTGAGAGCGGCTTGACCGATTTGGCAAATTTTTGTTTTTTTTTTTTGTTTTCGTAATTCGCTGGAGAAGGTTTTATTAAAATCGGTTAAAAAATCAGGTGAAGTCACTTCTTATAAATTTCGTACACACTGCTTACACATTTCGTAAATAGAACAGCTAAAATTACAACAAACTCACAGAAGAAACAGTGGCTTACGCTCTTATGTTTGCAAAAAATTGAGCAGTTCGCAAAACAACCAAAATACTAATTGGACAAAGAAAAAGCATGTGTTCTCTTTTTTCTCATGCTCATGAAGCAAGCCGGGACTGCTAATACAAAATAATGTAGCAATGCATTTGATAAAGCTTACTCGCACTTCTTTCAATGTTAAGGACCGCAGCGGCGGCCAACTGATTCAATGAACTCATATCTACGCGCATCGTGCTGCGACGCCATCGTTCACATAAAACCCAAGCGAAAGTTCAATGCATTCTGCTCCTAATCAGCATGTAGGAGATTTATTTTTAGCAGTACTGCCGCTGCATTGATAAAGATGTGCGAACCGCATCGAAGCCGCTTATGCTGGCGCCTGGTGCGAGTTCTTGAGTTCTTGAGTTGGTGAACTGCTGCGGATGCGTAGCCATAATCTCTCGATTCATTCGCTAATTGGCCATTAAGTCGATCGTTTGTTTTGTGTGTCCGAAAACATTTTCGAATTGAATTTAAGTTTCGTAAATTTGTCAATTGAAATGTCGCGTCTGCTGCTGTTAACTCTGCTAGGCTTAGTCTGCGCGTGCAACTTAGTCCTGGGCTGTGTCAATCGCGTGCCGTAAGTGCATCCACATGAGAGTTAAGGACGAATCATTTTGTTAATTGTTGATTATTATTGGAACGTTTCGTAGCACCGTGAAGGTTCGCGTGGCGCTGGTGACGATGCGGAAATACCAAGGATTAACGAATTGCACGGACGATTGCGGACCATTGGTGGTGCGGCCCATTAAGGAGGTGAGCACTTGTTGATTGTTGTGTGTTGGCAGCTCTAATGGAGAGTCTCGGTTTTCAGAACTATATGACTTTCGAGGATGAATGCTGTGATTATTATGCACGCAATACTGAGGGGTAAGTTTGGCTGCCGTTTACTTTGTTAGCTTGCCAATGCAGCTCCCTGTGTTCATTTAGAGAGTGTGTGCCCATCTGTGAGAATTGCGGCAAGAATGGCAAATGCCTGGCGCCGAATGTGTGCCGCTGCGATGAGGGTTATACCAATATACGCAATCGTGCCAACTGCGAACCGGTCTGCAGCGATCCCTGCATCAATGGCAACTGCACCGAGCCGGGCGTGTGCACCTGCAGGGATGGCTATCAGTTTGTGAACGGCAGCCGCAGCGAGTGCGAAATGGTGTGTAAAGTGAACTGTGAGAATGGACGCTGCTTGGCTGATAACCAGTGCAGCTGCAACTTCGGCTACATACGCAACGAGGCGCTGGCCAAGTGTGTGCCCAACTGCGTGGGCGGCTGCGAGAATGGCGTGTGCAGCGCGCCGAATGAGTGCACCTGCAAGGCGGGCTTCGAGCTGCGCTTGGGCACGCAGAACAAATGCGATCCGCTGTGCAGCAGCGGCTGTCCGAATGGCAACTGTGTGGCGCCCGAGCAGTGCGCCTGCAAGCATGGATATGCGCACGGCAAGTCGGCTGACGGCTGCACGCCCGTGTGCCAGGAGAAGTGCGTGAATGGCACCTGCACGGCGCCGAATCAGTGCACTTGCGACGAGGGACATGCCTTTCGCAATGGCTCGCGTACCTTGTGCGAGCCAACATGTCGGCATGGCTGTGAGAATGGCTTCTGCAGTGAGCCGGGAAAATGTGAGTGCCACGAGGGCTATGTGAAGGCCAGCGCGAATCGCTGTGCGCCCATCTGCAAGGAGGAGTGCGTGAACAGCCATTGCACGGCGCCGGATGTGTGCACCTGCGATGTGGGCTACGCCTACAAGAATGAGAGCCGCAGTGTGTGCGAACCGTTTTGTGCGCGCGGCTGCCGCAACGGACAGTGCACCAGTCCGGATGTGTGCACCTGCAATGCGGGCTACCAATCGCTGCTGTCCTTTTACTGCATACCGATCTGCTCGAAGCCCTGTGTGCATGGCTCCTGCGTGGCACCGGATACGTGTCGCTGCTTTGCCGGTTACAAGCCGCAAGCGCAGAAACCGGACATCTGTGAGCCAGTTTGCGCGCACGACTGCACCAACGGCAAATGCGTGGCGCCCGATACCTGCCAGTGCGACGAGGGCTTCACGAAGCGTTGGCTGATCGGCCGCTGTGAGCCGCACTGCCAGCAGAAGTGTGTGAACAGTGTGTGCGCGCCGGGTGGGGTCTGCCGCTGCTACGAGGGATTCAAGTTGCGCGAGGGCTCGAACTCGATTTGTGATCCTGTATGCCTGCCCGGCTGCATTAACAGCAACTGCGTCGAGCCGAACACCTGCGAGTGCTGGTCCGGCTATGAGAATACGAAATTTCACAATCTCTGCATTGCCACTTGCCGACCGGCGTGCGAGAATGGGCGCTGTGTGGCGCCGAATAAATGCCAGTGCGATCAGGGCTACAGCGTGACGAATGCCAGCGAACCGCATCGCTGCCAGGCGCTCTGCAAGCAGACGTGCGTCAATGCGGAGTGCCAGAAGCCGGAGCAGTGTGTGTGCCTGGACGGTTATAGCTTCATCAACGGCAGCACGACCGAATGTCGGCCAGTGTGCCAGCAGAGCTGCGAGCACGGCGTCTGCGTTGCGCCGAACACGTGCAGCTGCAACATGGGCTACCGCGCCGAGATGAATGCCGACAGTGGCTTGGTCGACTGCGTAGCCTACTACTGCAACGAGTGGAGCTGCCAGGGTGGCAGCTGCGACGCACAGTCCGTGTGCCAGTGTCCCAAGGGCCAGAAGCATGTGCGCCAGCGCGGCATGTGTGTGCCGTTGGACGACGCGCTAACGGAACGCGTCTTTCGCAGGTGAGTTGAGATCAACCAGAGCTCATTCGTAGTTTTCGACTAAGACATTCGTATGTTTATGGCTGCATAGTGATGCGTCCATGTCGAACTGGTCCATAGTGATGCTCTGTGGTGGCATCTTTGTGGTCTTCGTTGCCGCTGCGCTGTTCGTGTTTCGAGAGTTTGCGCGTCGGCGGATGAGCGACAAGCAACGCGTGCATCTCATTGAGAATCCCACATTTGGCATTTCAATGCCTGCGGCCGCGGAGGACAATGGCGAAGAGGAGATCGGGGATGGTGATTAGTGAAAAGAGTCGGACACATACAAGCTGTTGGTTTTGCTTAAGGTTGTATTTTAGTTATTACTTAAATGTTTGGTGTCTTTAGCCTAACATGGACTTAAGTACTAAGTAACGCTCATACGTTAAAAATGCTTGGCATTGTACGTTTCCTTACACAAATACTCGTACTACACATATACCGTATATAAATATGAATAAATTACATAATACTCTGCGTAGTTTACTGTACAAATTGACTACTTAACGTTATACAGTGAAAGCTCACATCAGCGGAGCACGCATAATTCAACAAACCCAGCGGAATCAAGAAATATTTTGTTCAAACAAAAAATCAACTTGTGCATGCTGCGAATGTCGTGAGGCTTCACTGTACTATAATTAAAATTACAGTTTCGCCTAATCTAACAAACGAACACAGTGTGCCTACTGTAGTGTCTATAAATAGGTTTCACGATTACCCGCACCCAGACGGGCCATGATGGCGCTCCAGAAGCTGCCCCTCCGTCATGGCGGCGCATCGTCGGGGGCAGGCGGTGGCTTAGCTGGTTGTACAATTGCCGTTATGGTCGCCTTTGTGGGCGATTTAGCCGCGACATTCGTGTTGGCAGCACAGCTGGGTGTGCTGTTTAGCACCGCGTAGAAGCCGCTGGCCGCACCTGGCAGCGGCATGCCCAGAAAGCCGGCAGCATTCAGGCCCGAGTCTCCGTCTTCCATGATGACAGAGCTGTCGGCAGCAGAGGGTATCGTTGGTAGAAAACGTACGCCGAGACGTGGCGGCGAGGAGTCTTCCTCCTCTTGCACAGCTTCCTGACGCACCAAGCGTGGCTTGGGCAATGCGGCATGTTGCTGCTGCAGTTGGTGCTGGAATTGCTGCTGCGCTTTGCTGTTGTGTGCTGTGGGCATAGAAATAGTTATGAGTTGGGAAGAGATCAATTGTCAAGGTATGCGCACCTATGATGGACGGCAATGGCGTGGTACTGCCAGCACTCGAACGAGATAAACGAAACGTTGATGTGCTGGCCGTGGTCGCCGATGCGGATGAGTCATTGCGCGAGCTAGAAAGATTTGAGTCCTGTGAGGTTTTGCGTGTGATTAGCCAAGCTGAGTGGCGTCGCCGATTGTTGGGATCCATCATCTTGAGTGGTATATTGCATGTGTGGTGCAGCGTGGGTCCATTACCACTGGCTGAGGGTGGGCCATTGCGCCAGCTGGAAGAACGTGAGGAACAGAAATTCTCGCTGGAAATGGAGCTGGCACGTGTCTGGCGTTTTTGTTTGAGTTCCGCAAATTGATATTGATAGGGATTACTGGAAGCGGCGGTGTAGGCCCGCGCACGTCTGGGTTCGGCCCGTCGTTGCTTGCGCTCCTGCGGACGCTGCTGAGTGTGGCAGCAGCCGCAACAGCTGCTAAGTCGCCGCCAAGCACGCTTCCACATGGTGTGCTCCTGCGCGGAGGCATCCATCTTGTGCCAATTGGGCATTTCATGGGGCAGCATGCGCAAGCATCGACATCCAGGTGGATGTGCTGCGGGCAGTAGGGGGGGCAGCTCTTTGCCAATACGATCGGCATGACCACCACGTCGTGCGGCTGCAGCTGCGGTGGCGCCGCGTGTGACGCGCGTCTCTTCGAAATGCTTGCAGAGTGTCACGCAGTCCTTCTTAAATTGCTTGGTCATGATGGCATAGAGAAACGGGTTGCAGCAGGAGTTCAAGGGTAAGACGAAAACCGTGAAGATCTTGGCTTGCTCGAGTGAAATCAATTGTAGGCCAAAGATGGCGGTTATCGAGAAGAAGGCAATCGGTGACCAACAAAGAAAATCGGTGAAGACCAAAAGCGCCATGCGTTTCGCAATGCGCGAGTCATTCGTATTCCAGGCCTGTGAACCTCTTATGGCCCAATACATTTTGAGATAACAGCCCATGAGTGTGAGAAAGGCACAGCCGTTGATAAACATAAGTGCAATGACGTATGTAAGACTCGCGACGCCAGTTGTTGTTTCAAACGGTAGGCAGACCGCGAATTTGCGATAGTCTGAGACACCCGCCAGCGGCAGAAGGGCCATGATCAGCGCAAAGACCCAGCCGACGCACATAATGTAACCAGCTTGTCGCAGCGACAGTCGCTTGTTGAGGTGTATGGCATGTGTAATAGCATAATTACGCTCCAGGGTTATCACGGCCAGCGTGTACACGGATAGTTCCGAGGAGAGCACTGCAAGGAAGCCCGCAATCTGACATACAACCGACATTTGCCACGGTATGGCAAACATGCGAAATTCACCAAGGGTAGAGGCATCCACAATAGCCAAGATGCCAAGGTAAATGCCCATAAAGAAATCGGCTGCTGCCAGATTGCAGACCAAGAACCGTGGCACATCCATCTTTGTGCGTGAGAAGATAAGCACAAAGACCACAGTGCCATTGCCAAGTAGTGCCAGCAAGAAGACAATCCAAACGCCACAGCGCAGTGTCCACCAATCGAAGAGATCCGCACAGGGCAGAAAGGGGCCAGGCATAGGTAGACATTGTATGGCACCGGGTTTAATGTCATCCACGCTGACTCCGCTAAACAGTCCCACTCCGATGCCGGCAAAGCTATTAGCGCTGCCTGTACCTGTTGGCAAGCCCGCACTAACCACATCCTCATCGAAGTACTCCTCCATGTAGGTGGGCAGGTTGGTGGGATAGCTCAAATCCTGGCCAAAATTATCCCAGATGTCATGTGTGGGTAGGCCAAACTTTTTGCTAAGATTATCTGTGAGTGAATAAGGCAAAATTATAAATGTGCTAAATGGCCGCGATATTCAATTGGTTTCTTACGCATTTGTGGCCAGATGTCCATCATGCTGTTATTCCATAATGACATGTCGAACTCTGTGTCGGAGGGAAAAAGTACAGCCTCTTGCACCAGCGGAGGCTTTTTACTGGCGGACATCGCGACAAGCGGTATGAACGCACAGCAGTGATAGGCGTATGAGAGTATCAAAGTCTGTATACGTGGAAATGTATCCGGTGGCGGAAAGTCGCGCAGCTTGGGATTATTAAAGGTTTTCAAATGCAGCAGCTTGCTCAGCCCATTGGCAGGTAGTTCGGGAAAGATGTTGTTGCCCAAATTGAGATCCTCCAGAGCGGCGAATGAGGCAAAGGCATCCTTATGTATAAATGCAATATCATTGCCCTCCAGATCACTGCGGAAAGACAGAGCGTTTTCAGACCGGCATATACCTAAAAACGAAGAATAATTGACTTACAGCAACTGCAGCTTGCTAATGCCCGCAAATGCATCTTGCGGCAGCGATTTGATGCGGTTATAAGAGAGCAATAGATCATGCAGCTGTTTGAGCCCGTGAAAGGGACGCCCGTGCAGTGTTTCAATGTGATTGCTGGATAGATCGCTGTATATAGAAAGTTGTATATATTATTCAGTTCCAATAAAAGATCTTTGAGCACAATTTGTTACTCACAGCAGCCTTAATTCTCTGCAATTACTTAAGCTTGGTATGCGTACTAGGGTATTGGTCTTTAGTTCTCTGACAAAAGAGAGTTATGAGATATGGTACGGTGACTGACATTTCCATTTTTATACTTACAAACTTTTCAGTCTTGGTGTTTGCTGGCAGAGTTGTGCAGGCACCTCGCGTATACCCGCGCGATCCAATTTGAGTACCTCCAGCGAGTAGCATGCCTCTAGTTCCGGGAACGCATGCAACGAACGCACATCGGAGAGTATGCTGCAAGTTGACACTGCATCGCATATCGCATATCTCGAAGTGATATTTGTACTTACAGTTTCCTTAACTTGGACATGCCACGGAAGGCGCCTGACGTTATCACGGACAAGGGGTTGGCCCGCAGGTCGATGGTTTGCATGCTACGCGGCATATCCGTGTCGTTTAGCCAACGCAAGCGATTGCTCGTGATGGAGCTGGAAAGGCGCACACAGGATGCTGGCATGAGTTGTGGGTTTTGCATAGCCTAAGTGGAAGTGCATTGCATTGCATGCCAAAAATCACACTCAAAACCTACTTTGGCTGTTGTTTCGCTCTTTTTCTCTTGCTCCCTGTTTTGATAAAGTGCCATTGAAATGCTCACAGCTGCTTGAGTGGCAACAAGGAAACCTATTTAAGAGTCAAGTGTGTGTCGCCTTGCCAAGAAATAGTAAACTGCAGTGGCATTTTTCTTAGCCAACTGCGTGTGACAAATCTTCGAGGAGTGTAAGAAAGTTGGCAGGATAACGTTGCGGCAAGCGTTTGCGTCCTATAAGTGTGTCGCAAGTTAAGGCTGCACTGTTGTTGGGATGCCTTCTGATAGAAACAGTTTTGGCAATAAGTCATGAAAATATCTGATCTTTGTGGTCGGGGCACTCTGCATTTGCAACATGACGGTTTTGTCTACTGCGAATAATTTTAAAACAATTGCACATGCCCAAAAGTCTTTTAATTGGTTGGAATGTAAGAGGATTCTTAACTAACTCAACTACCCGAAGATGTCATTAAAGCTGGAGGTCATGTTAAATTGGCAAAATACCTCTTTTGTATGCAAAAAAGTTGTCGGCAACATTAACTAATGTACGTAAAATGGAACTTTCACGTCAATGGGCCACATCTTAAGTAAGTAAGTCAGTTCAGGCGCCGCCTTTATGTAACTTTGAATGACTGTGACGACGACATTGCCAAGTTTTATTTGGTTTCTAATATGAGTTAATAGTTATATTAGTTTAAAAAATGGTTAAATCTTTTAAGCGCGAGCTCTGCACATAACTCAAACTGCTGCCGTTGCTGCAAGAGGGCGGCAGCATGCCAGTGTCGTCATTGCCATTTAAGGCACACTGCACTGTCGCGAAATGCAATTCAATTAAATGAAAAAATCCTTACAATGAGCTGCACTCAAGCAGATTTTATAGTTCAGCGCAAGAGAATCTTCTCGTCTTGTTTTATGGGAATTTATTAGACTGTTTAATTCCCTAATCATTGCTTCGCGTGTTTGTGTGTGTGTGTGTGTGAGTGTGAGTTGCAGTATGCAGGCGCTTGACTGGCATGCTGCCATTCTTGCAGTTTTGCGTTGCTTTTATCGCAACATTTAACATGCTCATAATTATCCTGTTTACCAGAAATTGAATTTCCTTTGGGTAAAAGTCGAACAAAATAAAAAACAAAACTCCACGCAAACGCATATCTACGAGTCACATGCGAGTTGGACGAAAAAGAAGAAAACCTGGACGATTACGAGGGCCAAGGCGAAAACGAAGACGAGGAAGTGCATTCGTTGCAAATGATGTCAACATGCGAGCGATTCTTGTGCTCAATGACATTTGCAGCATTGCATTGCATTGCACAGCAGTCGCGCAGAGCACATGGCATGGCTGCGTCTAGGGGGTCTGAAAGTCGTGGCATAGCGAGATCTAACTGTGTTTTGCTTCCTTGTTGCTTTTTGTGCCCAAGTCGCCAAGTCGCCGAGCATGGACCAAGACGTTGCACAGCAATGTGGCAGAAGCATTTCATTTCTTTTTCCTAGTCTTTGCTGCTGCATTTTGGTGTTGCATGCAGGCGGCTGCTGCTGCTGCTGCCTGTTTGTCGTCGTAAATTTACAAAGTAATGATGCGTTATGATTTTGGTTTCCGCTTGTTTGCTGCCTGACAAAGAGGAAGCGCTGTACACAAGCAAGTCAACATGACGCTAAGTGCGCTTGGGAGTTTCGCGGCTGCGGCGTTGCTAGGACTGGCTTTAGCTGAATTAGTTTAGTTGCTAAACTCATATCTTGTGGGTTTCTGAAAAATTGTAAACAACCGCATGGCATGTCTTCGAGCGCATGCTTCACTGCGTTCTACTAATTTTGGTGTAATTATTTGCAAAAGGCATGATTCTTGCGACATGCCGTGAAGGGTTGCAAAAACTTTGTTATGCTAGGAATATGGTTTTGAGATTGTCAGTATATTTTACTAGCAAACCGCAGTTATGTGCCATTTGGCTTTTGTTATAGCGTTGGCTTACAGATAAAGTTTGTTTGATGCGTTCTTAGCGGTATGAAAATGCGAAAGCAGAAGCAGTTTTCCAGACTGTCTCTACTTAAAGCATCTGAAAGGATTTCTTAGGTGTGCTAGATGTAATATTCGTGAATGTTTTTTTTTTCGTTATGTCTATGGATAAGGAGAGTCCAAATTTGATAGTTGTAGATCCAACAGACGGACAGACGGATCGACTCGCCTTTCAATGCTGATCAAGAATATATACACTTTGTGGAGTCTGCCACGCCTGTTTCTGCATATTACATACGAATGACAGAAGACGTTATACACAATGTTTTGTTTCAAACTCCAGAGTGTCGATGCGTAAAATATTCTTATGAATACAAATTTTTGCTTATAATCGGTAAAGTAGGCATTGAAATAGAGTAAGAATCATAATATCTCAATTACACAATAATTAATATTCACAAATAATTTGGGCTTATTTGTTGTGTTGTGTAAATTTCTTGTGTCTACACGAGGTTTTTCTTAACTTGCTTCACATGAAAAGTAGCAACTTTTACAATTGCCTTACTAATTGCCTTTTCTTACTACGTACTAACTTTTGGTGCTTTATGACATTTTTTTAACAATTGCGAAAAAAGTTATGCGAGACACTGTCAAAAACAATCCCAGCTACAAAGGAAGTCTGAGTTCAATGAGCTAAAGCCGCAAATAAGCAAAAACGAGCGTATAATCAAAATTTAACTTAAACGAGCTTTGTTTCAAACTTTTGCTTAGCTTTGTAATTCATGTTTCGACATTATCAAAACTGTCGCAGTCAGTATTAATTTCTCATTTTGAAATTTCAAACTTCAAGCGAATATGTTTTTTTTTTTCTTTTTTTTTCATTTTGAGTCCAATCACTTACAGTTCCTGTAAATGCGACAACTTATTCAGACCCTCTGGCAGGCTGCTTATCAAATTATCGTCCAATTCTCTGAAACAAAACAAAATTACATGATAAAAAGTATTTTAATATATGACATAAAAATTCACATAATTTTCGTATAACTAAGAAGACATGAGCTCGCGCAAAAGTGTAAATGACACATCGGTTTTTTTTTTTTCGTATTTAGTTTAAAGTTGGCTTCATGCGCGCACAGCAGCTATGTGCATGCAAATACACACTAAATAATACATACATAAGTAAAATCGCAATACGGGTGCTTATGTATGCACATATGTATGTATGTATGTATGTGTGTATTATGTACGTGTGCGCACGTAGCTTCAACGCTTAACAAGTGTTGGCAAGCCATGCAGACTGTGAGCACACACCCGCACAACCGACCACGCACAATGCAAGTGCCGAAAGTACGAAAAAACAAGAAAAGAAAAACAAAAGAGAAAGAAGGAGAGCAACATATGCAAGTTTATGTGTTAAAAGTTTATTTAAATATTGTTTAGTTTTCAATTATGTCGCGCATTGCAGCGCATGTGAGTTGAGTTCTGCAAGCAATACTAATGCCAGCAGGGGAGTCGTGGCAGTGCTGCTAAAACTGACATTACTGACCGCATAGTGTCGCATCAAATGCAGCCAATAAGCAAGACAAGTGAATTCAATAACTTGGCAACAACAACAGCGGCGCAGCACCAAGCTGACGTGCTATGCAAACTAGGAAACCCCCATGGCAGAAATGTAGCGTGTACATGCGAGTAAATGCGTACAAATATGCATACGAATATGCATGCATATATGAGTCAGTGGCGCTTCACTCTCGCACCGCTCTCCCACTCTACGCTCACTCAATCACTTACTCTCTCGCTCTCCGCTCAGCCAGCTGTCGCTCAGTCGCTGCTGCTAAGTGTCACAAATAAATCTTCGCTGCTGCGTTTTTAGCACAAAATATTACATGAAATACTTTTACACAGCTTTGCACTTCAACACGAGCAGCGCGTGCGTTTAAAATTTGGCAGCATTATTTAAAGCATTAAAACATGCACAGTTATCTAATCCCAGGCCAACCGCCTGTACCCAACCCCACTCATGTGTACCCACTGTTGCAGAGCTCGGCTAATGGCTCGCCGCCGTTAACGGGCAGCAGTCAACATAAATTTGCATATTTGTCTGCTTGGTGTGTTTTTGCTTGCTGCTGCGTTGCTTTGCCCTGTGTGTGTGTTTTTGTGTGACGTATGCGCTTAAAAGTATGCAACACGAAAAACGTAACAAAATCCCGCAAGCAAATAAAACTTTCAACGGCGAACAATTTTTGCGGTAAAACGCAGTCGGTGACGCAGCGCGACTTAAGTGCGACTTTGGACTCATTATTGTTTTTCTTTGGTGACTTTTTTGTTGATATTGTTGTTGCTGCTGTGATTGCGTTTGTTGCAACAATTGTTTACGCTTATCGTTTAAATTGATGTTGTTGTTTTTTTTTTTTTTTATTTTTTATTTTTTGTTATTATTGTTTCGCCATGTCGCCTATCGAATTATTTGCGCAAGTAAGTTTTCTGCTGAAAAATTGAAATTTATTTTTGAACGGATAAACAGCATTTCCACATGCACTCAAAGCAATGCAAACTTTACCGTCGTCGTCGTTGTCGTTGTCGTCGTCGTCATAGTCATCGCCATCGTCATCGTCATTGTCAACATTGTCGTCTCCGTCTCCGTCTAAGTCGTTGTCTAAGTCTAGCAAAAACTTCAACTGCTTCAACTTTGGCCAAACAATTCTGCGCTTTGACCAAGTCATATGCGTATGTGAGTCTCACAGGGTGCATGAGGAAACTGGGTCGGGGTGTACTTACAGAACTTTTAAAGCTGTTAAATTCGTCAAGGCGCCAGCAGAGATTTTCATGATTTGATTGCGTTTCAGTAAGCTGCAAAGAAGAAGACACGAAAAGAATTTGCTTAAATCCGTTCAAATGACATACATACTTGGCAGGACATTTCATACTTACAGCACAATTAAGTTCGGCATACGCGGAAAGTCTTCGTCATTTATTATTGTCAACAAATTGCTGCCCAAATTGCTGGATTGGTTTGGTTTATTTTGTTTTGTTTGTTTCGTTTTGTTGCCAAAATGGAAACGCATAAAAATTATTATTAATGAATTTTCTTTTGCGGTTTTCATGTTGTTATTTATATTTTCTTTTGTTCTTTTGGTTATGTATTAGTAAAGTTTTGTTTTATTTTTTTATTACTATTATTTTTTTTTTCTATTTTTCATTAGCTATTTTCCTTGCTGTTGGCATATACAATGGGTTTATGTGCCTAAGTGTGTGCATTAGATAGCAAAGTGGCATGCTACAGAAAAATTTTATAAATGTGCCAAGGCATAATTTTGCATAAACACAATACACCGTAGCTGCCAAGGTAATTGCTTATAATACGCAATCAATTATGATTAAATTTTTTTTATGGAAAAAAATAAACAAAAAAACAAACAAATCAAAAACAAAGGAAGTAAAAGTAACTTGAACCTATTTCATTTATGCAATTTAAAATTTTATTTAAAGTTTTTCTGTTACTTTAACTTTGTTTCCTGTTCACAACTTTTGGGCACATTTTTGTCATTTATTATTATGTTGTGTGGCTTCCCTGTGTGGCTGCGTAGGCTGTTCGCATTTAAATGGCTTTATATATGTATGTTTAACCTTATGCTACAGAATTTTCTATTGCGGCATGGCAAGCTTATGAGTGATCCAGCAAATGATTAAACAACTGTCTCATGTTAATTAAGAACCTCAGCCAAAGCATGGCGCCCACTGCTTTCAGTTGAAGTGGCCTCCATATGTCGGCTTCGTGGGCGTCATAAAGCATTTCACAGTTCGGCGTTCCGAGCGCTTTCAGCCTGTACACAGTTTCCAGGAAGTACTTAGGTCAAACTATGCGCAGCGCAATTCAAAACATTGCAAGGTTGAAGTCCTTTGGTTAATCAGAGTGCAATCCCCCCAAAAGGCATGAAAACACCATTTTGTTATTAAAACTAAATTTTGTCTGCCTTATTCCTTACCAGATATCCTGCCTAGCCAGTGAGTAAGGAACTAAATTAGGTTATTGATGCTGCCGTTTATGTATTTGAGGGTTTTAAGTGAGTATGGCCCCAGGTACCATTCTGCAATATGACTTGTACGGGATAGACTCGCATCAATAGACTGTGGCTTTATTTTTCCAGTCGATTTTTCTATGTAAAGCATCTATGTTTTTTTTACTCTTTATATACTTTTTTAGATGTATTAAGTAATTAATTCCAAAATCATAATTGTTTTGGCAAGTTTTATTATCTCTAGACTTTTTTTTGGCACTCTAGCTGCATAAACCCTTTGTATATCCGCCAGGCGTTATCCTTTAATTAAAACACTTAACATGCATGCATATATGTATTTAGTTCTATAAGATATTTGTATGTAATCTAAAAATGATTTTATAATGTCAGTTGTATTGTCAATTGGTTTGTGTATGGGTATGCAAATGATGTAATTTCATTCAGTGTAAGCAGCTCATGGTTAAACCAAAGGCGGTACGTGTCGTGTCCTTGACATTTATGTGTGGGCGCATTTGACATAAAACAGCACAGCCTGCCAATTGGTGTGTGAAAGACATAAATTTTCTGCATAGGCACAGGCGTAGGCATAGGCAAAGGCACAGACACAGACAGAGGACATGATATATTTTGCAAGGCATGCGATTTAACAAGTAATAAAAATGAATGTGAAAATAAAAAGTGTAAAATGAGTTGGCAAATAATAAATAAAAATAAAAACGTAATACATATATTAATATTGAGCTCACAGTGCTTCGAGTGTCTTTAGTCCAGCCAAAGCATTTGTCGGTATCCGATAGAATAAATTGCTCTCGAGGCGTAGCGTGCGCAGTTTTTGCAATTGTACGAGGCTTGGGCTATCCATGCTCACTAAGGCGTTGCCATTCAATTGGCTTGGCGTTACGAAAAACAGATACAAAACAAATACAAAAATATGGTACATACAGACAGACAATGTACAAAACAACCGCAAAAGTACGAAAAAAAAAACAAAAAAAGAAGAAATATAATACAAAAATAGTAGAATAGTGTTTACGCTATTTGTTGTTAGTGCTTTGTGCGTGTGTTTGGCTTTTTATATAACAAAATAAAATGAGAAAAAAAAAAAATAAAAATAGAATATATATATATGACAACAACTAAAAAGTCATTAACTTAGGCTTTGTAAGCTTGGCAGTGTTGGCAGCATAATCAACTGGCAACTGGCAACTGGCAACCGGCAAGTGGCAAGTGGAAACTGGCAAAAGCACGAGGGAGCGCATATGTATGGCAGGGCGTTAAGCAGCTCAATAGCATCCGAGTGTTTAGCTGCGACCAAAGCATCGTCAGCGTGTTGTCAGCATCAAACTAGTGACAGCGTGGCTGACAGCAACGGCAACGGCAGTGGCGACGCCGACGTCGACTTCGACTGCTGACAGTGACAACGAAAATAATAAACACACAGCGCAATGCAATCAGCTGCCACTGCGCTGCTGCGTTTATTATCACATACCACAAACACTCACACAGAGACCGAGACCGAGACCGAGACCGAGACCGAGACCGAGTATTCTGCGGTTGTGATTTTCTTGTTGCATACTTACAGGGATGCGAGATTCTTTAAGCCTTGAAATGAATGCGCTGGCAAGGATTTAAGTCCACAATTTTGTAGATTCAAGCGTTTTAATTTTCCAAGACCATAAAATGCATACGGATCCATATTAATGATGCTGTTGTCCGCCAGCGTACTGCAAGGCGCACAAGATATGCAAGCAAAGTTAGTTATTAAATGAAAAGCCAAAAAAAAAAAATAAAACAACAATAACAAATATAAGATTTAAGAGAAAAAAAAATTAAAAAGTTAATAATTTATTATTTTTTCTAGTGAGTGCTTTAATAAAGTAATTTATATTATGCCACCCCTGCTACTGCCCCCCATAATGCTGCTGCTGAGCTGCTACTGCCAGTGAGCTAAGTAAGAAAGTTTAGGTCATGTTCAATCTGCTGCTTTGACCCTTGACTGGCCTTAGAGTGGCGGCTCAAGTGAGCCAACTATGTGCGTCCTATGTCCGCCCCTGCCGCTCGCTGCTGCGGTTGCCGCTGTGAAATTGAATAATGAGTTCAGCTCATGACAGCAAAGTTGTCAACAAAGTTACCCTTTTTTGCGCCATTTCTTTTACAACATAGTTTCATACGATCTGCCATTTCTTGTCTGCTTTTTATTCATTCATTTCTTTTTGTTTAATTTTTTTTTACTATCAGTGTTGGGTTAATCCCCGTGCGCAAAGTTGCCTTTGATTTTGAAAAATTCGTATGTGCAGTGATGTGCTGTGCTGGACTTTGACTCATTCTATGTTTAGGTGATTTTGGTTTGAGGCTTACAAAGGTTTAAGTTCGGCCTTCTTGTAAATCCCAGGCGTTAATAATTATAGTTTGGGCTGCACTTCTTCCATGCAATGCCTTTTTTATAAGCATGACTAAGCACTTAAATTAATTGACAGCAATGAAACTGAACTACTGAGCTTTTTATTGGCGGTGCCTTTTATGTAATGATACATCAACGGAGAACGGGTTGATCCAGCTTAACGCAAGCAATTCATCTAAACTGTGGTTTATGCCAGTTGCAGTTAATCCATTGCAGTCTGCCAGCATCACCAGCATCTTGAGTTGACATTTTGGGTCACAATGTGTAGTGTATCATTTGAGACCTCTCAATTTAATCAAAAATATCTTGGACATGTTGGACAAGGATTAGTTTTGACTAGCTGAGGAACCATTATTTCCGACAGCCTTTGTTTTTTGTTTCCAAAGATTTAATAAGCTGATTTATTGACTGATTTTTCAGCTAGTTAATTAAGACGCGAATGTTATACCAGGAGTACATGAATGATCTCTTATGAGCAAACAAGTGAAATCTCAAATTTAAGCTTGCGAAGGTAGTTGGGTCAAGAATCAGCAGCAGCAACAATTTGTGTGGTAGAAACTCATCTCAGCAGCATTTAAATATATTTATATATATATAAATTTATTTATTTTTATATATATTTAGCAATACTTACAGTTCCTCCAGATTTGGCACCATGAAGAATGAATTAGCCTCCAGTTTTGTAATATTGTTATTGCCCAGATCTCTGCAATGGCGATTAAATGGCAAGTAAACAAATTGAATGAGACTTGGCTGTTATATTGAAATTGTTTCTCAGGATACAATATCGAGAATTTTTAAACATATGCATATGCAAATGTGCGTAAATTTCACAAAGTGCACACGCAACTATAATGACATAAGCAGCGTCGCTCATTATATTGCAAAGCAGATCAAAGCAATAGAAGCTCCTAAGTTGGCAGCAAATGAACCACAGCAAAGTAAAACATCAGCCACCGCCAGCATGACAAAGTTTGTACAATGGCGATCTATGATGTGTGCCAAGCCAATGTGTGAAGAGCCAATTTGCCAGCAGCCACTGGTCCATTTGTCCACTTGGATGCACAGCGGCAGAACGCGCATGCAGACAGATAGACAGCAGGGCTGTGCTATTAATGCACTTAGGCAATGAATGCGCATGGCGGAGTGGTGGAGTGGGGGAGTGTCAGAGCGGCAGGCAAGTGGCAAACTTTTTAATGAGTCTTATTTAAGTTAGTGCTACACTTATGCGATATGCATATACATATGCATATATGTGTGTGCATACCGTACATAGTTGCATAAAAAAGTATATTTAGCGTAGATAATCTAATTACGTATACGACACGTGAAACACATTTTATGCTTGTCACGTTCGCCTTTCGCCTTTTAGCCAACGCATGTGAAACACTTTGGCTAGAGTGTGTGTCGTGCAGTTTGTTTGTTGTTTGTTGTTTCTTGTCGTTGTTGTTTTCATTGTTGTTGTGTTTTTCATTTTGTCAATGCGCATATGACGCACACTTTCAGCGCCTTTTTTTGTATGATTTTGTATCTGATTAAAGTTTGTCACGCTGCCATAAATAAATAAATTATTAATTAACGTAACGTAGCGTAAGTCAAAACCTATTAGGTGCGTGTTTGAATGATGTGTGTGACGATTTGCCTTGCTATGCTCTCAGCTCTGTGCTCTGTGCTCGACGTTGTGCCGTGCTGACTGACACGCAAACCAAGCAGCGAGCAAAGGCCTAAATAAAAAAATAGAAGAAAAAGGCACTCACACACATATCGCGCCTATTTATGGCATTGGCAACAAACAGACAGACAGACAGACAGACGGACAGACTGACAGTCTGACGTGAGGCTGACGTACAGACGTCTTGGCTTTTGTGACTTTGCTTACAATTATTCGCACATATGTACACGCAGCAGCGCTGCTGAGACAAACTTTGTTTAAGTGCACCTTAAATGGCTTTTGCCAACGATGATTAAGTGCACAGCAAATGAGTTTATTGCCAACATTTTTTCCAACTACTTTTTTTTCAATTTTGCCTGCCACACGGCATAGCTTATTCAAGTTATTTTCCGCTATGCATTTGCTGGCTTTAAATAGTTGGTTTTTTTTTTTTGCGTTTGTTTTTGTTTTTGCTTGATTTATTTGTTTGGCAAACTTGCACGGATTAGTTTTCCGCTAACGTTTCGAATTGTAACATGTGCTCGGAAAACGCATAAAAACAGCGCAAACTGCTGCCGGCGGCAACGGCAACTTGCTGCGGGTTCATCTTCATTTTGCAGCAGCTCGTCTGTGTCTATGTGTGTGAGGGTGAGTCGGAGTGTTGGAGTGTTGGAGTGTCGGAGTGGGTGTGTGCTACGCGCTGTGCATTGGCTTAAAGCAAGTGAGCCAAGTGAGCCAAGTCGTCGGCCAAGTGAGCCGTTTGCCATGCGCTCTCTGATGCGCTGACAATATGCTTTCGATTTGATTGATGGCGCTCTAAAATGTCGATGTTCGTTTAACGCATTTGAGCTTAATTTCGGATTCATGACAATCATAAAAACTGCATTACTTTTGTTTTTCATATGCTGTGGCACTTCTTCTCTTTTGCTGTTTCTCGCTCTTTTCTTATTTTATTTTACATTTTTGCTTTTTCTTTTTTTTGGCAAGACAAACGATTTCGAAGTTGATAGATGATGGGAAATACATTGCTGAGCTATTTGCTTGGCATTTAGCTTGGCTTGGACTTAACAAACATTAGAGACATATTTACTGTACAAAAATCTATACTTTGTAAGTAGACTTTTACAGTAAAAACTCAGTTGACGGAAACTGTCCATGCTTGGACATACTTTAAAACGACTTTTTTTTTTATTAAACATTTTATAATTGTTTTGCGAAATAATTTAATTTTTCTTTCAGCAGACGCTGTATTGATGACGAGTCTCTTAACAAAAGAATGAAATGAAAATGTGTCAAAGTGGTAAAAAACAAAACTTTACCGATTGGAAATGAAATTGAATTTAATATTTATGGCAGAAAGAAAACCATTGTAGGTTCGCCTTCTTTCAAATATAGATTGCTATATGCACAATATAATAATAATAATAATTAGCTAACGTTGAAAGTTCGCCCGATTGTGGTTTCACTGTAGTAAATAAGAAAACATACTTACAGCAGCAAAGTCTCGCCAGGCAGGTTAACCGGCACAACAAGTATGCCAATGCCGCGACAGCTGAGCGTCAGACGTTGCAGGCTGCCCGTGCAGTGGCAATGCTTCTGCAGCCACAGCTCGCAGACGGAGTGCAGGGTGCGCGTTGCCTTGACGCTGGCGCCACCTCCACTCGCCGTGGCGGCCGTGGCCACAGCAGTTGACGTGGATGTCGCTGCTGCGGCGGCGGCGGCTGCGGCTGCGGAGGAGTTGGCACTTTTTGCGGCATTGCCATGGTACTCGAGCAGCGTCTTCTCGTAGAGTATCTGTGCCTCACGTTCCGAATCGGCCGAGGGCAGCATGACGTTCTCACGTATGCCGTACAGGGGCATGCTCGTTGTTGTCGTTGTTGTTGTTGTTGTTGTTGTCGTCGTTGTTAACGTTATACTTGTGCTTGACGCAGTTGCCTGTGTGGGCGTATGTGTGGTTGTGGGCGTGGCTGCTTGCACGTGCGCAGCTACTGCCTGCGGCTGGCTGTGTGCGGACTCATTAGACGGCTTCGCTTTGCGCACACTAATTTCACTTTTAATTCCTATGCTATTACTAAGATTCTTTTCACTAAGACTATATGCATTAAAACTACTGCGACGTGGGCCACTGCTGCTGCTGCTGCTGCTGCTGCTGCTATGCCTGCTCACTATTTCGGTATCACTGGAGCGATTATGTTGCGCTTTTATTGTGCTGCTGTCGCTGCTGATGCTTGGCATCTCTTTGGTTTTATTATTGGCTTGATGCGCGCGCGGAATGCCAGCCGCCGGCGTTGTGGCAGCCAACGTGGACATTACGGCTGCCCGGGCTGTGGCCATTGTGTGTGTCGTCATTGTCGACTTTGTAGTTGCTGCTGCTGCTGCTGCGGCTGCTGTTGCTGTGGATGTGGCTGCTGTTGCTGCTGTCAGCTGCGTTGTTTCGGCGAACAGCAGCGTCATGTGTAACACTTGCAGCAGACATAGCACCAATACGAATATTACGGAGTCCTTAAGCAGCAGCCAGCTACGTATGCGTCTGCCGTTGCGGCCGCGTCTGTAGCGTGCAGCCATGCCTGCCTTAACTGTACTGTCTGTCCGTCTGTCCGTCTGTTAGTCTCTGCTGTCTCTGCTGTGTGACTGTCTGTCTGTCTGTCTGTCTAAGACTTTATTGCCTTGCCTGTATGCTTTGGCTTACTTTCACGATTTACTTTTATTTGCTATTTGTATTGTTGCTGCTATTATTATTATTGTTGTTGTTGTTGTTGCTACTGCTGCGTTGGCTGCTGATTGATGCTGTCAAGCATTTGTCATTTGATGACAGTTTTGTGTGCAACGCGTTTCGCACACATGTTGTTGTTGATGTCGTTGTCGTTTTCGTTATTGTTGTGCTTATCTTGTTGTTATTGCTGCTGAACACAATGATGATGATGATGATGTTTATGTTGATGTTGCTGTTGCTGTTGCTGCGGTTAGTGTTGCTGTTGGTGTTGATGATGTTGTTGCTGATGATGTTAACGTTGGCAGTGATTAAAAAGTTGTTTCTTTATTTGTTTGTAAGCTTGTTGTCGTTTTTCTTTTTCGTTTTTATTGTTGATTCTACACTTAATTTATTTGCACAATTTGTTTAATTTTCGTGTATTTGCACACCTTTTTTATGTTTTTCTTTTTTTCCTAAATTAAATTTACACTCTAGTCTAGTCACTTTTGGCAAAGCAGAACATTTATTTTAGAGCTAAGAAATTTGTATTATTTGAAATGATTTATAAAAAAAAAAAAAAAAAAATTTATCATACACACAGAACTGCACAACTGACAACGTTTTTAAGTTATTGCACATTGGTTCCACATTTAGCATCAAAGTGTATATTAGTGCAACAGTTTAGCGAAGGTTTTGTGGTTCTGCTTTTTGATGCGATTTGTGTCTCGGCGAACTATTTTTAAGGCTCTTCAAAATCTTTGTAAATTGTTAAGGCCCTTTGGGACCATATAAAAATACATTTTCTTTTGCTTACACAATGTACCTCCAATGTAGCAAGCAAGAGTACTACAAAATTTACTAAGAATTCAAAATAAAAATCCAAAAATAACAAGAAGTTCAGCATCAATCATGTCACCCGTGTCACTCTCGGCATTTGGAATACACACTTTTGTAAGGAATTTAAGCAATGGGTTAGTCGAATAACCTGCTGCGTCTTTTTTTATATTTTTATAAAATATATATAAAAAAAAATAAAAAAAAAAAATCAAACCTTCCCATTTCATAGGTATGGGTTAAGGTTTTACGAATGGCATGCTTTTCTTTTTCTTAGAAATCAACAAACGTTTTATATATATGGGTGGTTTTTTTTTCTATTTTTTGTGTTTGTTTTTACGAAAAGCAAATATTTAAAATTTTATGCTGAAACGTGTCTATTTGATATACAGTGATGTGAAAATAATAGAGGCAGTGTCATGCAATAATATACGAGAACTAACCTGGACCCTGGGAGCTGTTGCGCCAACAAAGAAGAAAAATTTAAACGAAGGTTGACCCTTGACATAGAAGTAAATAAAATATTTTAAACGAGAATTTGATTTAGTTTTTGACGAAAATGCATAAAAGTAAGATCAAAATAAATTAAATAAATCAAAAAGCTACTGTCAGTGCATATCCTTTTTTGAATGACATAAGGACATGTACAGTCTTAACCAGCGAAATATCTTAAGCTTGTATATGGAGCAGTATATTTTTTTGATTGTTCGATTATCGAAATCTCCCTTAAATTAAAATTCCCTCACTTTTCAATTTTCGTAAGTAACTGCACATACTAAATACGTACTGATGACCAATTTTTGCCAATAGCTTTAGAAAAGTGACGGCAACTACACGCAAATCGATATTCGGAGTTATTGTGTTATTGACAATATGATATGTTTGGAAACATCGATATCTTCAATAGACAGTAATTTAAAAAAACTATTATGTACATTCCCACATAAAACTGACTAGCAGACATTATATTTTTTTTATAGTTATGGTAAATGATTAAAAAAAATTTTTTTTTAATATTTTAAATAATTTATAAAATAATTTAATTGCAATTATCATGTTTTATATTGAGCTTCTTAGCAATTGTATTTTTTCATTGAACCGTTTTCATTACCGTGGGCTTCAGCACTGCAAATTAAACAAAAACCTGTGCATTGAGTCGAAAAAAAATAATTGTTGCCTAATTAAAATTGATTATAAAGCCTTAAGCCTTCATTAGCTGCACATAAAGTTAAAGTTAAGGTTAAGTTCGTTGATGACTGCATTGTAGGCAGGCAGCAAGTAAGAAATATTCACTCAAAATAAATAAAAGTTGTATATATTTGTTTTTGATTTATGATTTTTTTTTTTTTTTTGTATGGGCACATTGACCTCGAATAAAAAGTAAGAAAATTTAATGCAGGCTGTAAACAAGTTGAGACGTTTCAACGCGCATTGTGGCTCCTTACAAAAAGAAGCCCTAAGAGAGTATAGAAAAAAAGGTCCTTTTTATGTTTTTAACCCAAGCAAAACTATTTGCTTCTATATTATAACCCAGCTAGGCTGCTTGTCGAATCATTGCATAATTTTATTTATTTATTCATTCCATTTCGGTTTTTTTTATTTGCTTGGTTAAAAAAAATATAACGCAAAAATATTTACCCACTTTTAAATATGCTACAATTAAATTTTTGTTGTGATTGCTTGCGGAATCCTTTAGTCGGTCTTTAGCCTGACAAAGCTTCGGCCTTTTCTGCATTGATCAAATAACTTGTAAATAAAATTGTACAGACACCCACGCGGGGTCCATAGTCCTGTGCTTACCTTGCATGGTTTCCATCGCTCGTACATTCAACTTTAACTTTTGCCGTTTCACTGCTGTGCCAACCGACAACTGCCAACTGCCAACTGCGAACCGCCGACGTCTGCCTGCCATACATTTGGCCTGCAAATCTTTTAATGCCCAGCATTAAAATGCAGCGAAATCCGAGCTTTCTCTACTCCGCACAGGAACACAACACAAACCAAAGCACACCAGACCAAAACTACGTTTACTGGCTCTTAACCGAACTAGTGCGGGCACACGGAGCATTTCTGCATTGAAGCGCACACTTCGCATTTGTGTGGCATTTTCAATACAAATCATCTGCGAATGCATGCACGCTGCCAGGACATGCCGGGACATGCCGTGTCCATGTCCATGTTGTTCGCATGCATAAACATTGAATCTCAGGCGAAGAAGCAGCCGACGTTGCAGTTAAAACTGCACGGCAAAGTACGAGTAAACTATGCTGCCAGTTTTCTTTTGCTTTTCTTGTTTTTCGGTTTGGTTTTATTTTTTTATTTTTGCAAAGCAGATACGCAGTCGCACTACGGCTTGGCAAAGGCGAAGCAGCCAAAGGAAATGCAAATATTTGCCTTTTCCCTTAGCTGCGGCACCAGGTTTGGTGTGGCAAAATGGAAACTTCTTAAAGGAAGCCGCTGTGTGGACGCTGTGGACTGGCAGTCACGGCATGATTGCTTTGCTGGCTTTAAACATGCTCAATACGCAACAGCTTTGCGCTTAACCTTCAAGCTAAAGTTGCTTGGCTTAAGGATTTTTCAAATTTTAATGTTTGACTCAAATTTAATATGGCACAATGAACTAAAGTGAAATTTGAAACTCGTTGCTGTACGAATGCTTTACAAACAGCTGCTGAAACGTAGCCGAACAGCTAAAACAACTGAAAAGTAAAGTAATACCATAGGAAAAAGTAAAACAACTTAAGGAAGGCAAAGTAGGTATTTATATGTGTGTTGATAATGGAGACGATTGACTGTAGGTTACACTTGAGCTTAGCAAATATTTCACTTTTGTTTTCATTGGCAGCATTAAAAGTATATAATCGATAATGGATCCGATAGTCGGATTTGAGCCTCAAATGATTGATTAATGAACAAAAGTATATAAAAACAGGCATTAGATGAAATCGGCACATCTGTGCTGCTTGAGGCTCGGCCTAAGTAAATCACTAATGTATTTATTGTCTGCTACTTAGGAAATGCATTGGGCATGCAAATCTATAGCCGAACTATTTCTTGAAGCTGGCTTAGCAAACTTTGTTAGGTATGCACAAGTCAGAAGCAGCTGAGACTTCATATGTACTGCTGGCTTTGGTTGCTTGTGTGGATTCGTGTTTGTTATGTTTATGTTATTTTATTAACTTGTAAGTTAGTTTAATTAATAAGACAAACAAACAGCCAACACTGCAGCTACATGAAGTTATATACGAGTGCCAAACATGCACATGCTAAATCAACAGCAGGCATCGCTCAGGCTGAGCTTGTCACAGCTCGGCTGCAATACTTCAAAATGCCATAAACTAATCTGGCGCATATGCAGCCAAACTGCAGCACTTGTGCATGCAACGGCCAACTCAACTAAAACCCCATAAACAACAAAAAAAAAGCAAAAAAAAAAAAAAGAAAACACAAAAACGAAACAGTAAAGTTAAGTTAAGGTAATCTGAGCTGCATAATAATTTAAATATAATTTATTAAGCAAATATTTGTTGAAAACTATAAATCATAAAATGTGCACATTTTGCCAGTCAAGCGTCGTGTAGCAGCAGCACACGGAGTATCACGGAGTATGTGGACGTGCAGAGTGGCAGCATCGCGGTGTGGCAGCCAGGCCAGGCAGTCGAAGACAGAGTCAGTACTGGGGATAGACGAAGCGAGGCAGACACGTGCACCAGCACGAGCACGAGCACGAGCAGGGACAGAGGCAGGGACAGCGGCAGGGCTTCGAGGCGAGAAACAAACCGAGCGAAATGATAACCGTTCACATGTCAATGCAAGACTTTAATTGATATATTACGTAGAGACATACGCACTCGGCTGCGATTAATTTTCCAAATTGTTGTTGGCTTTATGGTTTGGTAAGTGTCGCTTCATGTTGTTGTTGTTGTTGTCATTATTGCTGTTGTTGGCGTCGTTAGTGTGATTAGGTTTTTGCTTGGCTTTAGGCTTACTTACACACATAAGTCAAAAAGCGTTCAAAATTATATAAAAATCGCATAAATTTGCGCATGCAGACCGATTAATTATGAACACTGAATAATCGCAATTACAATAAAATAACAACAACAACAATAAACTCAAGCAACACCGCAACACGCCCAAAAATAGTCACATGCATGTGCACAACAACACGCAACGTGAGACTTGTTTGCGGCATTGTGAATTTGATTTTTATTATAAGCATTTTATTATTTTTCGGTTTTTTTTTTTTTGTGTTTTTGTTTTAGGCAAAATGGTTTATATTTTTTAAATGTTCTGCGCTTTGGTTTTGCTTTGGCAAATTGCATTGCGTATGCAAAAATCACACGGCATCGACAGCATTAAATGAAATCGTTACCGACATGAAAATCTTATGCTGCTGCTGCTGCTCATATGCGTATCGCATATCAATAAAAACTTGGTCAAAAATGTTTTGTGTTTTTATTGTAAGCGCGGAAAATTCACAACTAAATAATAAAAAAAAAAAACAAAAAAAACAACAAAATCCCGTAGCGCGACTGTCTAGACTGGTTGTGGCAAACGTTTTTTGTTTTTATTTTTTATTTTTATCTTTTTTTTTTATTTGCTGGGTGCGTAAGAAAGACTTGACGGCGGCAGCATGTTGATTAAATCATTGCAATTGGCTGCAGCACAAAAATCACTTATAAAAAAAAAACCGCAATAAGGTAAAGAGAAAAAAAAAAACATACATGTAAAATAAAAAAATAAAACGAAAAAAAGAAAAATAAATAAAAGTTGCATTGCTACAACGTGCAAGATTTTTCAAGTGCTGCTGCATAACACAACAAAACCCAGCTCAGCACAGCACAGCACAGAAACTGGATTTATATGCAATGCGTTATGCTGCATGCATGCATATTGACCTTCATTGCTCTTGGTATTTTGTACAGGTTTTTTTTGAATTTATTACGCATTTTGTACTTTTTTTCTTTTTTTTTTTGTTTGTGTTATGTTTCGTTTTAATATGCATTGCATAAGTTCTGTATAATTTTGCTATTGTTTGCAATTAATTGTCTGTCAAAAGAAAGCTGCAACCGATTTGCTTAGTTTGCTTGGCCGTGTTCAGCTTTGCAATGTTAGCCAAAGCGAAACTCATTACAGCGCACAGCAGTTATTAGTCAAAAATATGAAAAGCCGCCACATTTGACCCAATTTCAATGGCAGCAAAAGATCGCAGCGTAAGTCAAGAATGCTGACAGCCCATGCGCAAGTTTCAACAGCACTTGGCGATCAGCTGCCAGGCAGACAGATGGACAGCGGGGCAGGCAGACAAACAGACAGTCAGTCAACGAGCCAGCGCAGCTTAGTGTTCTTGGCCTGATCTCGTCTGGCAGCGCATTGTAATTGGTAACGTTTTGTTTATCTTACATTGTACAGCACATCAATACATTTCGTGTTTGACCTGCGGCACTCAAACGTTCGCATACTCAAATCAACTCAGGGCTCTTTTCAACTTAACGCCAAACTCAACGCAACGCTTCGCTACTCAATCCACTGAATGTATTTCATTTCATTTTGTTCAATTTCATTTCGCTACGTTTAATTTGGTTTTATTGTTACACCTAAACGCAATAAACTCCGTACATGATATATAAACAACGTAATTATCATCATCATAATCTGGCTATTAACACTTTTTCTAAACAAGCGTATGTGTGTGTGCATGTGAGTATGGGTATGTTTTTGTACTCATGGTCTATTTACATATCATCTTGCCATGCCATACCATGCCATGCCATGGCATGGCATTCGTTCTATGTCTATGAGTCCATGGGCGCAATTGTCTGTTTTGTGTACAATGGCATGAATGGCAGATTTGAGACAATGCATAAATTTTAATAATAAAAGTGGAAAATGAGTTTTTAATTGCTTGTGAAATGTTTGAAGAGGTGTTTTTTGTTTTCATTATTTTGTTGGTTTTTTTGTTTTTTTTTTTGTTTCGGCTTCTTTTGGATTTTGTTTATTGCTTGTTTATGGCATACACCGATAACTAAGCTAAAAAGAATTGAACGGCTTTTAACTGGAAAGTTTTTATTAAGTTTTATTTAATGACGTTTATCGCTTGCTATGCTGCGCGCTTCAGCTAACTCAGTAACGACTGTTAAGTCACTTTATTCAATGACAATTAAACTATTTTTAGCTTTGGCTTATTATGCACATAAGCGATCAGTATTCTTGTATTTTGTTTGTCTGTGTTGAAAACATAAAAAAAGAAGAGAAATAATATTTTTTTTTTTTAATAAATAAATCTTATATCTTATGGTTTCTTAAGGCAAAAGAGCTATAGTGGCTTTTTTGAGTGAGATTGACTGAGCTTAATAATATGGTAGCTGAATGGGTTTATCAAGATAACTATTTAGGTTAATTGTACTCTTTCTTTAGTCTAAACCTTACAAAATCTTTACAAATTTCAATTGTTAACCTAAAAGTAGCAAAATGCTCCAGAAGAAGCATCACTTCCAGCAACAGAGTAGATAGTGAGAATGCAAAGAATCTCTCCAATCAAAGCTGTTCATTGAAAAAAATCAGCTCACTGGTTATCAAACTGTAACCGAACAGTTTTACATGTTTAGAGGTTCTGATAGACTGAATTTCAGTTGGCTAAGCATACGATATCAGATAAAATATGCCTATGCATGCAAGATTTTCTGAAGCCAGAGAGGTAAAAAAATGTACAATCTCAAAATAAAATTATCTTGTAAGTATAATTGACTCTTTTTCCAACTGCTTTGACAAGACTATTGCAGAATCTTGAGCAAAAAATCTTAGCTACTTTTATTTTATGTCAATGAATATGCTTATCTGGCTCTGCTGGCACTTGTACAAAATGAACCTGTTACTTGGCTGTATTGTCTTTGTGCTTTGCGTTTTGTGCTCGTTTTTGTTGTCAGCACTTATCTGATTTGTCACTGCCTACGCCGGGAAGCCGCAAGGCAGTCGCAAAGCGTGAGCCTGAATGACAGTCGGACGTAGATAAGAAGGTCACGCACAAAGCGTAAGATGCTACTGATGATGAATGCAGACAATAGAAGAATACAGAGGATACTGATTAAGGGGACACATCCTACGCCATTTGCCACAATAGAGTTCACTTTTTGCCTATTATCAGCCTAAGCAGCTGCAGCTTCTTGCAAAGATTATTTATTGAAGATGTTAACTGCCAGCAATTATTGTTTTTTACCTAAGGCATCTATATAATTAATGAAATATGCCTAAAAAAAAAAGAAATCATTTTTTCTTGCTTTGATTATTTCTTTGTTAAATATTGCATTGTTTGCCTGAGCCACATTTAAAAATGAACTTCACGTAGGCAGTTACTTAAGTTTGTGTCGGGTTCGCTTCCGGCACGCGCAGCACTTCATTAAGCCCCACATATGCTTAATGCAAAACATCCACCCTGTGGTGGAGCCCATGTCTGCTTAGGCAAGCAGCCCACTGTGCCACTCGGTGAGGCACTCGGGCAGACAGGCATGTCACGTCTGCTGCAAAAGTCCTTTGATGGTTTGCTGCTGGCATGGGCCAGTTTCTCTCTAAGTTTAGCTGAGCATGCGGTTGGCAAACGTTGTCTGTTTTCTTGCTGCTCTCGGTTAGTGTTCTTGTTATAAGGTTAACCCAGGCACATTAACGTCTTGGCATCGGGCAGCATAAATCAAAATAAATGTCTCGCAATGATTTGGTTAACAAAACTACATGACTGCAATTCATCTACTCTTCTTTTCGAAGCAAACGCCCTCAAAGATATTTCAAGCAACATAAAACAGACTTCTCCAGCTCCAAATGACTAAATAAAGATTTGTAGCTGAAATATTTGCACACAGCCTATATTTTTGTAAGGAAGCATAGATGCAGCATTTTTGTGTACATGTTAATTTAATAAAGCAACAAACCAGTGCAGTAGATTTGGTAACAACTCATATCAGTCGCCTTGTGTAAAGGCACGCGCCGACGAAAGGCTTAAAAACTTTTTTAATTATAAACGTATATATGTATAAAACACCGTCAGAGTGTTCTATAAGTTTGAAAACCAATGACACTTTATCGTATAGCAGGCATGACGTCACGCCTAAAATGACATGTGTCAGTGTTAAAGTGTCGGCATCATTTAAGCAGATAACTCGCTAACGCAGACAGACTAAGCTGAAAATATGTGCCCACATTGATTCAAATGCTAACAGTGAACTCAAAGTCAAAGTCGCTGGCAAAACGTCGGGCAAAGGCAAGGCAAGGCAAGGCAAGGCAAGCCAAAGGCGTGTGCCGCCAGAAAGCAGTAGCAACAAGAAAAACAACAACAATAAAAGTTAAACAAATTTTCACATGCGTTAAGCTGCGTGGCAATAAATTACTTTGACGAATTAATGCCGGCAAATGTTGCTGCTGCTGCTGCCGATGCTGGTGCTGATGCTGCTGATGCTGCTACTTCTGCTTCTGCTACTTGTGACTGCCACCTGTTTTCGCTCATAGAGCAGCGCATAAAAATAGCTTAAGTGCTTAATTGCTAATACGACTAAATATTGAGATTTTGTTTACTCTAAGCCATTAAGCACTTTATCAAATGCGCATAAGCAAATGCGCATAAAATGCTTAAAGCCTAACAGCGTCTATCTGCCTGTCTGTCTGTCTGTCCGTTGATTCGCTCATCCATTCACAGCTGCGTAACTGCAAGTAAAACAGAAAAAAAAAAGAAAAACAAAAATAAAAAGCAAGCAGATATTGGCTTGCTGTTGTTTTTATACATTGACACTTGCTGAAATCGACAAAATGAGTTTGTTTTTAAAACAAACTGACTGTAACTTAACAAAAAAACTGAGAAAAAAAAACAAAATAAAATTAAAAAAAAAAAGGAGAATAAAAAATACCAAAAGGCAGCCGCATCAGGCGTCGATAATATTAAACTGGACCACAGTGACCCATGTGTGTGCTGACGTTCGTGCTGAGGTCACAGAAATAAACATGCAATAAATCATCTCAGGCAGTTACAGTTCGACTTGCCTTTTTTTTACTCTCACTTGCTCCACACACACATAGCGTTGGGTCACTGTTCATATGTTGTTTGCTGTGTGTGTGTGTGCGTGTGAGTGTGTAAGTGTGTGTGTTGCCTGGTGACAGTTGTAAGAAGTCGCCTTGAAGCTGCGCAATGTCTGAACCTTTTGCATGGGTATTTAAACCTCAAACGTGTTGTGCAAATGCACAACATAATTTCCAGCTTGTCAAACGCTTCATTTATAATTGCCCGAAAGCAACGTGTCCTGCACGACATCCTGCCATAGCTGTCACATGCCGTGTCTAGTGTGTAAAACTTTGCTGCGTGCTGCCTTCACTGCTGACTGCTATTGTGGATAGCACAGGGCGTTGCCACGTGGCTAATGTGGCTAATGTGGCTAATGTGGCAATGCTGCTAAGTTGGACAGCAACTGCTGCGCAGTATTGCGATTGCCGAATGACAATTGCCAAACTTTGTTATATTACCAAAGCCATTTGTGGGCAACAACGAAGTGTAGTCACTTTTATGTATAAACACAAAGACTCTGCTGCTCACCGCTGGCTGCTTTGTTAAATTAACCAAGTGGTTTGTGTGCAATGTCTGTGCTGCGCACTGCACTCGTAATGCTCCTGGTTACACTGTGTAGAACACGTAATGCAATTGCTGCAATAAATATCACATGCAGGACATTGCAAGTAAAGGCCACAAAGCAATACACTTTGCGGCAATTACTGCACAACTTGAACTCAATAAAACTAACCAAAAATCACACAATTGCTATTCATTTGCTCGCACACAAACTGCACACACACCGTACATAGCACACAGCACATGGACTACACTGTCCAACACGTCGCAGACATTTCTGTGCACCCAACTCAAACAAAGGCGCATAAAAATTGTCTGCTTGGCTAAAAAAAAATTGCACTGGGTAATAATTTGGCTTGCTGGCATTGTCGCTCGGCTACTTGGCACACGGCATGAGCTGCTCGATTTCATTTTTTTTTTCTCTCAATATTTTTTCTATTTTTTGTCTACTTTTGCAACTATTTTTTATATAAACGTATATGTTTTTTTTCTTTTTGGTTTCAATTTCGTTTCAATTTTGTCAATTGGTTTCGTGTTGCATACGCTGGCGATTTCAGTGTCGGCATCGGTGTCGTATGCGTAATGTTTTGTTGCAGCTCTGCAGGACACGAGCGGCCTTTATGGCGCTCATATGCCAACTGTGCTGCTGTCACAATTACAATTTGCTTAATCGAACACACATTTTCAGGTCATTGCTGGCGCAAAACGATTTGTCTTTTGTTTTTTACCCCACACCTCCCCACTTTTATATTGTTTTTTTTTTCTTTGGCTGTTGACTTTATTATATTGTATTTGTCTACTTTTTTGTTTTGGCTGCACATCATCAGTGTAAGCGAAAATTATGCACTCTCGCAAAAATGCGCTTAAAACAAACAAGCAAATGTTTGCTTTGTTTATTTGTTGTTGTTGCTGTTGCTGTTGTTGCAGCTGCTGCGGCAGCAGACAAGACGCAAAACAAAAATTTATTGCAGACTTAATGCAATTGCATTCGCTTGATGCTGCTGGCTCTGAAGCTCTGGTTCTGCTGCAGCCATTAGCTGCCGCTGCTCACAAGTTAGCAGCAACCGCAGCAGAGTCATAAATTTTCATTGCACATTTTATTGCGGACTTCTACTTGAAAGAAATGTAAAAACTGACATTTGGCCTGTGGCCAATATTTATTATGAGCACAATACGATTGATTTTCAATTAGGCAATGAACAGGCCTGCGCCTGTGTACGTGTGGAGGCGACAAAGTGATCGCCTGGCGCTTTGCCTCCAATGCCAATAGTGCTAAAATACAAAATAAGTGGGCAACGATTGCGAGAAAGTAAACAAAAGGATGCATTTGCATTTTGCCAGGATAATGGTACCAAGTGCCAAGTGACCAGAATTGGTCTAATGTGCAGCCTTAGCAGATTTCCAGGTCTTTGTGTTTGCGAGGGAAACCTGCTTCTCCTTGGGCATCTAGGCTGGGCTTTTACCAACACGGCTTTGACCAACAGTAGTAGGCGTGCCTCCCTAGCCATGTTGCCATTGTCTCCTACTTCATGCAGCAATTTTTGCAATTAACTGTATTTCATATATCTATTTTATCTACCATGTCATTACTTTTGAGTTAAGGAGTGTTTTCATTCTGATTTTGCTTTGCTGAAGGCAAGTGTTTTTTTTTTTTGTTTTTGTTTTTTTTTATAATCCTTCACCAAGATACTTTGGTATTATCGTTGCACATAAAGTAATATAATTACATATGTATTTAATATATACAACAGACTTAAGCTCAACGCTAACATTAAAGCAAAAAATTGCTTCAATTGACGAAATGCTGATTTATTTTGGCATATACAATGTGCCTAAGCCAAACTGTCACTGCCAGCATTTGCATACTCAACTGTCTTGCAGTTAGTCAACATATGCTGCAGCTGTCACTTGCCCATGCCTCAACATTGAAATACAACTTGTAAATGTCAAGGCAGGCGTTCTCGTAGGGCATACCATACTGGCTGCTGCCGCTATGTCAATAACAGGCCGGCATACCGTAACAGCCAAATGGCGCAATTATATAAGCTACTTTATGTACTTATATTGCCCTATAAATTCTAAAGTCTATTATTGGCAAAAGGCAAAAGTTTATGCATAGACCTCCCTTAAGTAAACAGTTTTCTTAAAACATTTGAAAATCAATGCCGCCTTCAGCACACCAATAAACGCTGCCAATATCACATAACACACGGCGGCAAACAAACAAAGCATATATGTAAGTAGTAAGTAGAGTCTTAGACCGGCTGCCAGCCGAGCTAAGAGCTGCCAAAATACACAAAGGCACCAAGCAATCAGCAAAAGTTTTGCATAATTACGCATTGAAGAGCGAGCACCCGCGCAGAGAGCACCACACCACTGCCGCCAACAACAAACAGCTGATTACAATAAACAACAACACACATAACACGAATGTGTGCTGCCGTTTTAATGCGCTGCGATAAGAAATACACTTAAACTGACTTTTGCATTTGGCAGCGCACATATACAACTCAGAGGTGAACGCTTAGTGTGGTGAGTGGTGAGTGGTGGGTGCCGTGTGGTGAATGCGCAGCGTATGCTTACCGCCAAGACACCGGCAATGCATATTAATAACACGAAACGCGCGGAGGGCCACACACCAAGCCGAGCAGCGACTGCGTGACGGAGTACGTTCAACCAGCAGCAAATCGAGCGTAGCAGGCGTGCGAGTGGCCCAACTAACCAGCCAACTACGAGTATTCATTATGCAGACCCTGAAAATGGCTATTAATACATTTTGTTAATGCTGTTCTTGTCTCTGTTATTATTGTCAAAGTGTCAGCAGCAAAAAAACAAAGCAAAGAAAAAAAAACTAAAATACCGAATTTTCGGCAATTTGTAATCCATCAGCCGCGTCGAATTGAAACCTTTTTTTTCTTTTGGCTTGACTTCACTTGACTCGGCTTGGCTTGGTTTGGCTTGACGCAATTTGATAAACTGCTCAAGCAGCAGATTAAATTGAGACGAAAGGCAAAAAATGGAGTGTCTGACGCAGTGAGTGTGCGTGCCCGCTCGCGTATAAAAGAATGAATGAGTGTATCAATGCGAAAAGGGTATAATTTATGTGCTGGTGAATTAGCATTTAAGCTATAAGCAACAACAACAACAACAACAAAAACAACAAGCTCATAAACACGCATTAAAATAGACAAAGTTTCGCTTTCGCAAGCAAACGTCATCAATTTTGCAAAACGCGTACGACAAAAAATAAAAACAAAAAAAAAAAAATTTTTTTACAAAAATAAAATGAAAATAAAAATAAAAAATTACACTTAATAAATGCGCGTCTAAAAATCGATACGACAATTACAACAACAACAAAATGCACAACTAATTGAAAAATTTATAGAAAAATTAAGCCTAAGTGCATTTTCAAGGAAAACCAGCAACAGCCTCCGCAGCGCCAGTGCAAGCGAGATGGCAATATGTATATGCTGCGATGCAATATGCTGCATGCATTGCTCTGCGTTGTCGTTTCTGTTCTTGTTCTTGTTATTGTTGTTGTTGTTGTTGTTGTTCGATGACGACAGTTTTTAAAAATTGCAACAACAACAACAACAAGAGTAAATTATGGCTTTTATTTTATAATTTTTAAGCGATTTTTTGTTTGCAATTCATTCGCTTTTTTATATTTATAATTTTTATGCAGTGCTAAAATAAATATTAATATTTATTTTATTATATGTAAGCGCGCGCAGCAAATACTTTTTTTTTTGTTGTGGCATTAATAATTATTTTTAATTTCGCATGTTTTTCTTCTTATCAATGCGTTGCGTGGGTGCATGTTTTTCTTTTCGAAGGAGAAACTGCGGAAATCATTTGCCAGGAATTTGTCGTATTTATTTTATGCGTACAACATCAACATTTTTTTTTTTATTTTTTATTTTTCTTTTAATGCAGACAATGTTGCTGTCTGTTGGTGCCTGTTTGGCTTTTGGCTGCTGTCGTCGACACTTTTGTCTAATTAGGCAAATGTGCCAATTTTAAAACGCGTTGCTGTAATTGTCACTCGCTGTGTTGCCGTTGTTGTCGTTGTTGTTGTAGCATATGCATTAATTGAAGCAAGCAGACGATTGTTGGCAAACTTTATTTTGCACAGCTGTTGTGTTGGATTTCTTATTTTTCTTATTTTTCCATTTTCCAATTCCCACTTCATTGCCTTTGCTTTTCTTTTCTTTTTTGTTTTTTCTGTGTGCACTTCTTTTATGGTCTTGGCCGCGCTGTTACTTTAAAAAGTTGTCGAGGCTTGCGTGTTCATTGGCTGCGCAGCAGTTCGCATTGCAAGTATTTGAGTTTGATTTCGGTTTGAAAATGAATTTTAGCACTTCCTTCAAATTTATTTCAGTTGCACTTACTGAGTAACTTTTAAGCAGTTTTTGGTTTTAATATTATGCAAAAAAGAAGAAAAGAAAACTTTTTTATGTTTGCCAGCAAATAGACACACTGGGGAGCAAAACGACGTACGAGTATATGGCAGTTTAATTGAAACGAAGCCAGCAATAAAATTGGATGAGTAATTCTGCATGTAACAGCTTCATTAATTCTTTAAGTTTTGCCTCAAATTTAATGAAAACAATATACTGTGATTGGACAGCCCAACCCTTAGCTCTAAACAGAATGATCAGTGACAGAGCTTGCCTGAAAATTTCAGTCTTTAATCCTAAATAGTCACTTATCGGCGACTCTCGGCTTGCAGCCTAATATGATCATTGCTTTCCTGTCAAACATTTTTCTTGCTGAATTTTGTAGATATCTAAGGAAATCATTTTCGAATGCTACCAAACACAGTCACTCTTCTAGAGTGAATGATGTTAATGCTTTCAATCATTCCCTTACCAAAAATAACTCTGGCATTTTGCATCGAACTTTGCTTGCGGTTATGGCAATTTGATATCAAATTTTTCTGCTGACTAATGCTGCTCATTTTTGGCAAGCAAACAACCCACAGCCATACCTGATAATCTCAGAGTATCTATTATATTAAAATAATATACTATTTGGTATGAATTTCACGCGAGACATCACATTGGCGCATGCCAGGGGCAGCTCATTGACTATGCCAGCTAAGCTGCTGCAGCCTCATGATGGCGACCACGAGGGGGCCAAGCTGACGGCCTACTTGTGTATGAATTGGCAGCCGTTGACTTGTGCAACATGTGCCCCAGGCAGTCTAAGCAATCGGCTTACTGAAGTCAAAGTTTAATGGACCAAATCATTTAGCAGCACTCAGCGCCGGAACAGCACGTGCTTATATGCATTAAAGACATGCGAAAATTGGCTGCAGCGGAAACAACGCAATTGTTTGTACGTGTGTATCTTAAGTGCCCATCGATTTCCCGCATTAACGCAAAGGCCAAATGCATAATGGAGCCCTACCCTACCGTACTTAAGTCAGCCTTATACATGTTCGTGTGCGACATGTCACTCATTACACCGAAAACTGAACATAAAGTCACATGGCGCTTACCAAATAACATTACGACACATATGGATGTATTTATTTTTATTTCTTTTTTTATTTTTATATTATTTCATTATATATTTTTTTTTTAAATTACACGAAAATTTGCCAAACTAGTTTTTCTGTACATAAAAACACGACGACAATTGCCGGTCTACAAAACAAAAAAAAAATGTAATATATAAATAAATAAATTGTGTGAAAATGAAAATTGTTGACGCCAGCAAATGCTCTACTGGAAAATGTGCCTAATAAAAAGAATAAAATTTATTTAATACATAAAACCCACATAAGATATAATAGGGTGACTTTTTCATATGATAAATAAATTTTATTATTATTTTTATTTCCTTTCGGTTAAGTTGGTTCGTGTATATAGAAAACTGGTTAATAGTTTGTTTAACATAATAAATGATTATTGCGTTTTGATGATTTTAACTTTGTTGTAGCCGCAGCCGCAGCACCAAAGCTGATTTGTTGTAAAATGCCTAATCAAATTAAATTAAAGGCACGCATATGAAAAGTTTTTTTTTAGCGCAGAAATCAATTAAAAACCAATATCGTTATAATGCAAATGGGCTAATTGCCTTCAGTTCCCGACCATTTTTTCGTTTGCCATCTCATTTTCATTATCGAATACTAAAACTCATCTCCAAGCCAGCTGTGTGCGGAAGTGCTTGCTATGTTTTTATCATATGTCTGACTAAAAGCCTGAGCCGATTCTGGCAAATTCTCTAAAATTATATATTTAATTGTATTTTGCTTGTTGTTTTGTTAACATACAATAATTCATCAATTCTGGTTTAAAACCAAATTAGTAATATAATTATTTTTGTATTTGTTTGAAAATTCTTTTTTAGCATAGAACTTTTTATGATTTTCTACTTTAAATTGGAAACATTTTTTATTAAAGCTCATCGCCCATCGTAAAAAACACTTTAGAACAAACATTTTTCTATAACACTTTAATTTGATGTTATATTTTCCAGATTTTTTTGTTTTTTATTTTTGTTTTATTTTTTTTCACATCTTAAATACCATTTTTTATTTTACAAGATATTTCATAAGCAAGGTGTCTTTAATATTTTTATTTTGTGTTTTTTGTTTTCTTTAATAAATGAGGCCTTGTTGAGCTATTGTGCAGATACGCAATATTTTATATCGTAAGAATTTTTTGTTCTCATTTTGAAATATTGTATATTTTAATTAAATGAATTTTTCTTCGCGCCTTTTAAGAATTACGTTTCCTTCTTGCTTCTGTATATGCCATATTTGCCCATTTTCTGCCAACAATTTTCATGCAATTTTATTTTGTCACATATTTTGCTTTTTCACACGCGATTTTCCGAATAACAGACGATCGCCGACGCAGCTCAGCGTTTTCGCATCATTTTGCTTTATAAATTTTTTCTTGCGACAGCGCACACCAAATTACAAATCTTGTCGTTTATTTATTTAATTTTTTATATAGACTCTTTTTTTTTTGTGATTTTTTGCCTTTGTTACAGAGCGCGCTCAGCTGCACTTGACCGATCGTGTACGCTGCGCTGCGGCATAAACATGAAAACTATAACTCACGACGTCATCAATGTGCAACGACAAAAATCGAAAGTGTGCCTCAGCACAGTACAGCGCAGTGCACAATGTGGTTGTTGCTTTTGTTGTTGCTGTTGTTGATGTCGTCGAAAAGTAAACGACCTTTAGTGCCATAAAAAACAACAAGCAAACGAAACAACAACATTAATAATGTGAAAAAGTAGGCAGCATGCAACAAATTGTTACTCTTGTTGTTGCTATTATTATTGTTGTTGTTGCCGCTGCTGCTGCTTCTGATTGTCACACCATATGCACTGCGTTTAAGCCAAGCAGCAATACAAATTAAAATCACGCGCCTACCACTCAAGAAACGCACCGCCGCCACTTTTCGGCCACTTCAGGCCAACTGCGCTAAACCGTTTTTTCAAGTGTCTGTCAGATGAGACCAGAAGGCAAACCACACGCGTCGAACGCACAAAGCGTACTGAATCGATTGATACATTCCATCGCATGCTACGGCAAGCAAAAAGCAATTATGCTATAACAACGCAACTGCAGCAGCATGTTGCTGGCAACATTCGCTTGTTTGCGTACTAACCTTGTGTCAGCATGTTGCTGTTGCGAACCTGGCAGCAACAATGTTGCCAAAGGACTCAGGCAATTAGTTAAAGCAATTTTTTAGTGGCTTGGCTGTTGTTGTGCAGTGAAATACAATTCAAGCAAACTCCTTTTGCCAACATGTTGCTGCAACATTGTTTATAAGCGTGTTAGCAGTCGTTCTGGCTGCCAATATAAACTTGGTTATGCTGCACGGAGCGTTTAAGTTTTATTTGTGTTTTGAACAACGTCAACAAATGTATAGAGTACGCCATAACAACAACAACAACAACAACAACCACAACTGAAACTACAAGAAAAACAATAATAGCCACAACAACAATGACATGTCAACAGTTTCAATATCAATTTTACGATTTTTTAAGTGAATTGCAAAAAAATGTTTCTTTATACTTATTATTTTTTTTTTTTGCTTTTTTTTTTAAGGATCCATATAAAAAGTCAAAACTGCTGCGAGTGAAGAATGTGAGAGATGCTTAACGCAGCGCATACTAATTCATTTGTAGCAATTTCACTGGCTTTGCAGTTTATTGTTGTGCAGATAGATGTGAAAGATTGCATTGGGTTGCCCAGTTTTTATGTTTTTTTGGCAAGCAACGCCGAAATTGTCTAGCTGGCGTTATCCTTGCAGACAATGCTACGGCATCTCGCAGGCAGAGTTGAAAGAAAAGCAAACTTTATAAGCTAAATTGAAATAAACGATGGCATACTTAAGAGCAAATGGCTACAGAGAATGGATACTATTTTTGATAATGACATTGTCCAGAAAGGCAGACCCCAAGCGTGCAACGATGTCCGCAGTTTGCTGTTCCACTGTAGGCACACACAACAACAAGTAACTGCTGACCTCTTACGAATTGCTGCTGTCTATATACTTTGTATTGTTTTTTTTTTTCTTTTGAGTAACTATGCCTGTGCCTGTGACTACAGCACGTCAAGGCTTCGCCAGTGGCAGGCGTGCAGACATCAAAGGCAGCAGAAGAGGCACAAGCCATGGCCAGTGCACGAAGTTCCCACGTTAAGCCGCTTAACTAGTTTCTAGTTTTCTTTTATGCAACTTGCAAAGTCCTACATAAGCACTTCAATGTTGTTTGGGCAGCATTACTCTGTGGCAGGCACGTCTTCCAACAAACAATTAGCAGCGTGTCGCAACATTCGCCTGCTGCCCTGCTTCTGCTTCTGCTTCTGCGCATTTCAGTTTGTTGCTGGCGTTGAATTGGCAACAACATTTACAGGCTTGGTCGGCTCCTTTCACCAGCCAGGCCCACGCAGTGCGGCGACAATTTCAGACGACAATTTGCACTAAACCACACTCAGCGTGAAATGTGTTCGCGTACTTACTCGCACACCTGTTGCGTGTTTGTTTGCACGCTGCCGTGCTGCTGCTTAGCGCGGCTCAAGAGCTGCATGCAGGCAACACGGCAAGCGGATTACGCAACTTTGCTTTTGTGCTATTTTATCTTTTTTCCTTTTTTGATTTTTTTGTTTTTTGGTTGCTTCTTTTTTTTTCATTTCCTTTTTTTTCAAGCATACTTTTATCGACAAAGTTAATTGTCAGCGGCAGCCGTTAGGATTGGGCCGAAAATCACGCATTTATTTGAAAATCTTTGCTTTTGTTGTCGGAAGTCTTAAGACTGAGCAGAGATCAGCCTAAGCTCCGTTGCTGCGTTACGGTAGGCGGATAGGCTGGGGCGCGCGTGTCATCCGTTGTCAAAGTCCATCAACGCCAAAGATGGCACTGTCAGTCACGGTGCACAATAATTAAAAGTAACTCATGTCAAAGTTAAAGGTTCTTTGGCCCTCCCCATGCATTTGGCTTAGCTTTGTGTGAATCAGCTTGGTGTTGTATCAGATTATGACAGCTTAAATTACGCAGAATATTGCAAAGCCAGATAGCCCCAGATAGCAAATACATGGCAATAGTTCATATTGTATGCATGTGTGGAAGTGGCTTCAACCAATAAGCTGACAAACAATTATGGTCTTTCATGGCATAGTCAATCTGCTCTGCTGCTATTGTAGTAATTTTCTTCTTCTTCTTTTCTCTCATCAAGTGCTGAGGATCTGCTTTGGCGTCGTTGGCATAGAATGTAATTTGGTAAGATTATCATTAGCAAAATGGCAAAATCAATAAAGATATTCTTCATTTAAGAAGAATTAACCGAAGTATCTTTCTTGACTTTGCCAGAATTGATGATGTGTCTCTTAGATATGACTACAGCTTAAGTAAACGATTGTGCTCATCTTCATAACTGAAATGACAATAACTACATGTCGCATGCCGCATGCGGCCTGCCTCCCATATGCCGGCAAAACGCAAGTGACGCGAACTATTATCAAAAGGAAACTATATGCATGTCTAAGCATTGTAAGTTCGGCACTGAGATTGAAACAGCGGAGCAGTTCTGCGTAGTCACTCCCAGCTGCTAAATAGTCAACTCTTGTCTGTCTGCAGCTCTATGAAAGCATCCATGGCACGTAATCTGCACCTTTGCCAAATTTTCACTTGCTGTTTGTGCTTGAAGTCTTTTGATGCTATTTGCGCAACTAATTGCATAATTGTGTGGCAAATGCAAGAATCTCTCAATCTCTCCCAGCTTATGAAATGAGTTCAGTTACGTCAACAAGAAGACAAAAACACCCAAAAACAAAAAAACCAAATTGAAAAGCATGAAAGGCAAGCGGACAAAGCACTCAAGTGTGGCAAATATTTAAACAGTGGCAAGCAGATGACTACTCAACAGAGTGAGTGGGAGAGAATCGGACAAATGGACAGACAAACCGGCAGCCAGTGACTGGCATTAGCTGCTTGCAAGTGCAACATGCGACGCAGACTGCTCCCCCAGGGACGAACCTCAGCTGGACTTCAACTGATTTAGCATGTGTAAATATTTTGCAGTTACTCACATGCGCACACGAACACACACGCACTGCAGGCACAGATTAAGCGGCAAGTGGGCAGGCTACGAGTATCGTGCAGGGCATCATTGGACGACGCGCATGAAGTGCTACTAATGCATTTTGTGCAGTCCTGAGTCTTGGTCCCAGGCAGCGGTTTGCCATTTGTTGCAACTTCCGCATCCGCTGCGGCGTTGACGTCATGTAGGATGCGCATATGCGTTGTTTGGTATGCTGAGCTTTGACCCCAGATGCATTGCAGTGAATGGCCTCGCAGGATACAGCAACAAAAAAAAACGTATTTGTTTTCAAGCGCTTTTACATGTGAGTAAGTCGCCTACAGCTGCTTCCGCTGCGTTGCTTCCTTGGTTGCTGTGTAGAGTATGTTTTGCTTCTTCTACTGTCTTTTTGTTCGCTGCTGCTTCTAAGCCATTTATAGCATGCACATGCATAACAACAACAACAAAAACAACAACAACAACAATAACGGCAACAAGAAACACAATAGCATACTTCACCCGCACGCACAGTCGCTTCATTTATGCCTTAACAAAAAGCGTCGTCACTTTTGTAAATTTACGCCTGAGCTATTTGCCTCTTTATGCCTGCGCGGGCCTGAGCAGGCGAATGGGAGAGTGGGCGAGTGAAAGGGTTGAAGACTGGCTGTAGCGAGGGGAGGGGCGTAAGGAGTATGGCGGCAGAGCACAAAGCACACCGTAGCACAAAAATGGCGCATTGCATTCTTCAAATTACCGAGTGGCATACTTTATGTGGCATCTGTACAAGTGCGAGTAAATGCGGCTTTGTCCTCTGTGGCAGCCAAACCCCCCTGCTTGACTCTGCTCTTATACAGTCGGCAGTTGGCCAAGCGTTTTTGCCAACTACAGCACACACACACACACACACACACGCGCACAGAAAGCAAATTGCGTACAAGGATGGACTATGTCGGCTGCAAGTTGGCATGCGTTTCGCCAGGCTTTTAATTAACGCAAATTTATGCATAATGTTGCTCAACTCATTTATTGTTGTTCATCGTGTTGTTTGCGTTTTATTTTACTGCTGCTGCTACTGATGTTTATGAATGTTGTTGTTGCTGTTGGTGCTGCTGCTGCTGTTGTTGTTGTTGTTGTTATTGTTTTATGCGTAACTGCGTAACAATGCAACGCTTTGGCAGCTCTGCTGGAATTTTTAATTTTCGCTTGTTGGTCGATATTCTCTACAAACTTTGATAAATTGGATTGAAAGATGAATGCGTACTTACGCTCATAAATACGCATAATATAAACTCATAGCCAAGCTCATGCTCACATCCGCATCCACACCCACATACACACTCATGCCCATGCCCAAAGCCTTGCCCATCTTCATACCCTTGCCCATGCTCATACCCACATCCATCTGATTTGTTTTGAATGAAGCAAATAAAAACAACAACAACATCACGTTGACAACGGATTACTTTAAGGACTACACTTGAAGGACTCTCCAGCCATGTTTACATTGAGGCTAAGGCTGTTAGCTTTGCTTAGATAACTTCATTTGGGAAAGTGCTCTCGATTCCTATTTCTGCAAATGAAAAAAAAACCTATAAGTGTAAACAAATTCTTGTATACAATAAATAACATTTACTAGTTTGCATATGTTCTAAACGATCCAAAGAAATCATCGTGAAATTTGTTTATTTGTTTTTTTATTAATGACCTAATCATTTTCTTCGTCTTCTTCTTCATTTTTTGTTATGTGTTTTATTGCCCAAAGTAATACTCGCGTAAAAATTTATTTATTACTCATTAAAAAACTTATTTAAACATAACGTAAAGTATTTCTTTGAGCAATCATCAAAATGCCCATTTGGTGAAATATTCGTTTAAACAATTTTAAATATTCAATTCAGCTGCTCATCCAAACTTGCTTGCTTGGCTAAGAAAGTCGTCAGCTAACTTGCCATATTACTTCATTTATTACGCATTAAAATACTTTTAATAGTTTGAAATTTACTTATGAACTTTGGCGTCTAGAATTTATTGTTGCTGTTGTTTTAACGATGTAGTCAGTAAGCAATCATTGGCTTTTTTTTCATATATGTATATAATATGGATTTCGCGGTTGATTTTGCTGCCAACCAAAGTCGTCCGTAAGAGGTGTTTTTAGATTAAAATTGATATTTATTATCCTGAAATACAATCTAGATTTATTTTTAATACTTTGAATTTAATTTTTATTTAAGCTACTTGTAGAAAGTCATTCTACGTTTTGAACCACAAAAACAAAAAAAATAAAATTAAATAAATAAATATATTCAATAATTTTGCATATATAAAAATTGAATTTAGGAAAGTGTAAATTGACAAATTTCTGTTTAATGACGTTTGAGTTTTCATTAAAATGATTTCAGTGTTTCTAAAAAAGTTTGTAAACTCATCACTCAAGTGCTGGTGAAGGAAATTTTAAAAAATGATTTTGGCAACTAACGCGTAGACTAATTAATCACAGTGTATGTCGATACGTGTAAGAAAAAAAAAGAAAAAAAAAAAAGTATTTTAAAAAATTACTTGATATAAATCAACCACATGGAAAAATTTTGATTTAAGCTAATCAAGTGCAATTAATTATTGAAAATTATATAAGCAACAAAAAAAATTAAATAAACTAGCGCAGCACTCAGTTCAACCGCAAATAAAACCAACAAAAACAACATACAACATTTTCGGTTTAATTTAATGCTTTGATTATCACAATTTACGCTTTTTAAAACAAATCAATCTTTGATGAATGTCATATGTGAAACTGTAATTAAATATTTATGTAAAAAAGAAACATTAAAAAAATTATAATAAAGGAAAAATCGAATAATCAGTCAAAAATTGACGTAACTCCGCATCATCCAAAAAAAAAATTGTTATTGTTGTTGCAATTGATATTGCAATGCATTTATTTTTTTTTTTAATGTGATTTAAATGCATTTGCTAATTGAATTATTGTATACTTTTGCATGCAAAAAATGATAAAATAAACAAACGAGCAACAATCACAAAAGGAAAGCCACGCACAGCTGAGTATGCCATTGTCAACACCCGGCACTCATTTAAAACGCATAAAAAATGCCTCAAGTACGTGGACGCAAGCAGGCAAAATCATTTTTCTTTGCGTTGTGAGAAAAATACAATAACAACAACAACTGGCAACAAAAACCGACACTCAAATGAACCGACAATGATTTGTTTATTTGCCAAACAAAAAAGTCAAAAAAACAAAAAAAAAAAAAAACAACCAAAAAAAAATTAGGAAGACCAACAACAATAAAAGCTATGCTGCTTGCAAAGAAAAATAATTTTCACTTTTTTATTGCCATAGCGGTTATAATTTATTTTTTACGATTTTTATTATTTTTTTCTTTTATTTTGTTTTTCTTTTTTTTTTTGCCTTTTTGTATTTTCTTGTGCAAGGCAGGCGAGGAAACACAAAAACGAAGCAATCGTTCAGCATGTCACACAGGCATTGAGTCACTCACTCATTCACTCACTCACACACTCAGTTAGGCAGTCAGGCAGTCACCCACACTTACACACACTCGCACACACAGTGACGCACACGGAGACACACACAGCGCGTAGTCGCCCCATGCTGCCGGCAAAGACGCAAACTTCGTCTGTGTATTTGCTCGGTTATTTATGTTCACTCGGTGCGCTTATGGGTTAATGTGCCGTTTTGACCATCATCGTCGTTGGGGTTAAGCATTTAATTAAATATTTAATTTATCCGCTGAGTTGACAAATTTTTCCATCAACACTTTTCTTGCTTTTCTTTTTTCTCTTTTTTTTTTTCTTTTTTGGCTCACACTGTTGCGTCATTTTAATTTATAAGTTTTAATTGTGCGTGCTGTATGCAGACCATTATTACTTTATTTCTCTTTATTTTAGTGTATTTTATCACATATTATTTCTTCAATTATTTTTCCATTTTCGTTTGTTATTTCATTTCAGCCCATTGCATCGTTGTAGTTTTATAGTTGAACTGTAATTTATGTAACACACGCAACTGCATATTAATTATGTCAATTAGTTATTGATTAACAAACCGACTTTTGGCTTTTTTTCTGGTTTTGGTTTACGTTTTTGGCTGTCGGTTTTTCCTTTTCGATTGCTTTTGATTTATCAACTGCGCATAAATACTTTGGTTTACCTTCAAGTTGTCTGCAAGTTTGTCGGCGTGATAAATTGACTGAGCGTTAAAGTATCTGCAGTTGACAATTTGCAATGATTATGAATAGTTTCGGCATATAAATCGTGTGTTTTGTAGGAGTTTTACACAGCCTTGAACTGCGAAAAGTGTTGAAAAGTAACGTTTTTGCATGGTTGACGCTGTCAAGTGCATTTGGGTTGATTGCATGACAAACTACAAAAAAACAAAAAAAAAAAACAAACAAAACAGAACAACGTCAAAATGAAACGGACAGCTCACCGATATGACTTCTTATGCTAAAACGTAATTAATTAAAGGTTTAATGTTGTAAGACTTCAAATGTTTTTTTACATTATTAATTTTTTAATTTTCATTGATAGCAAAAGCTTTCTATAATGCAGTCTAATTATACAAAAAAAATCACATTAAAACAACATTACCGCATCATTTTCTTACTTTAGTCCTAAAAAAAAAAAAAAAAACGCATTTTTTAAACTAGCAGCTAAATCATTTCCATGTGCATAAAAGTTCAATGCTATGCAAATTACACATGCTAATGTAAAATTAAGTCGTACACGCATCATAAAAACCAGAAAATTTCAAAAGTAAAATTTTAACTTTAATTATTAAGAGTAAAACCTTATTGCATTGAACTTATTGCCCGAATATACTACATACATATGCACATATATTGCAGAATATTATCATAATATAAAACAATTGTATTCCTTAATATATGCATTTCTATTAACTTTATTTGTTAATTAATAACTTTCGAAGCTCATTGCTGTGGTAACTACTGACACTGCGACATAATTATAGTACACTTGCATGACAAACTACGAATTATATATATCCACACTAATTTATTTTTTTTTTTTTTTTTTAAATATTAATATTTAAACAAGACTAATTAACTAACAGAAAGTTTTCATTGCAATGTGTTGTATTTTTTATGCATGTACTCGATCTATGCAAAATCATTTACAACTGTTAATTACATAAAATAATCGCAGGTAAAGGTGTCGTTCACCAAACATGAGTTTTCCTACTTTACATTTGCCTTAGAAAAAAATGCATTTTTAAATTAACTTTATTTGCTATTCAATGACTTACTCATTTACATGCGAACAAAAGCTCATTGTGATGGCAACTCAAAGCCAAGTTTAACACATTATTCAACAAATGCAGCAACTCGCTCAACGTATTTTGCCAGGAGCATAGGACATACATGTAATTCCTGTCATATTTCACATGTCTAACTTAATTTTATGCCATTTGTAAAGCCTTTTTTCACACAAGCAGAGTCGTAGCATTTTAGCACGTCTCATTATGACCAACAGCAGCAGCAGCAAGCAGGAAAAGGCATTATAACAATTACTGTCAACACTCATTTAGCTAGACGGCACCCCACGCAGAGCCGAGCTCTGAGCTCAGCACAGCACCCGACATGTCTATTGTAGACATGAAAGTAAGCAAGCTCATGGACTACATTTCTACATTTCATTCAAGCGACAATGACAGCGGCAACTAAAGCAACAGCCAGAGCAGCAAAGCATTGCACCAAGGACGCCGACCTACATTGGCGTATTATTGAAGACAGTTGGAAGTGCTTACTGCATGCATACGAGGAGCACATTTACCCGCAATGCCGTAAGCTGGTTGCTTACAGTCGAGGCACTCTGTCAACGAGACAGACAGACAGCCAGCCAAGCAGTCACTCACTCACGCAGTCAGTTGGTTGCTTAGTCAAACTAAAACTGGTGTAAGTTACCATGACAGAACATCAACGGCAAACACTGTGACAACAATAATAATGACAGTCAGACATACACATATATACACACACACACACACACACACATAAATACATACATATAGACAGAGCCATTGTGACAAAGGACATCGCGACAGCGCACACAGTTTAACTGCATTTTATTTGGTTTGCAGTCTCTCTGTGTATGTGTGTGTGTGTGTGTGTGTGTGGCTGTCTGTCTGGATGACTGCAACAGAATACCCGCTCGAAGGTCTGCATAAAACTCAAATTACAAATGTCGCTCATATCATATCCTTGCGGAGCGCTAAGCATGCAACATTTCTATGCCCGGGCTCATGTTCAATGCTAGTCCGACGGTTTGAATTTGAGGCAATGGCTTGGCATTCCATCGCCATTTTGCTGGCTGGGCGTGTGATATTGCCAACCGCAATTAAAAAGTGTAAAACGATACATGCTCAATTGTTGTGGCGAGTTTTTGACAATTTAATTGCAACTCTAGCCGCAGCTGTCACAGGCGCGAACGAGCGCACAAGGATGCAGGCGTGCAAGCCAAAATTTGTTATATACTGCAGCGCATATTGTGCATGTTGCCGACTGTAATTACCTATTACTTTATTTTCACTTAAAATCTTTTATTTTTGGAATTCCGCATAAAGCCATTTGCGCAGTGAAAGCTGACTGCTGCGAAACTTTAAATGCAAACGCCAAGAAAAAACAAAGTACATACTTATTCAGCATGAAAAGTTTTAAGTTCCGAACCTTATGCGGTAAAAAATTGGTGACTCGTTATTCCCAAGCTGGAGATCATTAAAGATAAATGCACTTGAGGTCTTTATTTAGTATTTTATTTTCCTTTTAATAGTAAAGAATTTGAACATTTAGTACAATTGCTGCAAGCTCACTGCTACAAAACTATTTGCAAATAGTAAAACAGTTCGTTGCTCAAATTACTTCGAATAATATCTGACAAACGGTGCATTTTATTGCGGCCTTTGGCAAGTAATTTTTTGTGAGTTTTTTTTTTTTTTTTTTGTAATATAACGCTGAATAATTTTTAAGTATCGAATGGATTTCAGAGCGATATTTAATGTAACCATGGAAGTGAAACCGTTTGAGGTAATAAAAAAGCAGACTGCTACAAAACCGCTTACATTGTACTCTGTGCTAAGTGATTGCATTTAATTTTCTTACAATATTTCTTTGGCAACTTAATTTGTGCTCAGCAACACCCTCGTGCCCACCCAGCTGCAGCCCGGCATAGTTAGGAAACGTGCGCACAACGGTGTCTCCGCACGCCATAAAATGCAAATTCCTGTTGATCCTTGTTGCTCATGCCAATGCATGCTTTCCATTTAGTGTGCGGGCGAGCGAGCGAACGTTTGTTTGTTCGTTTGTATGCTCGTGTCTATTTGTGCCAGTTTTATTCGTACTGTGCTACGTTTTTCTATTTTTACATGGAATTTTTTTATACCCCTTTTACTTCTCTACTTTTTTTTATTTGTTTTGTTTTTCTTCTTTTTTTGTTTTTTTTGCTGCTTGTTTTGCATGCCACAATGGCGTTGTTGTTGTTATTATTTGTGTTGTTGTTGTTGTTGCCGCGCACAAACCAATCTTGCTATATTGTCATTGAAATCCCAACAGCAGTGTGCGCGCGCCTCAGTGCAAATATTTGATTTGAATTTGCACACACACAGACACACACACACACACACACACTAAGAGACCAACGTAGTGCCAGTGTTATGCAAACGGGCGCGGTTTAATACGCTTGTGCCGTGTGTGTGTGTGTGTGTGTGTGTGTGTGTGTGCAAGTTTGTCCTTTGACTCAATAATCCGTGAGTATTTCATGGCGCTTTGCAGCTTACACCTTTGACTTCTGCCGCCATGCAACGCAACGCAGCGCAACGTTGAGCTGGCAAAGTGTTTTACAGCTTGTCAGCAATTGCAGGCGACGTCAGCCAGCGGAGACGATAAGTTGCTGCTTCTTCTGCTACTTCTACTTTTCTTTCCTTTTTTCTAGCTTAGCTGCTGCTGCTGCTGCTGCAGCTGTCAACGTTGTGCTTGTCGTAATTGTTGTTATTGTTGTTGTTGTTGTTGTCGGTGAGGAGTTTAACAGGATTAGATAAAAATGCAAATTCTTGTGTCACGTTAAGTATACGACATGTTGCACATTATTATTTACACTTACTATAAACATTAAAGTGTACTTAAAAAACGAACAACTTCATTTAAGGCAGAAGCTCAATGCACAACGCAACTTTACGCTTAACGTGTTATATGATATGCAAACCATAAATCAGACACACTCACACACACAATGCGAGTAACTCAGCTCACAGTTAATTGCGCGCTGGCTGCCGAGACGAGGCAGGTGAGGCAGGCATGCGGAGTGCATTGAACTTTACAGCGCAGCGCACGGCCTGCAGCCTCAAGAGCAGCAACAAAAAAGGCCACAGCCAAAAATAGCACAAGCGAACCCTTTTTATGCCAGGCGGCAGGCCTGAGCAGAGAAATCCTTTTTATTGTTTTATTAAGTCCGCTGCATCGATAAAAATGGCATATCCAAATGCTGTGGCCTGTGCTTACGTTTTTGTTTTGTATATTTTGCAAAACTATTTTCGTTTGAGAACACAAAGGCGCAAAGTTATGCAATCCGCAGACAAAAAGGATTCGCATAAATTGTAAGCATTACAAAAACATAATCAAAATTCATTGGAAATTACGCAAATAAAAAGCACAAAAAAAAAGAAAATTCAAACAATATAAATAAAAAAAAAACTGTGAAAAAGTGTGTATAGAAAATTCATTACTCATACGCCATGTGCGCGCAAAACAGATTTTTACATACAAATTACATGTGCGTCGCATAAAGAACTTTTATTTATTGTCACAGTAGGTAAAAAAGGCAGCTTATTGGCCCGGCCCGGCCTGGTCTAGTCTGGCCTGGCTTAGGCACACCCACGCATGCACGCGCTCTCACGGCGCACTTGCCTCGCTTGGCGTTTTCTATAAAATATGCCCATTATATTTATTTGCTCGGCCATTTCGTGCAGGATTTATGCGTATGATTTATGCTTTGTGGCAGCGTTTTGCATGCGCTTGACACTTTTTTTCCATTGTCCTTTTTTTGTTGTTCTTGTTTTTTCTCGTTAGCCATAGTCTTGCGCTCTACGCATATGATTTGATTAAATTTATCACGATGCTTATCTGGGTGAGTTAATTAACGTCTTGAATTTGTGGCAGCCGCAAAATGGCACAGACAGAATGGCGACACAATGCGCTACACATGGCCGCACGCTTAGCCATGTTGCTTTTAAAATCTAATGCAAAGCATTAGCCAGGACTAAGGCACAGGACTCACATGGTTTTGCAGTCGGCCAATGGGTCAATGACTCGAAGCACATAGCCAGGGCAAGCAATGCTGTCTTCTTACGTTTATTTACTTATACATACTTATACAATCACATATCCTTGGCTCCTTTGTAGCGCATAGTGGTGCCTTTAAGCTCGCGCCAAGTATTGCTATTTTGAGGCTAATGAAAAGTGTTATTTTTGGCTAACTTCGTTTATCTTTTCGGTGCTTTGTGCGTTGCCAGTTTTGTTTTATGCATGTGTGTGTGTGTATGTGTGTCTCTAATGCTTAATGATTCGGTCAAAAAAATGAGCAGAGAAAATAAAGGCAGCACAAAGGAAACGAGGCAAACAGAAATTTAGTGTGACAATTTTAATGTGCTTGTCAGTTTTGTTTATGCTCTCAAAGGGTAGGAGCCGCCATAGAAGCTCCTGCAGACCGTGCATGTGGGCATGTGGCAGACAGTTGTATGAAGCAAACGATTATGTGGACCATAAGCAAAAAAGTGTCTTAAATGGTGACAGTTGATTTCTGCTGACTTAATACGCTGCCATTGTATTACAATTTTCGCTTATAAATAAATGAATTTTTTTTTGCGTTTATTGCTTGCCAACTGAAACACTTTGTCATACGCGTGGCAACCGCTGGTAGATCGCTTAAGATTTTCTTTTCTTATGTGAAAGCATAATACATAAATCAAATACTATTTCAAATACGATTTCCGCCAAGTTATTCTTTATTGTGGATTTCCTCTTACAGCAAACGAAATAAATGCAAAAGTCGACTGGAACTGAATCAGATCAAACCCAAGTCAGTTTAGGTGAATACGAACAAATCATTGTTGTGTTGTTCGGCACGAAATAAACGAATCTTCAGATTTTACGGAAATCTCTCGCAAAGCAGCATTCATCTGAAGCTGAAATGTTTTATTTGCTGATTAGCCAAGACTTAGACAGCATTTGCATTATAGTTATTTCGAAAATATCTAAAGAAGAGCTGGCACTGGATCACTTTGAGTAATCGAAGACAAAAAAGGAGAGAAAATTGAAAAAGATGGGATTCATATTTACTCATTATACTTTTTTCATTGATATACAATATTTTAGAGACTCAAATTTATCATAGTCCATGGTCAATGGCTGAGGCTATTATCCAATTCATTTTTTATTGAGGTTGGTACTTTAGTTGAGGCGCTTTGGCTCAAAAGTTAACTTACTTTATTACAAACTTTTTAACAATCAAACTGTATATCTACATTGAAATCATCCAAAACGGACAGCTCCCATATTTGGAAAAATCTTATAACCGGACAATTTTCACAAGGTCTTCATAATTTTTTTCTATACAAAATGCATTCCTATAACCGCACCGCTCCAATAAACGGATAAAAACATTGCGAGCATCAGTGCCCGGTAATGGAAGATTTTGTTTTCATTTTAGCCATGATGTTGCGCTCACGTCGGTGAATTGGCTCATTCAGTTGGAACTATGCATGTTTGGGTATCAGCTAAGTCCAGTGAATGGCTGATAAAGGAATTGACTTGTCCGCTATTAGGTCAACGCTTGGCTATTACACGCATGTGCCAGTAACTGCTGCGAATGCCTGTGTAGCCCCAAACAGTGGCATTCAAAATAAATGCACATTCGCAATGAATGTTTTAATATGTAAGCGACAACACGTGCACCAAGTGCACCAAGTGCAGCATGCAGCATGCGGCCAATGTGCACCAATATACATATGTCGACAATATTGACTTCACTTCAGCTCATTTGAGCCAAAATATTTTTACAGACATTTATGACAAACAATTGCTGCACTATGACAAAGTAACTTTATTATTTTTCATTTATTTCATTTTGTTTATTTTTATTTTTCAATTTTTAATATTTTTTTTTTTGTTACTATTTTTTGCAATTTTTGACAGTTTGTTTATGCTGAGTTTTATTTGTGTAACTTGTTTTATTTATTTTTTTGTTTTCGTAGCAAATCGAAACGATTTATCAAATTTCAGAAAAATTCGCAGCGCAAAGCGAAATGCGTTGACACTGAAACGCATACAAAAGGCAGCCAGTGGCGCAATGGGCGTGGCTTGGTGGCCCCCAGCTCAGCTTGGCTTGGCTGGGCATGGCTCGGGTCACTCGCATAGACAAAACGGACACAATTGGACATTTACTGCAGTTTAATGTATTCTTTATGCAAAGTGTATATGTTATGAAAGTTTTGCGTAGCTGGTTTTTGTTTTTTTTTGTATTTGGTACATTTGATATTTTTTTGGTTTGTCTTTATTTGCTGTGTTTTTTAACGTTGACAGTTTTTGTCGTTCAGTTTGAACTATTTTGGCTTATTTTGCTTTGTTTAAGGTTATCTGCTGCAAAAGAAATGACAATTTCAGCAAACCAATCGAGCGTGACTCATGTGTGTGTTGCGAATGTCGTGATTGCCTGTCTGTCTGACTGACTGACTGTATGTCTGTCTGTCTGTCTGTGCTTGCCGGCATTTCGAGCGCAATTAAATATTTCAACGAGCGCGCGTTAAATTTTACAAGCGAGGCAAATGTTGCGCACACGACGTATATACCCATACCAGCAAAAACAACGTGTATAAAAATAATATTACAAAAAGGAGAAGATGAACACGAAGAAGAAGAAGCAGAAGAAGTCACAGCAAAGTGATAACAAACAAAAGCGGCCACAAGCAGCGCGACAAAATATTGCTTGCCCGCACACTTAGTTGCCATCTAATGTACTTCCGGCCGTGTCTTATGTTGTCCAATAAACAAAACAGAAAAAAAAATAAAATAAAAAAGCAGAAAAAAATGAAAATAAAGTCAACAAAGGCATTTCAAGTCGGCATTGACATGAACGATCTCAGCTAAGACGACCCGACTTCGCGCGACTTTGCCTGCTGCTGCCGTTGCTGCCGTTGCTGCCCTGTCCTGTGCTGCCCTCAGCTGTCCTGCGCTGTACTGCTCCTGCTGCTGCTGTGTCGTGCTTTGAATTATATTTCATTGCCTTGAGCAAATATTGATTATTATTATGCTGTGTCAAGCATAGCGCTTAGCGGCTTTGTGCTTCGCTTTTGTTCGGCAGCTGGTCGATGTGAAATTATGAGCGTATAATGCACACACAAAAATGAGACAACAATTTTACGCGCTTAGTTGCGTTTGGAAAATTTTCATTTCATTTTGCTGCTAGCGTCCCGTTGCTGTTGCTGCTGCTGCTATTGTATTTTGACTCTGTGACAAAAGTCCCAGTTGACCTCACGCTTGAACTCCAGTTGAAAATTAACTGGCAGTGGGTGCCCCGCCTACCGCACGCTTCTGGCTGCTGGCTGCTCGCATTATTAAAGCTTCTACAAATGCGTAAATTAATAATCGATGCTCGCTGTACGCGCCTATGACTTATTTTGATTTCACCACAAGGCGCAGAGCACAGAAGTACAATGCTTGGTCGCGTGGTTAGCTTGCATCTACAAATGAGCAGCCCACTACTTTGGCTGCCGCTGCCGCCATTGCTGTCTGCAATTAGCCAATTAGTGGCTTAATTAAATGCATTAATGCGCGTGTCGTGCGGCATTGCGCCTGAAGTGTGTTGTTTGTTGCCGCATGACCGCCGGCCAAACGGCAAAGGCGCCCTTTGTGGCTAATAAACTGCTGAAGTAATATGCTACCAACTATTCTGCGCACATTACATTTTTGAGTAGCCACAGTTATGCAAAAGTTTACATAAATATTTGCATAAAAGCGGACAGTGAATAAGTAAAGTATTTTAGCTTTTGCTTTAAATTTGAACACAAAAGCAGCCAAAACTATGCTACAAAATTTTACTTTATTTACAAACCATATTTTGACCTTTTTATATGCCACAAATAGCAAACCGTGTTGCATACTTTTCGGCTGCTGCTTTTTCAATAGAAATTTTGATTAGTTGTAATGTAGGCACGTGCATCGCATAACCAAATAAACTTATGCTAATACCAAATCTTAAAGTTAAATTCAAACATGTAATGTGATTTACAAAAAATTAAGCATAAACATTTTGATCTATAGCTTCTTGGTATCAACAAACTGCGTTGAAATTTGTTTTTTTTTTTTTATTTTATTTTATTTGAGGTATATACGGAGTATTTTGATAACTCCTTTATGTCCTCGGTATCTATTAATTCTGCCCAATTGGGCGCGCCGGCTAACTATTGGTTAGCTTTGTCAATTTATATATAATATATGTATATATTTATATATAATTTATAACAATAAAACAATAATGACGCGTTAGCTTCTCCTAACCGTTGTCGAAGGTAATCGAAGTATGAGATCCCTCGGTTGTCGCCTATTGAGCCTCCTTTGTAAACATGAAATGAAATGTTACAGTGGCAGTAGCAGTCATTCGGAAAAAATAAACAATTTTTTAAACTGCTACTGTGCTGAAGTGAAGCCTTGAAGGATTCATTGACAAATGGTTTGGACATTGCTCATATTGATTTGTTAGAATTAGGCTTCTGCCATATAGGATCAATATGTTGTAATTAGTTGAATATGTTTGATATTAAGCAGAATTAGGGGGAGACAATATGTTACACATAAAAAGGTCATAACCAAAGTCACAGTTATATTTCTTTATCTATACTGTATTCATTTAATCCTATTTGGCAACTTATATGGAGACTTCATAAGAATCCAATGGCAATTTAAATATTTGCTTGGGTTTGGCATCAAAGGAAATTCCTATATATAACGGTAATTACTTGTTTTTAAAACCATTCTGCGAGTGAGTCGCCACAATGTGTGTCTGTTTTATCACAGTTTTACTGCAATTGCGTCATCATTTCGCTAAAAAGTACTTACTGGATTAGAGAGCACAGTCAACTTAACTCTGCTCGGGTAATCTGCTTTTGATAGCCTACATAATTAAAATTATCATTTTGTGTGTTGTGGTTTTACTGTCAATCGCTTGCAAATAAAATTTTCACTTAAAAATATTCTAATGTAAACACTTCGTGTTGAATTCAGTTGACGATTGTTTTATAAAAATATGTTAAATATTACACAAAATAAATCGATTGAAATAACAAAGCGAGTTATCTTTCTTTTTGTTTCTCCTATCGTCTGCCCTAAAAACAAAGCAGACCATGAGATGCCTATGCGCACCTCTTACTGTGAGTTGTAGTTTGCCTATTCAGATACTCGGCCCTGGGCCTTAAATGTGCTAATCAGCTTCAAACAGGTACCCACTTTATGGAGGCTCACATTGTCAACTTCAATCAGAACAGCTTTAACAGACAAAGCCCCTAAGTGACCCCTATATCTTATATAGCGGATTGAAGTTTATAGTGGATTATTTATTTATTTTGGACAGCAACTGCTGGCGCAACGTTCGCATCGCCAGCGATTGGCAGATTTCAATAAATAGCGACAAATTTGCCACACCAAAGTCAAGAGATAAGCCGCGACACTTGACTTGGTCAATATGAGACACGTAAAAGAAAAATATGAAGAAAATGAAAAAAAAAAATTACAAAATACAAGAAAAGTCAAACAGAAACAAAAGAAATTGCAGCGAGTCTTAGACAACACAAACTAAGCCACTTAAGTGTTGTTAGCAGCACTGTTGTTGTTGTTGTAGCTGTTGCTGCTGTGGCTAGCGTTGTTGCAGCCGTTGTTGCTGTTGTTGCTTTTGGTATTTTGGCAAATTGCGCAAAGCGTAGACGAAATAGTAAACGTAAAATTAAATGACATTCGTCTCGTTGTGATATTTTATGCGCTTCGCTGATTTTGTATATAATTTGGACAAGAAAGCAACAGCGTCGCCCCCACAGCAGAGCCAAGGCATATCGGGGGGCTAACGTTGCGTGGATCTAAGCGTGTGTCGCTACTTAGACTTAGATCCAACGATAAGCTGTGTGCAAGCAAAACTTTGACTTTGTGTGAAAGATTTTTTTCCCGCTTTCGTGTTTTGTTTTTTATTAAAGCTGAACAGCATAATCAACTTCAAAGAGTTCGCTCAACATTTGGCTGTTAGTAAATTTAAAGCAGCATGGGCTAGCTGCGTACTTTTCAGCATTTTACATAGTCACATACACAGACACATGCAGTAAATATTTTAAATGCGATTGAAGGCATATTTCTCTACTGTGGCTGCGGCATTTACATTGCGTTTTGGCGCCATTTTTAAACAACTTTATCAAAGAAAACAACCAAAAAGCAAACAAATGAAACATTTAAGAAGAACTGAAAACAATGCCAATAAAATGTTCACAGCATTGCATTTTATTTTTAAGTCTACTATAGAATCCCCTGTACCCAATCCGAAATTCTATATATATATTATTTTTTTGCTTTAATATTTTGTACTAATTATGTAACGGTATCGATAAGAAAATTAAAATTTTTTTCTTAGTAAAAGTAATTTTTTGACCGATCACTCCTATGGCAGCTATAGTATATAGTGCACCGATATACATAATATTGAGTTGTAGGATTAAACAGTACCTAAAATTAATAAATCCATAATTTGGGAACGATGTCTTGAAAAACAACATGGTTTTTGTAAGTAAATATGATTTTCCGGCCGATCATTCCAATGACAGTTAAATGTTATAGGTTGAATATCGAAAAAAAATATACTCGTTATGCCTATGTATTAGGAGAGTCTTCGTGCCAAATCTGGGGAATGTAGGTCTAACCGTTTCTGAGATCCGTTTGTTCATACGGAGGGACAGACGGTCATGGCTAGATTAGAGACTCATCTTTCGATGCTGATCAAGAATATATATACTTTATGGGGTCTCCACGCCTCCTTCTGCCCGTTACATACATTTGCACAACTTTAATATACCCTTTACCATTTTTTGGTACAGGGTATAAAAAAACGTTTGTATATGTGTACATATATGTACAGTTAGACTTTAAAATATGCTATTAATACGTTATCACGCCGCTCAGGAAATGCTGTAAAAACATTTATCGTGCTTTGACTTCCGGTTCAACTCGATTTGATTTTAATATTTGCCTATTGAAGTTATATAAGCAATTTTTGTGGCATAATTGCCCAAGCAGGCGTTTCTTGAAGTAAAATTGTGCGTTCTAAAAGAAAAAAGCCTTTTGCAAATGTGGTTTTTCTGATAATCGCTTGCAAATAAAATTTGTACTTGTGAATATTCTAATGTACACATTTTGTGTTGAATTCAGTTGACGATTGGCACTCATTCGTTAAACATTACTCTTTCCGGAATAATAATTCAAAATGTCTTCGAAGTATTTTTTGTGCATAATAGTAATTGCAACGCTGCAGGCAACTTCTGCAGCAATAACAGAGGAAGAAACTGAATATTTAGTAACAACCTCCGGATATACATTTTTGAGCAGATTTTTCGATTTCTCATCCCTTATGACATCAACAACTCCACCAGTTGCTAAACCAGCAGAAACTCAAGATTTATCAAAAGCGCCAACAAAACCGAGCTATTACTTTTTTCAATGGATTAATAATTATTATCCTCTCTTTAACGGAACACGTGATTAATTTCAAATAATTGTTGTCTTTTTTAATAACTATGCAGTGAAAATATTATCGTCAATACTTTATAAAAATATATTAAATATTGCTCAAAAATAACAAATAAAATAACAATTGCAATAACAAAGCGAGTAATCTTTCTTTTGGATTCTCTTATCTCCTGCCCTAAAAGCAAAGCAGGCAAGTGGCCGTGAGATGCCCATTCACACCTCTTATCGTGCGTACTGGCTTCCCTATTTAAAGACCAGGCTCTGGACCTCAAATGTGCAGATTCAAACAGGTTCCCACTTTATTGACTAACACGAATTGACACTGCCGTGGTCTACCTTTGCCTACCTTAATGAGACTCGAGTCAATTCCCCTCTGAGTTCAAACCCTGATGTCTGCAAACTATTTTTCGAAATGGCATAGAGCTTAGAACGGTTGGCGTAATAACTATGTTATTAAGGGTCGCTTAAATTAATTTATTTACTTATTAATATTAATATGTATTCTTTAATTTATTTTTAAATAAATCATTATGCTATTAATGCTATTTTAATTATCATTCTTCGGTGCCCATTACTTGGTAGTTGCTTTGTCGGTAATCAAATGCAGATTCTCATAGAAGAAACTTTAAAAGAAATGAAACCATAATCAGAAGTTGAACTAGAACAAATAATTGAACCACTTCAAAAGCAATTCGGCCTCGCTGTGATTTTAGTAAGTATTGTGGCAGCGGGGTTCCCGTCCTGGTTTTTCAGGTTTAGTCAAGGAATTAACTAGCTACAGCTAACTAGCTACTACAAGTAAAATACGAATGACCGGACGTTAATAAAATTTTATCGGAATGTAATAATTAAGTGAATAATAAAAAAGACTAACTGTGCCCACATGAATAGATTCCATTTTATGCATAAAACTAAAAACAACAATTGATGACAACAACATTTTTAATCATTGATGAACCTGGTAGCCCCCCAAGTAAAAGTAAGTAAAATTACATTCCCTTTCATTCACTCACTCACCAAAAGAGTGAAGATAAATGCTTGGGTTCTCCCATGTTCTATTTGCCTCTCAAATTCTTTTTCAACCAAGAAACACATAAATACATTTAATGGCGGTTTAATGAAATTTTTATGTGTAAAACTTTGTGAGTGTATATTTTTAAATAACATAAAATAAAAAAAAAAAAAAACTTTAAAAGCGGCATTTGTAATCTAAGTTTTTCTGATTTAACTATAATTGGCTGTGTTGTAACGTTCATAAAACCGGAAGGCGTCGGCAGACCGAGCACCTACATATATGTCAAGTATAAAAATGTATTCTAAACTATTTTTTTCTAATTTACTTTAAATTTTGTAAATTTGGTTACCTATAATAATAATAATAGTAAAATATTCTACACTTCTACATTAAAGTAAGATCCTATAATAATAAAATCCTCCTAAGCTGCTGAACCGACTTTGGTGAAATTTTTTGTATGTGTTTAAGTGGGTCCCTGAATGGTTTCCAGGTTCCAGGAATTTTATTTTTTTTTCTTTTAATTTTTTGTCGAAAATGTTCAGAATCGCCTCTCTAATATCAGGCAGGACACCGTCCATGGAGTCCGCTGATGTGTCCATATTTTACTTATATGTTAGATTAAGGCTTTCATCGTTGCATAATGTGGCTTAAGCAACGCGCATTGGAATGGCGTAGCGTCCAATAATGAATGGGAGAATATTGTGCGCTTGTGACGAGTTAGCTGACTCCGCCGCATACTGCTTTTGACGTGTACGTTGCTTAACGTAATTGTACGGTAGTAATATGTTTGAAGTGCTCTTACAATGTACGTTTCAATAATGTTGTGTATACTTACAATGTCAAAAGTATATAATGTTGTGGGTGGCGTACATAAGAGTGTATCAATACGTAACATGTTTCAGATTTAATATTTACTTGCGTCAGTATTCAACTTGGGTAAAATGCAAACGTAACTGCAAAATGAATATTGTAGACTCTCTGAAAATCGAATGGGGTAATTCTGTTGTGCAAGTCAAGTATAAAAGCCGATTGTCGACTTCGCTATTTGCACATTCGTTAGTTCAGTGAAACGAGTAAAGATGGATGTGCTACTCGTACTCGCTTTGATGATCGCCACTTTAAGTTGGGACATGGTGAAAAGTGGACCTAACTATGGCCAAAAGCGCATCAAGCGCGTGATCAACGGCACTGAGGCGCACCGGAAGCAGTTTCCCTATCAGGTGGGCTTGAAACCGCATAGTAAAGAGCCAAGCAGCGGCTGGTGTGGCGGCGTGCTTATTGACCGCAGTTGGATACTTACTGCAGCTCACTGCCTTGAGCGAAATAATGAGATGTAAGCAGCAAACTCTTGAACATAAAAAAGAAAAATCCACGTTTCAAATATGTATATAAATTTATCTTATTTTTAGTCTTGGTGTAACAGTATACCTGGGCGCCTTTAATAAATCCAACTCCACTGAAATCGGACAACAAAGAATATTCGTTAAGAAAAAGTATTTTATTATTCATGAGGATTACCTAAACATAAAAGATGACTATGCGATGAATGACATTGCATTGATAAGACTGCCAGCGCCCATAGAATACGATGATTATATCAGGAAAGTAAATCTGCCAGTGATGAATGAGAGGAAACGTGAATCATTCATAGGCAAGTCAGCTATTGCATCTGGCTGGGGACTAACATATAAAAGTAAGCAGAAATTTTAATGTTATCCATTGCGCAGAACGATTAAACAACAGCACCACATTTAATATAGATGGCACTGACACCCAACCCGATGAACTGCAATACATTACATTGCCCATTATATCCAATGAGGAATGCAAAAAGGTATGGCAAGAGAGATCAAACCATGTTGGCTTGTTCTTTTCTGCTGCCTACCTGTGTGTGAATTCCACCCTGCAGTCACCGTGCCATGGCGACTCTGGTGGTCCTTTGGTGGTGCAGAACACTTTAGTTGGTATTGTTAGCTTTGGTGAAGGCTGTGAGAATGGCGTGCCAGATATTTTTACACGCATATCATTTTATACCACATGGATAAATACGCAAACAAAAAAAATACCCATTATCGATTTGGTAAAAAGTTTCGAGCAAAAACGAAGTCATGTATACAGTTTTAAGAGCAAACCAAAGATACTACAAATTCTAATCCCATTTTATATGTTTTATCTAGGAACAAAGTAATTTATTTAATAACCAAAACAAAATCTATTTTTCCAAAAATCCATAGCATTGACTTCAAGTGATTGAGCAGAGTGTCTAAAATCACATATTTTCAGAGTGCATGGCCAAAAGCCAATCTTTTCAGCAATTGATGTGAGCAGCACCTGCTTAGGCACAAGAAAATGAAAGAGAAGAAATTATGACAAGAACGATCAAATAAGGAATAAGGATTGTGTTGCTTCCTCGCAACTTCTTCGCTTGCGTCGGCGCCTAAAGTTGAAATTTAAGCCACAATATTGTTCCCTGATGCATCACATGGCATATTTGTTCAGATATTTCACTCATTTTCCAATCTATATAACTTTTAACACCGGCGACGAAATACAGAAAAATTTTTGTTGCACCATATATAGGTATCAACACCATCGAAGACCGCGGGTACTTTGTGAATCTTCCAATACATCAAATTTTTCTAAAATGTAATACCCATTATCGATTAGGCAGCCTCTGTTAGATGTTTATTTCAATTTGTTTATTTGCTATATAAGCCTTTTTTGCAAAGTGTCTATAGGTTTATTATGGTACAGATGTTACCTACATATATACATATTATAAGTTAAATTGGTGGGCCGACTGGCACTAAAATTCCAATTACTAATTCCTTATAGGAAAAAGAAAATTCGTATTTGTAATTAATATTTCCTATTTTAATTTACCTGATTAAATATATTATTTACTTAATATTTATATATATATTTATATATATGTAAATCCCCCAATAAATATATGTGACAAGTGATTAAAAACCGGTGAAAATTGTACTATTATTTTATTAAAGCTGAACAACAGAATCGACTTTAAAAAGTTTGCTTAGCATTTGTCTGTTCTATTACATTGAAGCATTGACTAGCTGCGTACTTTTAAGTATTTTGTACATATGTAATAAATATTTTAAATGCAGGCAGTCGGCATATTTCCCTATTGTTACTGTGACTGCGGCATTTACGCTTGGCTTTGACGCCATTTTTAAACAACTTCATCAAAGTAAAAGCAACGAAATAAAACTCTTAAAAATAACTAAAAACAACGCCAATAAAATTTTCACAGCATTGCATTTTATTTGTTAGTCAGCACATACTTTTAAAGTGTAGCTTTGTTGACTAAACATTACATATTTATTACGATCACAAAATAAAAAATAACAAAAACAACCAAATAAGCTGCGTGCTTCCAAGTCAAGCTTCAAAGGCTTAAAATGAGTGCATTGGGCATTTACAATTGAATTGTAACAAAATCCCAAATTCTTTTGTTATTGCTTTTAATTAAAAAATACAAAATTTATGCTGAAGTTAATCGTTATTATTTCAACTACGCACTGTTAACCCTTAAGCTACTTAAGCAATTTATATTTGAACAGAAATGTCCGATACTGGCCATGTTATGCAGTTTATGCTAGGTTTTAAGGTTTTATATGCGCATGCAAATACCGTATGCTGCTAAAACTGTGACAGCTATTTAAATATTGCATAACGTCAGATAAGGAACAGAACAAACAAATTGTGTATCTTTTAGGCAACTTTATATGCACAAACATAAGTTGACAAAATCAAACGCATTTTGACAATGTTGCTGAAACAGTGGCATTATTAATATCGACAATGCGAAAAAAAATTCTGGAATGAATCGGCAGAATGCGAATTCTGCCAAACACGCCTGTCTTTTACCTTAAAACTCGCATAAACTCTTAAAGTCAAATACACAGATGTACTATATTTTAAAAGGACTAAAAAGAAATAAATAAATCACCAGGTTCCACCGAGATTTGAACTCGGATCGCTGGATTCAGAGTCCAGAGTGCTAACCATTACACCATGGAACCATGTGACGTCCGCGCGTCAAATCATTCTTTTACAAATCAGCACATAAGCTCGGAGATTGTTATGTTCAATTTCTCATTAAATCTGTGTCAACATGTCATAACCGCTTAGGTCGAAAATTTATCTTTTAGATATTTGCTATTCTGTGTAAAATTATATAAAATAAGACCCACTGTATCTTTTAAACAAATGCTCAGATTGTAATGAAATTTACACACAAATCATTTGAAGGTAAATATTTTTTAAAAATCATACATAATTTTAATTAGAGGCACCATCTTTAGAATTGACCAGGTTTCATGATATCAAGTAAATTATCATAACTCTTAATAATCGCCATTTTTGAAAACGGGTAGAGTAGAAATACTTCAAGCTGCAATTTTCTAAGTAAACTTATGCGGAAAGTACTTGACGGATTTTTATGAAACTTGGCATAATACTGCTGCAAGAAATAAGTATTTGATCTCTTTTTGTCTAATACGATTAATGTGTGAAGATGGATGTCAAAAAAAAACTTTTATTTTTGAGATTTTTTGTGCTGTTTTGTGTGAGAATTAAATTGAATATCTGCATACGTACATATAAATAGTAAAACCTATATGTATATGACACTAATTAAAAGTTCAATATGCTTTCTTAATAACCTTGAGGGATATTAAAGAATAGCGCTGGTATATTCATACCGCTTGTTTACTAAAAGACTGACATAAGTCAAAATTAGTTATTTTTAAGTTAATGTTGCAGAATTGTAGTTATATCATGCTTCATATTGCGTAAAATTTTCATATTGATATCTTATTTACTCTCTTGGTAAGATGATAATATGACGTTATATGGAAGTAAATTGAAAACTTTAAACTCATTTTCTGAAAAATCGAGTTTTTCAAGATATGACAATCTTTTAGTAAATGAGCAACGATACGTCTATATTTTTCAATCGCTGATGTAAACACAATGCCAAACTGCAGTATAAGCAGCTTAGAGTAGTAAATCGCTTTTCAAAATTCTAAATTAGTTTTCTTTTAAATTTGTTATATTTAGCAATTTTCTTGGTTTAATTAGTTGTATGATGTTTTAAAGCTAACTTGGTTTAATTGAATTAATTTGTGTTTGTGTTATTATAGAATGGTTGTTAATTAAAACAAAATAAACTGTGTATGTAATTATAACGCTTTTGTTTATATATTTATTAATTAATTTCATTTGATTGGCCTTATTGTGAATTAACAACTTTATCTTGCTTATTCATAACTATTATTGCTGTAAGCATCAAAATTTATTATCGTATTAAAAAACTATGAATTAAATAAAAAGTCTGGGAGCAAATCTTTGATTTACCAACTATTTGAATCCGCCGAGGTTCTACCGAGATTTGAACTCGGATCGCTGGATTCAAAGTCCAGAGTGCTAACCATTACACCATAGAACCTACAATGCTTGTCGTATCTTAGCTTGTATCTTAGTATTAGTGAGAGAAAAAAAAACATTCAAGTGTTCTCTTTCAAACAAACCAATTGCTACTCTCTCACATGCAGAAATTTTCTCACGTTAAAAATGATTTTCTCCGTGTATACGTACTTATGAAGCATTTGGCAACCAATATATAACCGGTTCTATGGTGTAATGGTTAGCACTCTGGACTTTGAATCCAGCGATCCGAGTTCAAATCTCGGTAGAACCTGTTCGCAATAAGTTTTTTAAATATGTTTCCTATATATTATTTTAATTCATTTTGTTTTACAACATTCAATTTGGCGAAAATCATGTGGTTCTGCGGAGCAATGGTAAAGTACTTTTACGTATTAAGTGTTTATATAAAGCACTTTAGGAAAGGCACATTGTTATTAAATTAACTATTCCCCAATTTCCGCGATACTTTTTTATAAACGTTTACGCTCTAACGCGGTTTTTCAGAAAACAAAAAAAAATGTTTCTCTCCGTTCATATGCAATATTGGCGAGCATATATAAATTTAGCATCAACTTAGCAACACAAATTTCTCCATTTTTATAATATGTTTAACAATAAATGCGTGGTTTGCATGATTTCCTGAATTATGCGAAAATACAAACTTCGTCTACATGTCTACATTAGTGAAGTAAAATTTTTGCCCCACCGTTCATATTGTTCTAGTTTAATTTATCAGACTTTCGTATTTATTTATCAGATATAAGTGTATGTACTTGTTTATAATATAAAAATAGTAATAAAATAGTAAAGCTTTACTAGGCGAAAGAAAACTTTGAAATAGCCACCAGCAATGTGTACTCAGCATGCATAAACGAAATCGCATGGAAATAAAAAAAAATACATAAAGCGAATGAGCGCCTATGTGCGGCTATGCTTTACTCACCCAAGCTTTGGCTTGGACTTGCTTTTTTTGCATATTTAGAGTTTCCAGGCATACTTTTATGATCATGCATATGTATTTTGCATATTTTCATGCTGATTTTACTCTCTTTTTGATATAAAGTGCACTTTCGCATATCTGACAAACCTGTTGACCACATTTTTCCCGCGCATGCATCTGTCAAATATCTTTTTATTCTACAAGTGTATTAAACTAGTTTTTGGAGTGTTGCGCAAATCAAAAGCCATCAAATTTTAAAGAAAATTACGAAGATCTTTTCTATTTGAAAATTTAAAGCAATATTTAGTCGTTCATTACAATTTTTTGCTGTTTCAAATAAATTGATATAAAAGAAAATTATAAAAAATGTTTTTTTCGAGTATATTTTCAAGCATATTTACCACTCTTTTAGAGGATATTTAAGCGCTTAAAACTGTATTTTTCGAGCATATTTTTATCGGCCCTGGTCATCATGCAATCACAAAGGGCGAAAACATTACAAAAATTTAGTTCAATTTTCGTTTTTGTAGTAATGAAATATTGTATTTAATATCTTAGTTTGTGAACCGATAATAAAAACAAAAACATAGATACTGTAATTACCTTTCAAGTGCAAGATGTGCTAGAATTTCTCAGGAAAGTATTCTCCGCGTAAATCGGGGGATGGGTGTACATTGATCGCATACAAATTAGAATTCTTCAGAAATTAAAATCAGCTTTTGAAGTATATGAAAATCGCAGAAATTAGGAACAAAATTTGAAAATTCTTAAAAAAAATTTCTAAGAAATTTTTTTTGATTTTTTTTTTTTTTTATTTTAATTGCTAGATGTAAATATAATGTGAATAGCTTAACAGTGTTGATAATTAGTAACAATATTATTAATATATTAATTTAATAAGTAAATTTGATAAACTGGGTATGCAAGTAACGATATGTCAACTCGTCAGTAGTTTCAAAGTGATCTCTTTAAACTTAATCACTTAAGACCAATAATACCTAATGCATATCAGGAACTCAAGCTTTAGTGTGAAATTAAAAACAGAAAATTCAGGTTCTACCGAGATTTGAACTCGGATCGCTGGATTCAAAGTCCAAAGTGCTAACCATTACACCATAGAACCGTTGAATTAACCGTTATCAAAATTAAAAAATTACTTTCGGTAAAAGAGGGGTGTACACCCGCTAATTACATGTAGATTTAATTATTTAAATTACATGTTGCAATTGTAATAGGTTAACACGAAATGTAAATTTATATTTTAATGTGAACTACTCAAGTGTATGTCGACATGTTGTATATGTAAACTATAATACAATTGCAGCAGTTGTTCCCTTTACTTTTTTGGCACATGATTATTTTGCTGCCGGATAATACTAAATGCTAATCACACGTATACCAAACAAAAGAGAGTGGCACAGCAGAGTAGTAGCTCACGACTGATTACTCTTTAATGTGACGTCATATGTGTGTATGTGCATGTATAAAAGTAGGCAATTCACGTTTGTAGATTAACTTCAGCTGATTATTTTAATTATAAACGCAACAAGTAAAAGAAAAATTGTGCCCCTTACTCTGCGAATTTTTAATACGTTAGTGTCGTGCAAATAAAAACACCTTTACGAACGAACGTTTTTGTTTATTGAAATAATTTCGCACTTAATATTGTTAAATTCCATTTAGTAAATGACTATTTTATAGAAGAGAATAACAACAAAAAGCAACTGAAAACGCACATCCCCATGCAAACTGTCTAAGGTTATTAACTTATACACATTGGTGGAAGCACGCATCAACTAAGGTTCTACCGAGATTTGAACTCGGATCGCTGGATTCAAAGTCCAGAGTGCTAACCATTACACCATAGAACCGTACGTCCGCCGCGCGTCAAATACGTTATAAATAGGCACAGCAGTTGAGTATAGCCACTGAGCACAACATTGCGCATTAAAATTTGTTTTTGGATTTGTTTTCAAAAGAATAATAGTGTTTTTATAGTTTTAGTTTTAAAAATAAGATTTTTATGTTATTTTTATTTTTTTAAGTTTTTTTAAATCTTTTTCTACACCATTCAACTAAAAGCTGCTGTAACCGTGTATTTTCGACAGTCAGTATTTTCAATACAAGTGAAGCAGTGTAAACGAAAAAACAAAAAAATTAAATACGCCTGCATAGGGGTTTTGTAAATGAGTTTTTGAATAGCAAAATAGATAAACTGAATGTAGATATATCCGACAAGTAAAGCATTACAATATCTAGATTTGAAGTACATATATTTTTAACCACACAAATTTCTATATTTACGCTGCAATTTCTTTCCGCATTATGCAGCTTTTTAAATTATTTAAGCTAAGCCACAACTTTGTGCGCGTTTTCATTAACTTGTAACCTTGCGCTCATTATCCTTGTGTCGCCGCCGTTGTTGTGTAAATGCTTTAAATGCGCATTTTTAGCACCCATAGTGATTAGCATTTGTCTAACTGTTGTTCGGTACGCTAGCTGATTTTTGTTGTCGCGTTTAAACTTTTTGTTCAATTTCTTTTTTCGTTGACACTTGTAAACGATTAAAAAATGCGCTTAATCAAATTATTAATATAGCAAAATTTAGAAACTTATTTGCACAAAAAGGCCTTTTGTATGCTGTGCACTTTTCTTTATTCAATATAATTTTGATTTAATAGCGAAAACTTGTTGAAAACTCTTCAGACGGTGTTAGGTAAACATTTAATAGAATATGTTGGTAAACAAGATCAAATTTTTTTGACGGTTGCACACACGATACGTATGCTTTTAACTAATGTGTGTGTATGCTTAATTGCAATCACAAGAGAGAGAGAGAGAGAGAAGAAGTGCATTGTATCATAATGAAATAGAAAGATTTTCGTACTATGCAAGCCCTATTCCCTATCAACAACACTGAATACTGAGCAACGTAAAATCCTGCTTCTTGGTCCTGGTCCTGCATGGTCCGTTGGTGAGATTAACCGGAACCGAACCCAATTTTTGCGACGTGGTAAGAGTTGTAATAGTAGTTGGCTTCATTGCAATGTATTACCATTTGCGATATTCGGTGAACCCGTTATATAATTAAACGGGAACTCAAATGACAGATGCTTGCCAGCATTTGGTCGGATTTTGCAACTCTGTGTAAACTGGCATCCGACAGATGGCGCCCATTTGACATATAATTTTGTGGCGCCCTCTATACATGTGAAAATAAAATTCAAGCTATAACATTCAAATATGGTTTCCAGGCCCGTAACAAAAATTTACACGCAAAACTCGGGCCCGGGGTTTTTGAGAAGAGCAAGTCCATGGCTATGATGGCCATAAAATATATATATATTATAAATAGGCGTGTGTGAGCTTGAAAGAGACCACACAATATCATCACAAAAGAGCTTTTTTGGTTTGCGTCAAGGCTAAGAGCTTTCGCTGGTTTTTGCGTTGGTTACATTGAGTGAAAGTTATTTGTGTGAGCAGAATCGTGTGCGAGTATTTTGTGAGTCGCAGTAAAAGCAAGAGCGAGATAGAAAGCAAGCAACTAACCTAATTTAGGGTAGTTTGTGCATAATTTTCAATAACTTTGTATTCAGCGGATATCGCCCGTTCGAGGGTTCGTCATTGTGCATCGACAACACATCACATCACATCGTCTCATCGATACAGCATGTATTATATATGTATGGTTTGGTATGGTACCCCATAATAAATGAAACACCTATTGGGGTACAACAACGTGCTCATGCTCAAACAACAAACTCAAAACAACGATGTCGATGCATCGATACAACATGTAAGATGGACAATGGCGGACCCCTCGAGGGGGGAGTATGACAATTTAAGATGATTTAAGAGCCCGAAACGTTTGCCCGACTAATCTGGCATTCGCAATATATTGATGATCTAAGTAAGTTCGCTGAGCTGAGTAGTCAGCTGTCATTTCGAGAATTGTCGGCTGTATCTGAGATGGTCATGTTTGTCAAAAGTTCGCTATAACTGACTCAATGTTTCCTAGGCACTGGTGACACATGCAGAACCCAATTTACTTAGCTCAAGTTCAAGCAAAGAACAAAAATATAAAAATAAGGAGATAATAAGAATATACGAACATTTAGAAAGCATTATCGTCAAAAGAAACACCTAATAATGCGCCATAAAGATTATCAAAGACGCGTATCAGTATTTTTATTTCGACCCACGTAGTGCCGCACACTGCAGCGTTAAATACGCGAGGGTATCTTGTTTTTAGACCGCCCATCTACACGATGTTAAGTGACTTTCGGCGATAATCGAGACTTTTGCTGATAGGCTGCACTGCATAAAAACCCAGAATAAATAAAAGTATAAATAAAATTCATCCAGTTCAAGTAATCAATTAGAAAGATTATCGCTTTGCTGGTCCTTGTGTTGGTTGTTCTTTGAATTATTTTTTGTTTTAGTTCAAAGTTTCTTTGCTTGTGATTTGAAATAACAGATTTTGATTTATTTTAGCGTTTGCGTACTCAATTGCCGCATAATCTTATCTGCGGCTAAATTTGTCCATTCCGCTGCTAATCCATGACTGGAATGATTGTGTACAATTGCTTATTATCTAAAAATAAAAAAATGAAAATTTCATTGAGACTGAATAGAAAGGCACAAGAGCTCGGCACAGGTACTAACTTGTAATGATTTTTGTATGCATTTTGGGAGTTATGTCATGTCTATGTAAACTTCTTCAACTCGCCTTGAAAGTTGGTTAGGTGTTTCCACCATTGTCATACAAACCCCGGCTGCATTCTAAACAAATCAAGGCAACTCAAGACTTTGCCAACGCTCAGTTCGATTACTTAATACAGTTTTGTGCTACTGTTCAAGTGCTGTGAGAAAAGAAATATTTTCTAAGAATTTTTATTTAATGCGTTTGTCAGTAAATGAACGCAAGCAATCATTAATTAGCTGAAATTGCCGCTTTAAAAGGTTTTAAATACTCAAATGGCGCAATTGCGCGCTCAAGATATGGACTGCAGTTATCGCTGATCGTAAAGGTAAGAACGCACAACAAAGATAAGCAGGAGCATTAACACAATTGGCAACGAAGCCAAAATAAGCCATGGACTTTTCACTTAAGAAGTGAGTAATAAAAAAATAAGAAAGAAATGTAGCGGGAAGTATAAACATTATGCATGCAGTAGAATATTTTAGGTAAAACACCCTGACAATGGCAGTAAGGCAATAGATTAGAAGTCAATTTGCTAGCTACTTTTGTGGCATCCTTTAGAAAGCATAAGTAAGACCTTGGTATTTCCTGTTAAATTCCTGTGCGCTTATCTCATGCACGTGATCGTTTTCAGCCGCCGGCGCCGCCGCCGCAGCCATTGCCAATTAATGAACTCTGCGCTGCCGCTGGCCGCTTATCGTGGCAGATATTAACTTGAGGCCCGTGTCTGCTTAATTAAATTGGCTGCTTACATAATGCACGAGCCAAGTACAAAGGTCGACTTTTTGGTTTTAAAAAATTTTCCTAATTTAATATACATTTCTATTTAATTTTTATGCTGTCGCTTCGTTTTTAATTTTTGTTTTTTTTTTTTCTTATTTCCTTCTACATTTTGTTTTAATTGATTGGAATTTTCCCAAAATGCTTATGGCATGCATTTGTGATTTGAAACGAATACCCGCAGTATGCAATGTGCATGCACTTGCCCGATTGCTTATCAAGCGCAGCTCAAGTTGCACAGCAGCAGCATAACAGTTGACAAACAAAATGTGGACAAACATTTTCAATAAACGAAACAATGTGCGAGTGAAAGAAAACAACAGGCCACATTATTTTTGACGCAAACCCCTTATTGACTGACTGCTGATAACCAATATTAAGCCGCCGGCTGATGTTGACACTGTGTTAGAGCAGGCAACTTAACATTACTCGGGCTGCGCAGCAAGCATATCGACATAGCGGCGAGTGTAAGAAGAAGAGCTGCCATGCGACGCATGTACGACTCAGAGAGTGCGCGGCTTGCGTGCATTCCATTATTGTTGTTGTTGTTAGCAGGTGCGCACGATCGGCGAAACTCGTGTTGTTGTTGCTGGCTTCGTTAGGCATAATCGTATTTTACTTCGTGGCGAAATCCTTTGCTGCGATCAGTGCACACTCTGACTTCGTTGCGTGTGGTTCTCGTGCGCGTTGACACTTTTGTAATTTTTGTGGGGCATATAAACGAAAGCGTAGTACAAAGTTTAATTTGTCAACAAAAAATAAATTATACACGAGCATTTAAATATTTTGTGTAAGTGCAAAGTCAAGGTTGTAGTGTTAATAATGAAATACTAAAAAAAAAATTATATATGTATGCATTAAAATAAAAATAATAATAATGAAAAAAAAAAAAAAAAAAATAAAAAAATTTATGAAAATTGTGAAAATACACTAAGTAAGCAACACGTGCGCTAGCATCGCCGCAGGTTTAACATAAACTTGTTGGCGCGAGTGCGGCGAAAGGCCATACCAATAAAAAGAGCAACAACAACAAGAAAATAGTAGCAATAATACAACAACAGCAGCCATGACAGCAGCGCGAGTGTGCCAAATTCGTTTTAAAGCGCACATAGACTTTTTTCTTTGCTTCTACTTAGAAAAAAGAAAGAATAAAAATATAACAACAAACATTTGCATTTTTGTTGCTTTTGCCTGCGAAGACACCGTTTTCTTTTTTATGTACACTTGTTTTGTTTTTGCATTTGATTTCACTTGCATGCCTCTTTTTTTTTTGCTCATTTACTTTGTTTTTTTTTTTTGCTATTACTGCGCCAAGAGTTCATTGTCACCGTGACGTTTTCTGTTTTCACTTAGACATTTCTTTGACAGCTTATCCAAAATTACTGATCTCACTTTTCTCTCTTTCTTCGGCTAATGCCATAAAACACGCGATACACGCCTTTGTCGCTTTTGTTTTCATACTCACTTTCGCATAATGAAAATGTTGATCAACAAAATTGTAACAAATTTAGCCAAAAAATGTGACGCATAGCTCCTCATGTATAAATAGCGTAGCACATATATATTTGAGGAAATGAAAAGTTTCGCAGACATGCGAGTGTGCCAAGATAATTACAGTCATTGCCAATGCCAGCGTCTGGAATTAAGTGTAGCGTATCAGGCGTAGGGCGGCCTTGAGTTGGGCGCGACAATGACGCAGTAAGCAGAACATGATTTTGCAGTTTCATACAAATAGTGGAGACTGTATTCACGCGCCAGCAGCGTGTGTGCCACACTAATCGCACTAAAATCATAGTCGAGCTATAGCTAACTGCAAACCGAGGCTCGAATTAGTTGGCAGCTAGAATTTTGTTTTTATTTATTTTTTATTTATGCATGAGCATCAACAGAAACACTGCAGCATTAAGACTCTTGGATTCCTTATAGTGATAAGACTCTAGAACAAGAATGAACACCCAACCGTCCACAGGCATTGGCAAACAAATTGTGCATTTAGAGTATAAGTCTGAAACGTAGAAAACGCATAATTTTAAAAATTATAATTTACTGCAGATCTTTAAAAAAATTAAACAATTTCTAAAGTTACAAATGTTAACTGTAAAAAAAAAAACCAAAATTTTGCAACTACAACCATTAATGAAACAAATTAAATTGCCTGCGGATAAAGTGGAAAATTTGGTTTTAGATTATCTTATCTTTATGTTTTTTGTCAAGCATAAAACATAAAAACAGACCTTAGACGTTGACTTACTTAACTGGAATAAGCATAAAAAACAAAATATTAAAGACAAATGCATAAAAGCATAGAACATTTTTGGATCATCGAGAATACTTTGCTTGATCACATTTTAATGTGCGGATAAAAATTAGTTTCAATGCATATTCTTGTAGCTGAGTGATATCAAAAAGTGATCGCATAAATAGCCGATAATGATCTTTTACAATACGATTTGAACTTGTAATGTATGCTAGCTCCGGAAGTGTACAACAACAACAACAACAACAACAACGACAATAACAACAAAATAACAATAAAACATATTTATTTGCGTCGAATATTGTATATTATCATCATACACAGGTGTTTTACCAAATTTAGTTTGCTAAGCGCTGCGATCGAACCCGCTATGCGCCTTTTGCCCATAAACAGCAGCACCGTGCACACACACACGCACACACACACACGCACACACACACACGCACACACACGCTGTACGCTTATCAACGTTATTTAATTTTAAAGTACCCGCAGTGTTATTTATGGGTATCATTTTTCGGGTGTTTATTGATTATTAAACGAGCATACATATGTTAAAGTGGGACAGACGCTGGCGGAAGGAGGTAGGGGCGAGTTGGGCGAATGTTTGCCGCATGTTTTAAGCTAAACTAAAACGCGTGAACTTTGAGCGGCGTGTGTTTGGCGTGATAAGCGTGATAACAAAATATTGTAAAGTTTTTATGTTAGTTTCGTAAGATATACGGTTGGGGCGCCATTAAAATGCATATTTTTGTTTTTTTTATTTTCTGTTGACCTGCGCTTTGTCTTTTTGCGTTGCTAAACTGCTTTGGGTTGCGTTTCACTGCGTCTTATCAATTGCTAATCACAGGCACTGATACGACTTTGAAATAGCTGCTAACAACTTATTAACTTATTAGCTGCCAATCAGGCGAACACGCGATGTGTGCACTTTGGCTTTTTCACACACATATATGCTATTTGTTTTAATTTATGCGAGTATTTATTTTTAGTACGGATTTTTGTATTAAAACATCTTTGCAGTTGCATTTAACTGATTAAACGTTGCACGTACGAGCTCAGCACAAGATGACGACGACACAGCATGATGTGCTTTACAATCGTCCCGGGCCGAACCGGCTGCGTGAGGCCGACAGCTTTCGCACCACCGATCCCAAGGAGGCGGTCAAGCTGCGTTTGTCCAAGGATGGCCTGGGCGCCGAGGAGCCCATTTCCATACCCGGCATGCTGAAGCGCACTGTGAACAATTATGGCGACTATCCGGCCTTGCGTACAAAGGATGGCAAGGCGGGCTACACAACAGTGACATACAGGTAAGTTGACGTTTGTGTGTGTGTGTGTGTGTTTGTGTGTGTGTTACATTTACATGACATTAAACTGACACAAACGCACACAGGGAATACGAGCAGAAGGTGCATCAGGTGGCGAAGGCGTTCATTAAGCTGGGCCTCGAGGAGCACCATTCGGTGGGCGTGTTGGCCTTTAACTGCGCCGAGTGGTTCTACTCGGCGATGGGCGCCATCCATGCACGCGGCATCATTGCCGGCGTCTATACGACAAACTCCGCGGAGGCTGTGCAGCACGTGCTGGAGAATTCATCGGCGCAAATTGTCGTGGTCGACGATGCGAAGCAAATGGAGAAGATACATGCGATTAAGGACAAGCTGCCGAATCTGAAGGCTGCCATACAGATACAGGAGCCGTATGCGCCATTTATGAAGAAGGAGGATGGTTACTATCGCGTAAGCGCTTCATTCCAATCAAGTTTTCATTTTATGTGCTAAAAAAAAGAAAATAAAACGAATTATTGTCTCTGCAGTGGTCGGAAATTGATAGCATGAATGTGGCGGACGTGGAGGATGAGTTCAAGCGGCGTCTGGAGAATATTGCGATTAACGAGTGCTGCTGTCTGGTCTACACGGTAATGCATTTGACGTTAACCAGCACGAGTATCTCTTATGTGCATCTAATCAATTTCTCACTTCTCAACTGCAGTCCGGCACGGTGGGCATGCCCAAGGGCGTCATGTTGAGCCATGATAACATCAGCTACGATGCGCGCGCCATAGTCAAATCACTGGATCGCATAGTGACTGGCGCCGAGACGATTGTCTCGTATCTGCCGCTCTCGCACGTGGCTGCGCAGACTGTGGACATTTATACGGTCACTCTGATTGCGGCGTGCATTTACTTTGCCGATAAGGACGCTCTGAAGGGCACGCTGGTCAAGTCCTTGCAGGACGCACGCCCCACACGCTTCATTGGTGTGCCGCGTGTCTTCGAGAAGTTCCAGGAGCGCATGGTCGCTGTGGCCTCGTCAAGTGGCAGCTTTAAGAAGATGCTTGCTGGTTGGGCCAAGGGTATAACGCTCAAGCATTACATGGAGACTCAAGGGTAAGTCAACATCTCACGACACAGTACGGCACGGCACGGCACGACAAGTGCATGTTGTTTAGTTGTGGTGTAGTGAAGCCACATTCGCCACTTCAACTTTCGTTGACTGTGAAATTATGCAGGAATTATTTAAAGTAGCTGCACTCTTGGCACTCTGCGTTGTCATGACATTTATCATGCAGCTGGCAGTTGCCACCCACGCTGCCGCCCATGTCAATGTTTTGTATAATAAAATATGCAGGTGGCATGCTCGCGCGAGAATCACTGAGAACATTATTCATACGTCAAGTTTAAGTTGAACCACGTAAGCGTTTCGCTTGGCATACCTCCGTGTCCGTGCTCGTCTGCATTCAGCTGTGTGTCTATGCCCGAGCAGAAGGTGGGGGAATGCTATTTACCGTTCGGCAGGACTTGTGCGGGCATGAGTGACGTGTGTGTGCTGCCGCATGTTGACATACGTCGACAGTATCGACATCATTAGCATAGCGAGTGCAAGTGTGCGGCATGCGCGAGTTTAGTTTAACTTAACGGCTGACTTCTCCGCAATTTCCGACCTCACGGATTATTTGACTAAAGTAACCCGCCTGCTAACTGCGGAACCCGTTTGCAAGTTAGACAGTTGTCCAGGCAAAGGCATGTTTGTCCGGCCTTCCGAGCTGCCAGCGTAGCTACTGACTGCTTTAGCTGCTGGTAGACGATTCTCCTTCTATATACGTAACTGGACTTCATGCTATCAATTTTACAATTATCTCAACTAACTTTTTATTTTAATTTTAGGCCGTCTCTTCGCTGCCTCTCTTGCCTTTTCATATATCTCTTCAACCTTATCAACTCATTTACAGTTACAGTATGGGTTTTCTTTGCTGGATACTCGGTTTTCTTTCATATTATTTTACTGCCAATCTAAAACTATCTTTCTAAACAACTGCGTGGCTGGAGTTCTTATTTATCACTGTTTATGCTTCTCGTCTGCTTTCGTATTTCAACTAACTAGACGTCAGCTACCAAACCATGTCAATAACCATTGCCAAAACGACCTCACTCTGTTCTAGCTATCCAGTTTGCTTTGAGTACAAACAAGTTTAACTGCTCAAACTTCTTCATAATTAACATCTTAATTAGTTGCTCGTCTGCAAAGTTGCAACCTTGCGCCATTATCGCACGCAAGTTGCCGTAATTCATAGTCGAAAACTTTAAATTAAAGCGAAAACTTTTTTCATTTGAAAATGTGCACTCTCTTTTACTTTCACCTCTGCAGCAAAGGCTCTGGTGGCTTCCGTTACAAGATTGCAAAGAATTTAATCATGTCGAAGGTTAAACAAGCACTTGGCTTCGATCGTTGCGTGACCTTGGTCAGCGCTGCCGCGCCCATGTCGCCAGAGACTAAGAAGTATTTCCTGAGTTTGGATCTGAAGATCTTGGATGCTTTTGGCATGTCTGAAACCGCGGGTTGTCATACGATCTGCCAATCGGATACCACGCAGCTAAATTCAATCGGCAAGACAATGCCTGGCTGCGAGTCGAAGATCATCAATAAGGACGAGAACGGACATGGCGAGTTGTGCATACGTGGGCGACATGTGTTCATGGGTTACATTGACAACAAGGAAAAGACTGAGGAGTCCTTGGACGATGACTGTTGGCTGCATTCCGGTGATGTGGGCTATATTGATGACAAGGGCTACGTCTGTCTGACCGGACGCTCCAAAGAAATTATTATCACTGCTGGCGGTGAGAATATACCACCCGTGCATATTGAGAACCTGATCAAGAAGGAGTTGGATGGCATTTCGAATGCATTCCTTGTGGGTGAACAGCGTAAATATCTGACCGTCTTGGTTTCGATTAAGGTGGGTGGTCGGTTTGATTTCAATTTACTTAAATAACTTCCAAATCGTATTGAACTTATAGACCGAAGTCGATAAGGAAACGGGTGCGCCTTTGGACGAGCTGACACATGAATCAAGCCAATGGATGAAATCACTCGGTGTGGAGCACAAGACTCTTTCGGAAATCTTGAATGCCGGCCCCTGTCCCAAAGTATGGAAATCGATCGAGGACGGCATCAAGCGTGCCAACAAACAGGCCATCTCGAATGCACAAAAGGTGCAGAAGTTCACTATCTTGCCACATGATTTCTCCATACCGACGGGTGAACTAGGTCCCACACTCAAGGTCAAGCGTAATGTCGTCGCCAAGCAATACGCAGAGCTTATTGATAAGTTATACGCTTAAGCGTTAAGCGTCCGGCTGATAAGGGGTGTGAGATGGTTTAGAGAAGGAGAGACTCTAGATTAAATACACCATATATTGAGTGGCTGCTGTTAAAAAGCCAATGAGGGAGAAGCTTTAAATTGAATTTACCAAAACTATTTTGCTTTTAACATTAACAACAGAGTGCCAAGTAGAGGAATTTAAAAGGAGGACGAAGAGGAAGCTTACAAAGACATGTATAGGAAAATGTTGTAATTTAAGCCAAGTTTTTAAATAAATTTAGACGTAGGTTTGAATTAAGATTTTAAAAAAATTAATACGTTATTTTGTTAAATTGAAAACAATAAAATTATTTTTTGAAAATGAATTCAATAATATAAATTTGTTTATCAATTCATTGAGAGGCTGATTGAGTTCAAATAATTCAGTGCTAAGCACATTCCTCGGCGGCACTTAAATATTCAAATACCTCAACAAAAACTGTTAACGCTGCGCTTAGCAGTCGCTGTTGTTTAACAGCCAGAGTGCTTAATATGCCGCCAAATATGCATGTACATGTGTTGAGACCGAAATCAAGCAATTTGCAATGTTTGCTGGTGCAGTCAAGTTGTACGTCATGTCGTTGTCTTGAGGCTCAAGTGTTGATTTCTGCGCTGTGTGTTTGTGTTGCTCGATTATATACAAATAAACATGAGCACTGAACAGGCGCACAGAAATGTTTAGGCAGTAGCAGCAGCAACAATCAACCAGCCACAGTACAATATCCACTGAAACGGCAACGGCAACGGCAACAACTTTTCAGATACAAATATTTCGCATACATATCGTCGTCGTACACACACTCATGATGATGATGGTCGTACTCGCACTCGCACTCGACGACACTCACTACTCACTCACTTACTTATTCACTTACACTCAAACGAAACAACAAACGATGGTACGTGGGAACGAACGAACGAACAAACGAACGTACATATGTATTTATGTATATGCATGTAATAAGTAAAACAGCGGCACAAAAACTTACAAACGCAAAGAAAAAAAAAAAATAAAATATAACAACAAAAACAGCAAAAAAAAAAAACAAACAACCGTAGCCAAATCGTACTAAACCGAAACAAGCCAAAGCAGCAGCAGCAGCAGCAGCAGCAGCAACCGAGCAGCGCGCCCAAACCAGAAATGAATGAAAACGAAATGTAAGCGAGTGAAATGCAAAGCAAGGCAAGAACAGCAACAACAACAACATCACGGTATTTAAATAAAACAAATACAAGTTGGTATCGTTAGTATGTATGCACATACATATGTAAGCGTTTACTATGCTCATACATACCGAGTCGCGCCGAGTAACCCAAGTTGTTGTTTTTGTTGTAGAGTAACATGTTTTGTATATGTTAATATGTAGAAAGATATGTTAATATAAGTTGTTGGTACATGTTTACGATGACGTAGCAGAAACACAGCATCAGTTGGACGTAAGGAAACAAGTAATCTGATGATGCGTGGTCATCAGCGACAACAACAACAACAACAACAACATCAGCAATAAGCAACTACTTAGGCAGCAAGCGGCAAGCCGTGTTTGGGCTCGTAAGCAAAACAACAGAGATTTTGAACTCACTCACACGACTCAATTTGCGCGATTATCACAACAACATTTATTTATTGCATGGTTTATTGCTTTGTAATGACGTACGTTGCATTCGATTGCTCAGTGAAAGAGCGGCCAATTAAAGCGAAATAAATGTCTGCTCTGAGTGCACGTGAGTGAGCATGACAGAACAAAGATGCAATATTTATATTTAGATAATGATAAGTCAAAATAAAGAGCTGAGTGTAATGTTAAATGTCAAGAAATCAAAAAAATATGGTTTTCTTTTTTTGAAAAAGACGAATTGATTTCTGTTTTTGTATTTTTTAAAATATAGAGTTTTTAATGAAAGTATTACATCTTATTTTGATTTTTGCCGCGCCAAGCCGCAGTCAGTGGTTTTTGCCATACTCACATCGGATATGACATATGACTGGCTGGCAGCATTACATTGCACTTCGACAGGCTGGTCTCAGACCACTTAATGTTAATGTGGCTATTAACGCTTGACGCCCGTATGACTTGTGTGTCAACCGAGTAACCTGAATAATATGCAAAATTAAATAATAATGTTATTATTTGTTTACTCTGCAGAGTAATAATAATGGCAAACAAATGAAAATAATTGTTATTATTTTTAAAATAATGCATGCATGATTTTTACGCTGTGTAAACATCAATGGAAAATTTGTGGCAGATAACAGCCGCTATATTCTATATTTGGGCTCAACGGAATATGGAGTTGAGTCATATATTTTCGAAATTGCTTTATGGTAATTATAATACATATGTACATATTATAAATAAAAAGTGTAATCTGCTTAATGTACTGTTATATGGAAATTTTTTCGTTTAATGCACTATTAAAGCAGTTCTACTGCTAAATTGCATTGTCCCTTTTAGGCTTAACCACTTAAACATTTGCTACGCGGTTTTAATTTTTGCGTTCGAGATTTCTGTACATTTACAATATAATTTTAACATTTTCGCAGCCATATGTCACACATTCTATGGACTGCAAGATAGCGAGTCTTAAATGGATTATATATAAATTTAAACAGACTGGTCTTATGTGAGCCCGTCTGCCAGCGCTCTTTTGCTTGTTTACCACCCTAATGCGTGTAAGCTAACGTGTTTAGTGCAGTTTCCATGTATTTGTTACATATATATGTGCGTTGACGCCGTTGCTGTTTCTTTCATTCTTCACTCCAGTTTTTTCCGCCTATCGGCCGATATTCTTAGCTCACTCACTCCCTTTGCTGCGCGCGTACACTGTACGCTGTTGCTCGCATACTGCTCGCACCTGCTACACTGATGATAGGTTTGTGTGTTTGTTTGTTGGATTAAAACAGTTTTAAATACCGGTTGTTATTGTAATTGCTATTTATGTGTGACTACGATGCGTGTAATATTGTTGTTGTTGTTGCTGCTGCCGTCGCAGCTACTGTTATGATGATGTTGATGACGACGACTACGACAACGGCAACGACGTCGACGCCGGCGACGACGACGACGTCTTTGGCGACTACACTACTAACAACAAAAATAATAATAAGAAGCATGCGTTATCATTTGTTGTTGTTGTTGACGTTGTTGTTTCTGCTGTTAATATGCTTGATGCTTATTTATTTTATGTGTTGTTGTTTAATTTTTTCTATACAATATTGTTGCTGTTTTTTTTTTGTTTTGTTTTGTTTTTTTTTTTTTTTTTTGTTTGTTTTTGCTTTATTGTGTGTTGCTTATTTGTGTTGTTTTTGTTTAGCGTGCGCCGGTGAGTTGAGTTTTATTTTGCGGCGTGTATGAGAAGAAGAGAGCGCTCACTTTTGGCATACATATGTGGGCATATGCATTGCATATATTTTTGTCTACAAGTATAGTTTAGCTTTTTTTGTTGTCGTTGTCGTTGTTGTTGTTATTGCTGGCACTACATATGTATCAACGGTGTCTACATGAATATAAATGTTGTTTATCTGTCAGCGTGGTGTATATTTCTTTATTGTTTGTGTTTTGTGTACATTCGTTACTTGCTGTGCTTTGCTGTTGTTGTTGTAGTTGCTTTGTGCGCTTTGCGCTGGTACGATTATTGCTGCTTCTTCGCCGCAACGCCACAACGCCACACACAGTACATATTTGTGTGAGCTTGGCATGCGCTAATCAAAGCTGTTCGCCGGGTTGATTTGCTATATCTATATGTATACAAACAAATCGACAATAATAATAATGAACATAATGAATGTATAAATGAATGGAAATGTCTGTGGCAGCGCGCGTACATATGTGGGCCAGTTAGATACATGCATGCAGATACATACATGCTTATGCTTATGCATGCTCAGCTATAATTATGTGCGCGTATTGTATGCTCAATTTTGTTGTTGCTGTTTTTGATTTGTTTTTGTTTTATTTTTTTCTTTTTTTTTTGCATACACACGCGACAATGCTGTTTATTGTGAAAGCATACGGAAGCAGCGTGTAAATGCAGCATTTATGAGATACTTTATCTTTTTTTCGTATCTTTTGTTGTATGTTATATGTTATATTTTTTTGTTTTTGTTTTATTTTTTTTTGTGGCGCGCTTTGTTTGTGCTGCGCGTCATTGCCCATGTCACTCATGTGCTGCTGTTCTTTGGTAAATAATTTTATAATAATTGTTATTCTTTGTGCGCCTGTTGTTGTAGCTCAGCGTAGTACACGGCAAAAACTAAAAATAGCAAATAAATAAATAAAAGCCAACCATCCGAGTGAAAAAAAAAGGGGAAAAACTTAATAATACTTTGTGTAAGTTTCTTATTGTTTATTTTGACTTATATTATTGTATTTACGGCTTTTCATTTATTACGATCATTTGGAAACAGTTATGAATGAGCGTGCACGCAAATAAATTAAACAATAACTTTTATGTATTTGCAGAAAAAATGACTTCGGGCATATTAGGCGCTCAGCATGTTGGCACAGGTGGCGCAACGGTCGCCTAGATACTTTTTCTTGCTTGCTCCATTTGTTGTTGTTGCTTTTATTGTTTGGAAACACAAACATATTTTCTGTCGTAATTGTTTGCCCAGCATAGGCATAGGCATGCAGGTCTGTCTGTTTGACTGCACACCCGTACACCCGCCTGCTGCTCGCCCGACTGTACATATGTCTGTATGTCTGTCTGTCTGCCTGTCGTTTTGTTTGATTTGTAAATATAAGTATCTGCGTATCTGCGTACGTGTATCTATGCAAGTAGTTTGCTGTTTTTAATATTTTGCGGCTTGTTAACTCGCGGCCGCGCTGTGTTTGTTTACCCCACAGTTGCCTACATGTTTGGACATGCATGTATTTATTACAACTGGCTAACGGTTATTGTGCCGTGTGCTGTGTGCTTTGATATGATTGGCGTTGGATTTGTTCGCCCTTCGATGGCTTATCGTTGTAGTCAACTGGGTCAAATGGAAACATTTATCAATTAATCTCTCCTAGTGTTGCATTTCGTCGATGCTTTGTGCTATCATCACGAGATATTTCCAATATCCAATTTATTTAAACTCTACTGTTTAGATATTAAGATCGAAATCGGTTTGAGAACTTGCAGTTTTCACTAACACCTTAAAGCTTTAAGCTTTCTATGCAGCATAATTGTTGAATCGACGCCGATTTGACTATACGCTTTAATACAGAAGTCACCATCTTAGGAAACAAATGGCAGAGGTACAGGTTATGGGAATGAATTTACTGACTGTGCTATATGAAATGAATAAAAGTTTGGCATCGAAAATCAAAAAATTAAACAACTTATAATTTGACCTTGAGGGTAAAAGACTAAAAAATATCAAATACGCAGCAATGGGTAAAGATGAAAATGGAATATTTTGCAGCTTACTTGATTCAAAGCTTAAAGCTTATCTGTGAAAAAGACTATTTGCCAATGAGTTTGAGTTTCTGAGAATCCCAGACAGCAATTTGGTTTGACATACTAGTTCACTTGCGTGGTGCTTATCGCTCTTAATATTTGGTGCTTAGAAAATTAGTAACACGCGCACAAAGTCCGCACAAGATTAGCAGACAACGGTAATGTCAAGCCTAGGCAGGGCCAAACAAGAAAAAGCAGAGCGCTATAACGAAGTCACACTGTACTGATTCAGTTATAAAGACAACAGCCCTGCTGATCAGTTATCATTGCCGCAGCATGGGTAGACAGCTTAATGTATATGCTCAATCTATTTATCGCGGAAACTTCGGTCAACTGTGGCGTCGATAAGCATTGAGACTGATCCGGGCAATCGATTCTTGCATAAAAATGCCAGCCAATGGTCAGCAGCGTTTAATTTGAAATTAAACGTCGGCGTGTTTAAGTCTGAGTTTTGTGTTAAGTAGTGCTTATACGAAATGAACGAAGTAGACCTTACAACATCCGGGCTGAAGACAGCCTCCGCTTATACGAGTAACTCACTGCATGAGGCTGTGAAGCTGCGCCTAAGCAAACAAGGGTTGGCAGCCACACCGCCGCAATCCATACCACAATTCTTTCGGCAGGTTTGCAAGAAGTTTGCCAATTTGCCAGCTTTGACCTACGAAACACCTGGCGAGGGAGACGATGGCTGGACGACATTGACGTATGCCGAGTACGAACAAAAGGTGGAGCAGATGGCCTTGATACTGCTGCATGTGGGTCTGCGGCCACGTTCCTCACTCGGCATACTCGCCTTCAATTGTCCTGAGTGGTTCTATGGCGACATAGGCGCCTCGCTAGCTGGTGGCATTGTGGCCGGCATCTATCCGAGTAACTCCGAGGAAGCGGTTTTTCATGTCTTGGATACTTCGGAAGCCACTGTGTGTCTAGTCGACGACGCGCAGCAGATGGCAAAAGTCCGTGCAATAAAGTCGCGCCTCCCACGCTTGCATGCGGTTGTGCAGCTACATGGTCCCTACGACAATTTCGTGGGCAACGAGGAGGGCTACTATCGCTGGGATGAGCTGACTAAGCTGGAGTTCAGTGACGACTTATTGCAGGAGCTGGCACGTCGAGAACGAGATGTAGCGGCTAACGAGTGTGCCATGTTGATCTATACGGTGAGTAAGTGGACTGTGTGTGTGTGGGATCTTAGTCTACTGATTACTATTTGCATACTTAGTCCGGCACGGTTGGCATGCCCAAGGCGGTGATGCTCTCGCATGATGCGATTATATTCGATGCGAAAACAATTGCTCAGAGCTTCCCGAATGTTGAAATAGGCGCGGTGACGCTTGTGACTTACTTGCCACTCAATCACATTGCCGCGCAGATCTTCGATGTCTTCCTAGCCATGGAGCACGGGGGTCGTGTGTTCTTTGCCGATCGTAATGCACTCAAAGGCACACTAACACGTACCTTTGCGAAGGCTAAGCCTACATGCATGTTTGGAGTACCGCGAGTTTTCGAGAAGTTTCAGGAAAAGTTATCGGCCGCCGAGGCGAACTCAACGCCATTCGCGCGCTTCTTGTTGGGTAAATCGCGAGAACTTGTGCATCGTTATCACATCGAACGTATTCAGGGGTGAGTGTACTTAATCAGTTTCTTTTCCCGTGTGCTCTTTGATAACCTTTTGCGTTTGTTTGAACTTGCATCAGTAAATCACCGTCAGCACTCAAATACTGGCTGGGAACGAAGATCACGCAGAAGGTCAAACTTGCGTTGGGCCTAGATCAATGTAAAACTTTTATTATTGGAGGCGCACCGGTCTCTGATGAGTTGAAACATTATTTCATGAGTTTGGACATGCCTTTGACGGATGTTTATGGTATGTCAGAGACGGGTGGGGGCATTACAATGCACACTGAGATAAAGAATCTAGCAAGTGTAGGCAAGGCAGTGGAAGGTTTCGAAGTGAAGATCTTTAACCCAGATGGTACTGGTCAAGGCGAGGTAAGTTTGATAGATCGTGCACAGTTTGAGTCTGTATATTTTATAATTTGTGGCAATTAGATATGCATGCGTGGTCGTACAAACTTCATGGGTTATCTTAATGAAATTGAGAAAACCAAGGAGGCCCTGAAGGAGGATGGTTGGTTACATAGCGGCGATCTTGGCTACCTAGATACGGATGGTAATTTGGTAATCACTGGCCGCATTAAGGAATTGATAATCACCGCTGGTGGTGAGAATATACCCCCAGCACATGTGGAGGAGCTTGTTAAACGCGAGCTTCCAAGCGTTTCCAATGCTCTACTAGTCGGAGATCATCGCAAGTATCTTACAGTCTTGCTTACACTGAAGACGGAAACCGATGCCAATACGGGATTGCCTTCGGATGAGCTCCGTCCAGAAACTATCGAATGGCTACAAACACTTGGACTGCACTGCAGACGCCTCTCTGAAGTTTTGCAGATACCTGAGGATTTGAAAAATCTGGATGCATCTAATGTGCAAGTCAACCCTTTGCCCGCCTTATCGAAGGCCATTGAGGATGGCATCAGGCGTGCCAATCAAAACGCCATCTCAAATGCACAGCGGGTGCAGAAGTTTGCACTGCTGCCACATGATTTCTCCATACCCACTGGTGAGTTGGGACCCACGCTCAAAATACGCCGCAACATTGTGCTACAGAAGTATGCGAGTGTCATCGAACAATTGTATAAGTAGGACAGCGTGTTGTGAACTTAAGTCTGGCATTTATTAGTATTTAACTTTAATGATTATATAAATATATCTCAACGGATCTAGCATCCAAAAAATTTTAAGCTTAGTTCACTTGGCATGAATATCGCATAATTTGAGCGAGTCTTCCTGTTGTTGTAAACTGACTTTCTAATGGGCAAAGAATATGGGAAAATAAAATTGATTTGTTTTATAGAAGTTTAAACCTACCTTCGCTTGAAGCCGGCTATTTATTTCCTTGCGTTCTTTCTGATCAACCAATTGACGTGCAAAACGCAGCGCGGAGAATGCAATTGCAATGGCGATTAACATCCAGATGATTACCGAACGTGAGTCGAATTTATCCGTGCGTATACGTGGCCAGTTCAGCGGCGGTGCTGAGGGGTTTGCAGTTAAGGTGGGCTAAGAAAGAAGTTTAGTAGTTTAAGCACCTTACTAAATAATATAGCATATGCTGCTAACTGCACAATGGCTTACATTACAATCGACATGGCCTAGCGACTTCTGCAAGACCTTGGCTGTGTCCAACAAAATGATAGAACGGTTCTGTTGGCCATCAAAGCAGTCAATGCCCTGCACATTGAGCAATTCATCGTTCCAGGCATTTATTATAGGCCAACTGCGTGCAAAGTTGATGTTCGCCGGTGTGCGGAGTATGAAGTGTGTGAGCCAGGCACAATGCCAACGATTGTTCGCTAGATTAACATTTTTGAAGTTAACTAATGTGGACATGTTGATGGTATGGAACTGGTTCACGGAGAGATCAATGGCAAGTGCCAGACGATTTAGCGCAGGTGCAAGTTGCTCCAAGAATTCGGCGGACGTGAGCTGATTTCCCGCAAGTGACAAATACTGCAGATTGGGTAGCTCATGAAATGTTTCCAACGATATGGTTTCAAAATTGTTGTAAGATAGATTGAGTTCTTGCAGAAAAGTGTTATTATCAAAGAATTCAGCTGAAAGCTCATCAAGTTGATTGACGCTTAAGTCAAGGTACTGCAGCATATTAAGAGGCTGCAGCATACTTTCATCAATGTGGGTTAAAGCATTGTGGCTTAAGTTGAGTTGCTGTGGGAAGGTCGGAAGAAAGGGAGAGTACTGGATAATTACCAAGTTTATCTTATATGAAAACCTACCTCAAGTGACTCCAGTCCGGAGAAAGTCATTGCCTCAATTCGCTTTAACTGATTATGGCTTAGATCCAAGTCAAGTAATTCAAACTCCCTGGCGAAGCTTGTGACATTCAGTTCCTTCAAAGCATTATACGAGAGATTCAGGTGCACCAAGCGGGCCAAGCCATGCTCACTGAGAAACTGTAAATCCTTTAGCTGATTACCCTCCAATCGTAGCGAACGCAAATGAGTATTGCGCTCAAAAGTGGCCGCCGTCAGCATTTCAAGGTTATTGAAATGAAGCGCCAGATGCGACAAACGATGTAGACCCTCGAAGAGATCCTCGTCCACTGTGTGCATGCGATTCTTGCCCAGGTTCAAGTACTTCAAATGACTCAACCACTGAAACACCCCAGCTTCAATGTGTTCAATGAGATTCACAGCCAGGTTCAAACGCTGCAGATTGGGATAAAGCTCGAAACTGCGCAAGGTGAGCGACGTAATCGCATTGCGTCGCAAATCCAGCGAATTCAATGCGGCGAGTGGTTCATTGGACCATGATTTAATGTTGCTTATATTGTTGCGCGCCAGCGATAGTGTCTTAAGCTGCTTCAAGCCATGCAATGCATAATCCTCGAGCGTGCCAAGGCTGCAGTCGTTCAACTCCAGCGTCAGCAGGCCCGCATAGCGCATAAAGTATGCATTCTCGAGCCGCGCAATGCTGCAATTGAAGAGGTAAAGCTCCTCGATGCTGCTCACGCTCGTTAAATTGCTAAGCTGTTGCTTCGTGCAGTTGCTCAAATGCAATGTCTTAGGCGCAACGAAGGCCGCGTCCGCATACTGTAAACCGAAAAGCAGCAAAGCCGTTACCGCCACAGACCACATCTCTTGTGCTACTGCACTGGCTCCGCTTAACTGTTGCTCAGGCTGTGCTTATCTGCGAATTTGCTTCTAGTTTACTGTCTAGGCTGTCAAGATAAACGGTTACAAACGAACAAAGTTGAAGACGACAGCGCCAAATATTTGCAGACCTTCTGCCTCCTATGGCCTGGCAAGCGAACAGCAAAGAAAAAATTATTTCTTTTTTTTGAGGCCCTTGATTTTGGAGACTTGTTTTTGTATGCGCTCGTTTGGTTTTCTTCTTTTTTTTTTTGTTGGTTTTGTTTTGTTTTCTGATTTATCTGCTCTTGTGGCTTAGATTACACACGTCCGCTGGCCTAGTGGCTTACTGCATCGTTGGCTTCTCGCCGGCGACTGAACAACAGTTGGGGGTATTCGGTTTCAGGTTTGTGCATTTCTCGCGTTGTTTCTGCTAATTTGCACTTCGCCTGCCGTAAGTATTTATAATCTCAGTTACACTCAGTTGATGTTGTCATATATGAATGAAATGTAAATATTTAACGCAAAATAAATATTATGCGAATCTAGCGTCGTTAGACGTTATCGCTTTGCACGCGGGATAGAAGGCGGATTCGCTTACATTGGCACAGAAAGCAAAACTACAGGTAAGCAAATGCAGGTGGCTACGAACTAGACTAGTCTGGGCAAGTGAGTTTCGTGTCAGCTGAATTCATTTGCGTAAATGTCGCGATTTCGCAAAGAATCGCATTGGACCGTGAACTTTTAGTTTCTCACATCGAATCGTTTGAATAAAACGTTGCCAACCTTTACAACATAAGCAATCGAAATTGGTGGACCATGTTCAACTGTGCGGTATTCGAAGTGTCATGGTGCACCAATCTGAACTTGATAGGTTTTATTTCATTAAAAGAGCTCATGGCAAATAGATTTCGAGAAACATATACAATAACTCCTTCTCTTGGACTTCGTTATTGTCTTCTGACTAAATGACAAACATGTTGGCAAATATAGTTTTCAAAATTCCTATTGATTAGAAAACGTATATTAAATTTAAAATAACTTAATTAATTTCGGGATATACACTTTAACAAAATGGGCTCAAAAATCAGCTGCTAGTTATGGTCTATCGGTTCGAAACACATTAACCACTGTGGCTTTGCTTTTGCGGAAACGTTGGCTATTCGCACCAATACGATTGCCTGCGGGCGGATCGTTAAGATAATGCAAACCATGCTTGGAGAACCTTATGACGCGATTGTTACTGAAGATTATGCAGGTATCCTGCATATTTGGCTCATAGCGAAAACTTAGTAATTTGTTGAAAGACTTCATGTCCGACTTGATGCTATTAAGCTTTTGATCCTGTTCGGCTGGGCATGCAGCATCGCGATTGGTTACCACTTCCACAAATTGCAAATTCTTGCACTTCAATATAAGCAACTCCAAAAACAAAACGAGATTGTGGAAATGCAAAGGCTGGCACATATTTGGCTCCTCGATAATAACCTCCGTGACCTTGTCGGTCATATGCTTGCCGAAGACAGTCTCATAGCCAAAGCCACATGCGCCTTCTGGTATGTCAAGATAACTCTCCAACTTACTTATCCGTACCATTCTGTTGATGTATTTCGTTATCTTCTCCGCACGCGCGCTAAACTCCTCCATTCGCGAGAAGACGGTCGTCTTGGATGCATGCATGCAGCCTTCATCGATAAGAGCGATCACCGCTCGCTTGCCTTCCTGATAGAGGTAACGGGCCTGAAATATCAGACCACGCTGATCGCAATTTATCGCACGATCGATTATCAGATTGCCGCTGATTTTAGCCATATCAAATGACAGATTTAAAAACGAATTAAAATATATAACTAATAAAAATTATATTCAAATTAATAAATTAAACAGCCAAGACATGAACTCGTTTTGACTTGTCTCGACAATAATCGAGTTAGACAAGCCTACTTCTCTGCCCAAAAACAGGCGAGTTAATTGTTTTTATAGCAACAGACTGGGCAGCTTGCCCAAAACAAATTGAAATTGAAGCGCTTCACAGCACAGCACAGCACATCTCATTCCATCCCATCTCATGCATCCTAACCCATATCCTTTCCAAGCGCATGCCATTGGCCGCCGCCACAGTCAGACGCGCTCCAGCACACTTAGGCGTTCACTCATGCAGTCATGCACTTAGTTATTATTATTATATAAGCTGTTATATGAGTTCAGTTGTGTTGAGTCAAGTCGAGTTGTGTTGTGTCGTGTTTGTTTTGTTTTGTTTGGTTCTTCCCGGTCTGACTTGGTTTGGCTTAGCTTGGCTTGGCTTTGATCCGATTTTCATTGCTGCTTTTTTGGCACAAATTCAAAATGATATTAATAAACATTATGTTGCCGCAACAAGCAAGCAAATTTTTGGCCATAATCTGCGCTGCGATGTCGGTGGAAGCATGGAGCGGCAGCATGGAGTGCGGCTTGCGGTGCCCTCAAACTCGTAATCGTAGTTCATGCATGAGTTGTGGCCGAAAATGGCTGGGAAAAAAGTAGTACAGGAAAAATATGTTTTGCATGCAGCTTAATGCATTCAGTCTATAATTGGCTTGTTTATTTGTTCAAAGAGTTGTTGGAGGGTTGTTCACGCGGGAGTAAGTGGGTTGTGGCGACAACAAATTCACGTGGCATGTCAGACTTGTCATTTATTGTTACCATTTGTCAAGAGCACTGAAATTTTGTTGGATTATATTAAAGTAGATTAAATAATTTGATAAATGTTTAAATAAGCTGATGAAAATGTAAATGAGACTATTTCCGACCATAGAAAGCCAAGTCCAGGCAACATGTCTATTTGTAGTAATATCTGTGTAATTTGTAGTAAATAAGCTGAGGATGATATACGTATATGGTATGGGCATGTTAGGGCACCTCAGAATATTGTATTGTCATTCCAAATTTATAGGTTTTGGGTTTTTTCTGCTTGTGAGTACATAAATCCACAGAGTTGTCAGATTATCAGTGATTGAATTGGTATCTTTTTCTTGGATTCCATTAAAGACCAACGAACTGAAATTGTACTAAATATATTTTTGATATATTTTTTATTTTTAATTGAAACCATTTATTTATATGCTTATTGATTTGATATGACGTTGTTTTTAAAATTTTATCATATGGCTATGGAGCTCTTATCTATGGCAGTAAGAGTTCACTTCGTTCAAGATAAGGTTGACAGTTGCCAGAAAGAGGATGTTTGAGAAGATTTATGTAGTTCGATTCCCATAGTGCGTATATCTTTTACAAAAACGTTTCCAAGCTTCTGTTTGATCAAGGAATACAATTCTGACTTTGAAATGGTATCAAATCAAATGTGATATTGATCGACGAATCCTGGTCTCTGCAAACTAAGTTTCCTGCATAGGAAAAGCAATTCTTCGTAATAGTTTCTGCTCTTCCTAAACTCATTTCACAGTTGTTAGTTGCTTTTGTGTCCTTTGTTGTTCATATCGAATGGCAGCAATCGAACTCACAAGGAATGAAAGGTCTTGCAATTGCTGCCTATATTTGTTTACCAGCCAGTCAATGTCTGCCTATATGCGTTGACTCTTTGCATTGTGCATTGCGTTGTGTCAAACCGACAGGCAATAGCTCTGTGGGTGGCGTGGCTTCACATAAGTCTGCCATGATATTGCTGTTGTGTACACAAAAGAAACCACAAAATATTTGAGTATGCATATAGACAGGCGCCTTTGGCACTTTGGACACGTCCATAAAGTCGATAACAGTGACAACGACAACGACAATAACAACAAAAACACTATAAAGTCAAACAAACATATAGAAAAAAGAGAGCAGCGGAGAAAAAAAGCAAAATGAAATTAATTAATGACGTCATTTTAGATACGCAACGCTGCATTCAAACAGTTGCAATGTTGATTTTGTTGAAAATTGCGCGAAAAATCGTGATTTATTTTCATTTGCAATAGCGTTTCCTTTTTTTCTTTTTTTTGGTTTGTCGCTTCCTTTTGCATTTTTTGCACGTATCCATGACGCTTGAGTCTGTGTGTGTGGCCGTGTGTGTATTTGTTGCTTTGCTAGTGATAAATCTGGTTTTTTGTTTACTCACATCCACTCACACACACAATCATACACACAACGCCAAAACCGCTGCGATACTGCGTTTATGCGCTTGGCATACTGCAAACTCTTTGTCTTTTTTTTTTTTGACTTTTTTCTCTTGTTTGTGTAGTTTTGCGCAGCATATTTTTAGGCGACACCAAAAGTGCTGCACTCAAAATTGGATCAAATGCAGCTGCGGCATAGGACACTGTCAATAGTGGCAGCCGGCAATGTGTGCGTATCGCCGGATCGTGTCGCATGGCGTTGCATATGGCAGCAGCATCCAACAGCCAACAGCCAGCGCGTCCTTAATGACATTCCGGGCAGACCACGCAGCGGTGGCGTGTGCTGACATGTTTTTGTGGTTTCACTTGCTTAATTTATGTGTCAACAAATGACATTTTTAAAGCTATGGCATTGCAATTTTTAATGGCTGACTGGCGTTTTCGTTATACTCACACGCAGATAAAGCAGCTAAGGATAAAAATGGCAGCAAACAAATCCACAAATAACCAAACCCACACAGCAGCAGCACAACGCCAGCATAAAACATGACACTGTGCCACTCTGGCTACTCGAGTCAAGTCGAAACGGTCGAAACATTGCAGCTCAGCTGCACTCCATTCGACTCCACTCGACTCAACTCCACTTCACTTCATTCTACTCAGCTCAAACTCGACTCGATGCGACTCAACTGAATTGACATGAACTTAGACACCAGTTATGTGCGCACACATTCCTTCTGCATGGCTGTGACAGTAAAGACAGCGCCAGTCGTCATCCTTGTTGTTAGTGTCGTTGTTGTTGTCGTTGTCGTTGTCGTTGCCGTTATAGTCGTCGCCAGCCTCAGTCATTGACAACGGCAGCAACGGCAGCAACAGCAAATAAACTGCACAAAATGACAAATTTAATATTTTGTTGGCGCTTTGCTTTCTTTAGAAGCATTTCTCATTTCTCTTTCTTTCATATACTCATGCGTTCACTTACTCAACTATTCATTTCATACACTTGCACATTCATTTGGCTTTAGCTTTGCCTGCCTGACTGCCGCTTGCCTGCCTGCATGCCTGCGTGTCCCTCTGCCGCTGCCTCTGCTCGTCTCCTTGCCTGTTGGTTTTGTGAGCACTGCAAACGGATTTTCTTGTTTGTAAAAGTTGGCTAAATGCCATGAATGCCCTCGGGCAACGCAGTGCAACATATTGTCTACCTCGCAACACCCATACACCCACCCAGCCAGCCAGCCAGCCAACCAGCCAAGCAGCCAACCATGCCCTCAACCGCCTATTTGCAACTGGCCGCGTAGAGCAACACTCCAAATACTTATAACTATGCGTATAATCCTTACAAACACATATATAGACATACAAGCTGCCAAAATGATTTCAATTTAGTTCTGCAAAATAAAATTTTATTTATTTTCTGCGAAAATCACGCAAAAAACAACGAAACGAAACGAAACAAACCAAAACGAAATAAATGAAAACGCAACGAAAATAGCGTGGAAATAAAATGAATACTATGAAGTACCGTGCTCTGTGAGCGTTGAGTGCTCGCAGCATACAAAAAATAAACAAAAAATAAAAAAATCTGTTGCCTACTTTTGGGTATCGCGTTTATGCGGCATGCGGAATAAGGCTTGCCGTGCCTGGGACCGCTGTTGCTTTTCTAAACGTACTTCAAATGAGCGCTACGTAATTTATTAAATGAATTTTGTATGTGATATATTTTTTCTTCCTTTTTTTCATTTTCTTTTGCAGCTTTCTCTTCAAATTCTGTGTACATCACTTAAGCACAATTGCAGCCAACTGCAGCCAATGAAGTACAGCATTAACAGGACTTTATTATTATGTTATACGTTAACCGGGTTCAAACTACACTTTTTTTTTCTTATTAAGTGCGATTACTTCGTTATCCTGCTTCTCTATGCCATTTTGTACAGTAGAACACACTTAAGCCTCATCATTTATTTAGTGAAACTTATTAGGTGTTCCTTTCTATTTCACTCAGATTTATCTAAGCTACGCATATCTCTTCTGAAGCTCGGTGGATAATTCTTTGAATAGTTCTGGTTGTAAGGATAACCTAATATTGCACTGCTAAAAAAATTATTAATTTTTGTTGTTTAAAACTGCTCTTTTGGTGCCATGCTTACTTCGCTTCTTAATTAAAATTTTTCACAACAAAGTTAAATCAAATAATGCACTTTTAGGTTTAAATTTTAAGCAATTCTTTTTATTTTATAAATAGTTCGCATTATGGCTCTTGTGTGGTTAATTAACTGATGTGGCCATTTTCTTTTAGCTGAGACTATTTTGTCTTAAAGAAAAGAAACATTTATCTAAAGGACTGTGTCGCTTATACTTCTCTCTTTCTCTTTCTCTAACTGGACAAGTTTTAACTCTAAGCTTGTTAGCTAAGATGAACCATATTTTCAACTGAGTTCTGTAATTTTACTTTCCTTTAAACAGTTTCTTAGAAGTTATGAGAATATGTCAGATGAGTTTTTATGTTTTTTTTATTTTTATGTTGCACTATAATCGAGTGAATGGTTTGTTTTAAGAGTTCGGATATGATAATTGTTGTCAGGATTGTTGATGATTAGATATAGGCGAGAGAAAGGTATAAATAATTGTCAGGAGCTAGCGTTGAACAGGTTCTGCATTTTCCTGTTGTTTAATCTGCTAAAAGCAGATGTTCGTGGTTGATTATTTTGTTACATATGGTGAAATTAGTTAAGTCTGGTATCGTATCTTTATAAGGACCGATTGATTTCTATTTAGCTTACACCAGATATTACTTTTTACATAAAAAAGAAATAATCAAAAATAAAACAGACTTGACAAACAATCGGATTAATGTGGCACACTATATGGGTATCAGCACTAGCTAGTGTTAATAAAGCGGATACTTTTTTAATCACTCAATATAAATGTTTGGCGTAGTAAATACAATTGATTATGAAGTGGTTTGCGTAGTGGTTGGTTCGATTGGTATACAGTGAGCGGGTGTGTATAGCGTAATAACTTAAAAACTTTATTAAAATCTGAAACTTCAGTGGCATTTTTCTTGAAGCTTTGCCTTACGTAGCGTAAGGTGGATAAATCTTATTAGCCAAGCCACTTGCTGCAAACAACAAAAATGCATTAAGGCTGTGGTTATTTCTGCTGCTGCGGGCTGTTCCATTCCATAATTACGTTACACGGCAACTTGACGCAGTTTTAATAAAAGCGCCGACATCACGCTAGCCAAAGGCAAGGGGACAGCAGATGGAGGCTGCGAATGCTTTTATCGTAAGGCAGCCGTGAACGTGTATTAACAATATCCGGATATGCGTTTGTGCATTTAATGCACGTTTTCGATAAGTCAACGTTGGCAATTTTTTGCTGCCGTTGCTGCGTGTGCACGGCTGCGCTGCAATCTGCTGATAATTCATAAGCGTACGCGTTGAGTACAAGTTGAGGATATAAGGACACAGCCACGTACAGGCAAGCAAGCCGAAGGCATGGCTCAACGCTGCCGCAATAACTGCAAGGACTCAGTCGCACTGTGCTGTGCTGTCATGTACGCTGGGACAGCCGCAGCCACAGCAACAGCAACAGCAGCAGAAGCAGCAACAAGAGCAACGGCAACAATGACAGCAGCGATGCGGCATCCGTTGGAGCAGAGCAATTGCATTACATTTGCGCGTTTAATGCAATAAGCCACGTCAATGATAAGGACGTCATTGTTGGGCATGAGTTGATAACGTTTTCAATTTTATGACAAGTTAGTCAAGTTGAACGGACGAGCACGCACGGAGCGCCAAGTCATAGCAGTTGAAATGAATGCACAATAATGACAGCAGTAACAGCAACATCAACCACAACAAAAACAACAACAACAATAATATCAACAAGAGGTAGAAGTGGCAGCAGCAGCAGCAGCAGCAGCATGCCAATGTATAACAACATTAATAAAAATCGTACGCCTACTGGCCGCACATGATTTATTGGCAGCATGCAATGACAATAGCACAAACGAACTGCAGCAGCAGCGGGAACACTGCAAGTGGGAGTAGCCGCAGTAGTGGGGGTGGAAGCAGCCGTAGCAGCGCCACAGCAGTCGGATATGTTCGGCTCGACTCGGCGAATCGTCATTATATATTGTGAAGGAGTGTGTTAGTTAGTTCGCGAGTCCTTCTCATATATTTTTTTATCTGCTCCGTTGCTTCTGTTGAAAAATTGCATTGCACACTTGGTGGCGACAAGTTTTATTTACTTTGCTTTTGGGCTTTTTAAAATACTTTTAACAAAATTAAATCGCAGTAAAACGCAAGAAATCAATTTGAATTTGCAACGGAAGTGGCTCGCCAGAGCAGCAGGGCAGGCAGGCAGAAGATGGACAAGGCGGTGGCATAAATTATGCGCTGGCCAAGTGCAGCCCACTGTCGGCAAGGCGGCTGGGAGGCGTGTTCAAGGATATGCCAGCTAGCAGGCAGAGCAATCAAAGCTGGCTGTCAGTGTGTCAAATGCGTTCAACAACCAAACACCCAATTAACCGTGCAGCTATGCCTGCTGGCCATGCAGCAACAACAGCAGCAATAACAACAACAACAACAACAAAAATGGCAGCAAGCTCATGCCAACACTAAAACAACTTGACTTTCAATAAAATTCGTCTTTGCTTCAATTTGCGGCAATTTGCTTTTCGCTCGCTGGATCGCAGCTCGCAGCTCGCTTGCACTAAATAAAATCTCATGCTCTCCACTTGCCGGCCAAGTCCTTCAGTTTTGCACACAAATGCCGTGCCCGACACAGCCTGGCTCGAAAGCATGCAGCAGGCGATTTTATGGCAGCAGTCTACATTTGCACACAAAAATGACAGCGCATGAAAATGAGAGCAAGAAAATTCAAAAAAAAGAAAAAAAAAAAAAAAAGCAAGAGAAACAAAACGGCCAAAGCCAAAGCCGAACGACGCGAACGGCAAGTGACAAAAATAAAAGGGGGAAAAAGAAAAGGAAAATTTGAGGAAAAAATAAAAAAACATGCGCGCAAGTTGAAAATCTGTACGGATCTGTGCTAAATTGCACTCGATTTGCGGTTTGTTGATTTTTCGCCAATGCCACCAAACTCGCCCTCGGCCCCGCCTCAGTCGTTGCCTCGCCCAGCACCGCCTAACCGATGTAATATAAGCAGCAAACTTTGTTTACAATTCTGCTTAAATTTCATTACACCAAGATTTAAATTGAATTCGAAACCTTGATATGAATTAATATTTACCCAACACAAGAAACGTCGAAAAAAAGGGAAAGAAGTATAAGGCAGTCCATAACAGCATCGAGTGCATGGCTGCTGGGTGTCATCCTGTGTCCGCTACTGCAATTAAATGTGCCACTGCAGAATGCAAAAAATCTGCTTTGATGCGGGGTTCTACAGTAATTCATTAACAAACAGCCCAAAAAGTTTCTAGAAGTGCCTTAGATCTGACTACACAGCCAGACCTATATTCATATTGGGCAGGACACATATATTATGCGATTTATTTTCGTGTTCTTGACAATAAAGCTGCTTAGTGAGCTTAATAAGGTGTAAATTATTTTGGATTTAACGATTATAGATCGTTTTTGACATTAATCTTAATGATATAAGGTAAATCTAAGACTATATTGAGACTATATAGAGCTAACTGCTAAGATTGTTGTGCGCATTCTTCTTGGACTTAAGAACCTCCAAGTTTTAATCGTAGTGCGAGGAGGCAAAATAGCTGGTTCTTCTATAAGCTTTTCGTACAGAATGATCTCGGTGAAACGTTAGCAGGCTTAGTTGCCAGGTTTTATATTTATGGATGAGGTCATCTCTAGATGTTCAGTTCACTCTCAGTGACACAGAATCAGGGCTGTCTGTCATGAATGCAAGAGAAGGCAGAGCAGTTTTTTTTTTATAAAAATAGAAGTGTAAAGTAAAAAATTACTGTCAGATAGCTGACACTCCTTGGTAGAGTGGCTCTTGTTTGCAAGTTGTGAAAAGGCTGGTCAGCATTGAATCTTTCGACTCCCTGCTTTCATGTGACAGTTCAAAAATTATGAATATTTACAAAATCTCGTAAATTTGCGTTAGAGATGTTCCGCATACTCGTATTGAGTTTTTAGCAAGTTTACTTTTAAACTTTATTAAATAGACACTGCATTGGCATACGAACGATTGCCACTTGCAGTTATGTGTAGCGTATTGCAAGGGCGCCAAAGCCGAACTGCACCTTTCAGCAAGTTTTATGATTAAATTTGCAGCAAAAATTAGCTGCTTAACAAGCAGCAGATAAAGTAGAAGTAGAGAAAAAAATGCAAAGGAAAAACGAAAAAAGACAAAGTAAGCGAATAAGAGAATGGAAACAACAAAAGCGAACAGAAAACTTAATGAAGCGGATATACACGAACCCGTACAACAAACCGGAAGTACATAGCATCGACGCCATTGTTCGCATGTCGAATGCTTTTGTTTGTGTATTTGGCTGACTTTTCGTTTTTGTTTTTTTTTTTTATTTTAATGTTTTTTTTTTTTTTGCTTTTGATTTTTTGTTTTCTGCTTTTTACATACCTGCCCCGCACACCCCGCATACTTTGTTCGGACAGCATTTTTGTCTTTTATACGTATTTTCATACGGCATAGACCAAAAATAAAACATTTTAAAATACACAAAGGCTTTGTGCCACTACCATGAGCACTAACAACAACAACGAAATGAGATAATAATAACAACAGCAACGGCAGCAACAACAACAATAACAACAATAAAATAGCGCACATACAATCTAAATGCAGTTTGTGTTTCCTGTAATGAAACTTTTGGTTTCAGTTTTTTTTGGTATTTATTTTTTGGTTTTGTGTTTTTTTGTCTATCCTGAATAGTTCGAGTGCGAGTTTGAGTTTTTGCAGCATTTTCGGCTGGTTACTGCACAAACCGGAGTTGAAACATGCCTTTTCCCAGCAAATAAAGAGAAAATTCTATTAAAATTGCACGAGTCTAAAAACAGGCAACGGATCGCATTGGCAGGCAGTCATGGTGTGGCAGGTGTTTGTTGTTTATGTGTATGTGTGTGTGTGTATGTGTATGTGTGTTTTTGGCTACGGCATCGCGGGTGCGGCTGCAGGACTTTCGAGCAACTCAGCATGTAATAAAGAAGTTCTACGTATGCTTGTTAGCTTCGTTTTTTATGTGTTTTGTTTGTTTGTCGGTTTGTTTGTCTGCTGCTTTGTTGTCGACGGCTGTCGTTGCCGCCGGTCAGCACTTGCAATTACTGGCAAGGATGTGCCAGCAGTTACCAGGATATACCTACACGTGCAGACTCGTGTGTGTGTGTGTGTTTAATTTTCGTTGCAATGCAACAAATGCGCGTTTTCTAAAATTTATAAGCAGCTAAAGTCAAAATTAAAGTTGAAGTAAGTAAAGTTGAAAATACGCTGCAAGTCGTTGTCCTTGCATGTTAACCCGTTCAAACTCAAGGACTTTGCTTTGCATGTATATAGGTCACAACATACAAACACTTAGCTGCAATAAACTGCGTTCATTTTTGTGTTTGTGTATGTGTGTGTGTATGCGGTTTATGTTAATGCAATTAAATGCGTGAATTTTGTGAACGAAGTGTTTATTATTAAAGTTTCACTGTCGTATGTATGAGTCGGGTACCTGCATTGCCAGTGTGCAGAAAAATGGTTTAAGTGGCTTTTGTAAATTTAAAACCTGCAAAAAAGCCTATTTCTCAACTGAGAGCTGTCGGCTACGTAGTAAATAATCTTTTCGAATCTATTCACTCAGCACATTCGTGCAGTTGTCTAATAATAGTTAGAATTGAATACAGACTGTTATTATTATTTTTGTTTTGTTTGTCATTTTATTCAATTTTGATAGAATAATGGCAATAATGTCATCTTAGAGGATTCAGTTATTCTTGAACTGCTGTGCCAAATTAATAAAGTAGCTCAGATATTTAAAAAAAACAGTTTATTAAGTCAAATAGTTTACATTTTCAAGCGATAGTTGGCTGTTTAAGTCTGAATGTATTTTATTTCTTCTACTCTTCACTGTCCAAAGGAGAAATGATAAAATTGCTAAAAAAAAAAGAAACTAATTTATAAAATGAATCGTAAAATTAATTATACAAACGAAATGATAACTTTTATCAACATTTTATATTATCAGTATCGAAAATACTGCCTGGTCACCACAAAAAAAAAAAAAAAAAACGCAATTTATTTGCAACGCAGCAAAAGCCAGTTACAAAATAAAAAAAACGAAAAAGAAACAAATAAATAAGCAACGCATCGCAATCTTAACTCATACACAGCTCTTTTAGAATCGGCAAGCAACAAATAAAGGCCGAGCAGTTGGATAGAACTGATAGTGTTTACAATAGAGAGCTGCAGCCGTTACATGCATTGGAGATGATTCACTGCAATATCAATTATATTGGCATTCTAACCGGTAAGTTTGCTAAATTGCTAATTTGTGTCAATAGGTCAAATTTAATATAATCGTGTCTTGGTAAGAGCCCTGATGTCTACATTATCATTATAGAATCTAGCAAACTTGTAAACTTTGCACAACTCAGTGGAAACTGCTCATACTGAAAAAACGTCTAAGTAAAAGATTTTACATGAACTGCTTTTGATTTGTAACTAAGTTGATAATTTCGCTGTTCCTCATTTATCTACTTTAGAACTATTTAAGGCTGCCTTATCATTTTAAATGAGATAAGACCGTGTCTATGTTGAGTGTATGCAGATGGACCGACTGCCTGCTGGTAGTGCGCACGTACGTCGATAGCGTTGACAGTCATAAACCTATTTTGAAATGTCTAACTTATCTAGATTACCTTTATCATGCACAGTTATTTCTGCTGCTTATCGTGCACATGCGTGGTAATGTTTCTGCTGACAGTCATAAAACTATTTTGAAAAACTCCTGATCATTTTGAATGTTTGTTAAGGACCTTGGTATTTTTTGTAAACATAGATTAAGTGCAGAAGATGCACTGCAAACTGCATTAAACACGTCTCTTCTTTCATTCGTAATGTATGCAGCTTAGCGCTAAAGAGGTCACTGCCATTGGAGATATGCGTTTGATAACTGTACCTAGCAAAATATTCCTTAAGCATGTAATCTATCTCTGTCTTCTACTTTCTTGACAATTAATTAATTCCGGCAGCATATTTCGTAATAACCACTCAACAAAAAATAATTTAGAGTGTTGAGAATGTCGCTGAGATTCATCCAATCATGCTCTGATCAAGAACTTCGACCATCGACTTCCTAAAGACAGTGCCTGTCAGTTAGAAAAAAAACTTTATATAGCTCCAAGTCAGCCTGCTTCGATTTCTATGACATGTCGTACAGATCATTGCGTATGAGCAATTGTCGCGTCTACTCTTCAGTTTTGTTTTGCCACAACGGAGTGCAGAGTCTTAATTGTTTGCACTGCATGTCAATTGAGCAAAGGGCAGCGCCATGTCCTGTACGATAAGTCCGAGCAGCTAAGCATCCCAACCCATGGCACAACTTTCAGCTGAGATTTATATGCGGCAACAATTATAAGAAAAGCATGTCGCATTGCAAGTAATTGTGCAGAGTTCATCACTCATGAGCCATGACAGACAGCCACCGCACATTGCAACGCCCCATGCCAGGACTCGCAAGCCGTCAACAGATGAAAAACTAAGTTGGTATATCAAATACACACATTCCACACTTGTGCATGGCGCACACAGCAAATAAGAAAGTAAACATTAAAATAATCAAGCCACAAAACACAAGTAAAGCAAAGAAAGCAAAGACTGCAAACAAATAAATGCCAAGCAAATTAAATAACACTCACACAAAGTGTGAGTGTGTCTGTGTGTCTGCATGACTGGCAGCATAAGCGAACAGCTCAACAATAAAACAAAAGCGCAACGCGCAGCTTAGACAACGCAACCAAAAAGTGGTGAGATAAAAAAAAAAAAACATAAAAATAAGAAGAAAGCACAAGAAATTAATATATACATATAGAAAAGCTTTAGCAGCAACCAAGGAGTGCTTAACAATGGCAAATGAAACGCAGCCAACGTTTATGCCGCAGCACGGCCAAAACAAACAAAGTGCGACCAGCGCACAGAAGTATGCAAGCAAATGCGCCAAAATCGCGCTGCCATTGCCGCTGCCTTAGCCTCGGTCTCAGTCTTAGCCTCAGCCTTAGCCTCAGCCTCAGTGCCAGCCATTGGCACAGCTACAGGCCACAGTGTGTGCATGCGTATGGAAGTGTGTGGTTTGCATAGCACCACCGCGTGGTCGCTTGATAATCAAAAATGTTAATTTAGTAAAAATATTTACAAGATCTCAAGTAACGTGTGCGAATATGCGACGCATTCAGGATGCGAGTGAAACTGTCGGTACATTTTCCAGGAGTTGGGGAATTGCACGCAAACGCAACTTAACGAAATTTTGTTTTTTTTCCTTTTTTTTTTTTTTTTTTTTTGTGGTCTTATTTGTGAAAATCGGTTCGTATCCGTATTGTTTAAATAAAATATGACACTATGCAAGCAACGGCTGCTGCTGCTGCTGCTCGTGCTTCGTCCTTGTAAATGTGTGCGGACCAAATGGCAGCTGCGTTCGGCTCGGCTCGCTCGCTGCGCAGCGTTTCATTCATGGATACCAACTAAAGTCAACAGCGTATGGGCTGCCAGCTCTGCCTGCTGTGCCTTCTGTGCCTGTTTCGGGTTTTTTCGGGCATACGTTTGTTTCGTTGAGTTTCGCTTCGTTCGCATATTGGAAGTGCAACGTGGAGCATTGGAAGAAAAACAGGGATAAGTGCAATGGAAGCGACGAAGCACATAATCAACATGCAAAGAGCGCCAAGTCGGACTAAGAGTGTTGCCACTACGCCTGTCTGCCTACAAGTGGCTGAGTGAGCGGGAAGTCATGGCAACGTCCTGCTGCAGCGACACAGGGAGACAGAGAGAGAGCGGCTGGGAGAGAGAGAGAGTGTGTACAGCTACAAGAGCACAAAGGACTGCTGCGTGTCCTGCGTTCGCTGGAAGCCATTTTTCATTCATGCGAATTTAGTTTAAATTAATTTTTTGCTGCAATAAATCATTTTAGCACATTTCGCGCGAATGAAAGCTTCTGCACGTATATTGAACTGTATGTCTGTCTATCGGTTGCTCGTTTGGGCGGTTGGCCTCTTGGCACTTGCCATGTGCTTAGCCTCAAAGTGTGCTTCGCTGCGAGCGCCAACTGCCCAAAGCTTGGCTTAGCAGCATTTTCGTGTATTTGAGCTGCTGCCTGCAAAGCTTTCGGACAAACTGTAAATGCATGCAAGTGTTTAATTTAAAATTCATTAATTGTGTTTTTTTTTTTTTTCAAATATAAAGAACAAATAGTTAATATTTCATATATAAAAATAAAAAAGCCATACATTTTAGTTGATGCCATTCTTACTCTGATTCCAATTTGATACTTTTTTTTTTTGGTTAGAAATAATTAATTTCATTAAAGATTATTATTATAGATGTCCCTATGGTAATGTTTAGGCAATGATTTCCTCAGATTTGTTTTCAGATTGGTTTTTCTCAACCAATTAATTGCTTCTGCGGTATGTTGACAGTTTAGAATTTGCTCTGAGTTTAAATTAATTATTTAAATGCATCTCTGCCAGAGTTCAGCCTTATTGTAATGCATTGTTCGCATTTTTTGTAAGCAACTTTATTTTGAAAATGAGGCACTGGGAATTTATTCACACATGCACAGTCAAATTACTGCAAAACTTTGATACACCCTGTATAGCATAAACAGACGTTTACACACACGCACTCAGATACTACAGAGACACACACACATAGAGCTGGCTACTCACGCATTTTAACTTCCTGCGCGCCTACACTACACATACACCTGCACCAGCACGCACGCATATCCTGCGCGCTCACTCAACACAAAGTCGCCGCCACTCAATGCTCTTTCATGCACAACGCACAGCTTCCGCGCCAAGCGGGAAACTTTGCTCTTTGCATCTAGTTGCGCGCTCTCGTTGATTTCCAAGGACCAAACACGTTCCAGCCATGCTGAGCCAATGTGCGCTGAGCGACGCAGACAGACAAACCGAGCGAGCATTAGCCTGCCTGCCTGCCTGTGGATGCTATGTGCCATGGGCTCCGCTGCTTTGCTGCCTAGCTGCTTCGCGCTGCTCTGTTCTGTTCAGTTGTGTTCGATACGATACGTTACGATGCGATACGATTCTGTTCAGTTGTGGCACTGTGCGCTGTCGACGAAGCGAAAAATTTTGTCTTCCAGTTGAGCTCGCACACAGCTCCTGGCGCACGTTAAGCACAAACGGTGTTCAGTTGGTGTTCCGGTTTCGGGTTGTGCTGTTAGTTGCCTTTTCCTCACTCAGCAAACGTTTCGTCGTGACTGTTTCAACCAAAAAAAAAAAAAAATTTAAGAAAAAAATAACATATTTCAACAACAACAACAACTACCATACACACGCACATTTCAACGTTAAAATAATATAAATTATTTATGTACATTCACAGCAGAGTCTACGACAACCCAAAACACAAATCTATTTCAAAGTAAGCAGCAAAAACAAGCCACAGTGTATTTTAAAAATAAATGAATAAATAATAATATTGAGCAAATTACACTCAATTAATTTTAAATAAAAGAAAAAAAAACAGAAACTAAACATTTTATTGTCTAATTTTTACAGCGCGTTACACTGCGTATACGCAATGTGAGTGCCAAAATGCATGGAAACGATTGTGATAATTATTTAAAAATTCTTTTTGAGAAATGACAGAATGCTGCTTTGGCACTCGTGTTGCTTTCATATTGTGTTTCGTTTGAGCAGAGTTTTGAATATTTTTGTTTTTTTTCTTTTGGTTTCGTTTAGTTGCTTTTACCGCTGCGAGCATCAGGAGCAGCATCAGCAGTACAACCTACGTCTCCTGTTCGTGTGCTTTTTTCATTAGACCAGTTTCTTGCTGTTGCTGTTGTCTTTTTTGTTTTTTGGTTGTTGGCTGGCATCGCTTGCGCGTGAGTGTGCGTGGTTCATGTTGAATTGAAAAATTTTCTATTGTGTGCGCTTTCCAAGAGGAAATTGATATTCTTATTTCTGCGAAAATTTTTGTATGCATGTGTGGCTGTGTGTATGTGTTTGTGCGTGCACGAGTGTCTGCGTGAGTGTGTACGTGAAAATTCCATCATAATGAGCAACATTATTGTATACATATTTGTGTCTATTTACTGGTTGCTTATATTTATATAATTTTTATTTGTGCAAAACACTTAAAAGCTAAATAAAAAATAATATTCTAAACTACACATATATATGACAAAAAATATAAAACAAATTGGTACCGAAAAAAAAAAAAAATTAAATAAAAAAAAAAAAAAACCAAAAGAAAGACATGAGAAAATTAATGAACGTAATTAGCCACATGTAAGCTAATGTAAAAGGCAATGGCTGGCTGGCTTAAGCGCGTGGTTTGCCCCTTTGTGGATTTTGCGAAAAGTGTATAACAGGTGCTTACGTGTTGAATTTTTTTTTTGCTGGCATGCAATGAAAATTCGCATATTATAAACTTGGTTTATGAACAACAAAAAAAAAAAAAAAAAAAATAAATAAATAAACATTATTAAAAACAAAAATGAAAGACGTTTGAATAATACTGGTTAAAATACTATTTAAATAAATCAATAACAAATGAAATAAAATATGATAATTTTTAGTAAATATAAATAAAGCAATATCAATAAAATAATATTTAAAGTAAACTATTTTGCTTAAGTTGTACCAATGTTTGTTGCAATATAACTTATTTGAGTTTATTTAAGTTGCTTCATAAGTGACTTTTCAAAACTATAATTTGGTTTACTTTTAAAGAATCTTCCATTCATTTACATGTACAAAAAAAAAAAATAATAATAAATAGAAATACAATAATGCAATTTAATTTTAATTTAATTTATACTGCAATTTAAGTATTAAGCAAAAATTTCACTCTGATATTATTATTTTTTCTTAAAAATAGTATCGCACAATTCAAAATTATAAAATTCAACTTTGAACTGTAATCAGAAACGCTTTACAGTCGAGCTTTGATTGTGAAATGAACATCTGCTTTGATAATTGTTTTGCTTATTAAAATTTTTCGCATTCATATACATACACTGTAATCGGTATACAATAAAATGTATTTAATTTTCGAACATTCTTAAAAATATAAAAAAATAGATATTATAGTAAAAAACTAGGGAAAAATTTGTATATATGAAAACTATTTGCAATATAGAGTTTTCTTGGAAATATTCAAACTTAGGATTTTACCTGCAAATTATTACCTGCAAAGAACTGCAGCTTAGTCATTACAAAAAAAAGCGCAAGACGATAAATATTGCAGGCTTAATTAAAATATTAAATGAAACACAATATTGTTTGGTTTTTAGCTGTAGATACTTTAAATGGCTTAAGCTTACTTAAAATAAAAATTAAGATTTTAATAGTAATTTCCAAATATTATGTCAATTAATTTATTTTTAGAATTGTTTAAAATTGTCTAAATTATTTATGTACAATTAATCTAAATCTTTTCTTATCTTTTTCAGCCATTAACAATTTTGCTACAAAATCGTAAATACCAAGATGCAGCAGCAAATAAAAACAAACATGAGAACTAGTAAACTTTTTTAGCTTAAACAAATTTTCTAAGCAATATTTTTATGAGTGAGAGTGTGTATGTGTGAGCAGCAGCACGATCGGCGACGAAGTCATTAAAAAAGAAAATTACAAAGACTATGCACGCAATAATAATAAATTCGCAACCGCGTTGAAGTAATTAATAATAATAAAAAAAGCGAAAAAGAAATTAATATAATAATTAACCGAAACTACAACAATGCATTTTCAAAGCAATTAAGCGAGTCTTAGTAGTACTGTTAGAAGTTCAACTAAAAAAAACAAAAAACAAAACAAAGAAAAAAAAACCAAATAATTAAAAACGAAAATGAAATGTAAATAATAATTTAAAAAAAAAATATATCTATACATAAATACATAACAAAAAAAAAAAAAATATTTAATTCTACGTCTCATCAAGCATTAACATACATTCTTAATACATTTTACTAGCATAGCAAAAGAAATTTAATTAATTTTCTATTATATAGAAATTCATAATATTATAAAACTTTAAAACGGCGCATAAAAAATTTATAAAGCATTTAGTAAATTTGTTTAAAAACATAACATTAAAAATAAAACCAAATAAACGCAACGCAAATATGCACAACTCAACTAATTACATTAGAAATAGTTTTTAAACAAGCATTTTAAACAAAAACAAAAAAAAAAATAATATTATATAAAAGAATAAAATTAACAGCAACCCAAGCATTTTTCGCCTAGTGCAGTAAATTTATATAAATAAAAACATAACAAAACAAAAATAAAGTAAAAATTTTCCAATGCAATAATTGTTGCCAAATTAGTTGGTATGAAAATGTTTACGTATTGCAGCGCATTTTTAACATTTAACTAATACGACGATGCATTCCCCTACAACCATAATCAACCGTACGTAGACGTAGTAAACATACCCTACACAGTAACTTTTTTATGCGAAGGCGCACGTGGAATTTTCTACGCGACAGCATGCAAACGAAGCCACGTTAAGGCGGTAAGTATAGTTTGAGCATCATTCAATATACATATTTCATATTACCAAATCAGCCAAATTATTAAAACTGAATCGGAGACTTTAACACTTACTTAGATTGGAATTACGATTCTTAAAAAAAAGACTCGGGTGCTTAATTTTTTTAGAAAATTAGAATTGTAGATTTAGATATTTTCTGTAAAGCTGGTTAACTTTACGCTTTCCAAGAGGTCTTTTTGTAACTGCCAGATTAGATCCAAGTTTTTTTGACATAAATCATTGTACACCATGCTTCTAACTTATTTAACTATGCTGCCCAAACAATAAAGTGGCTTGAAAGTCAATGTACTTTAATTAAATAATCTCGTGCATTAGAACTTCTATGAGTAATTCTTTCGACGAGCAGCATCTCTTTGCCAGCTCATGATTAGCTTTAATTAGCTTTAACACTTAATGTGTTTTCTAAAAGCGCACAAGATGCCATCTAATAGTTGCTGTGGATATAAGTAATCACGATAGAGTGTCTGCTTCAGATTCACGGCCTGAAGTATTGAAAAAAATACTTTTATTTTTAATACTTTAATTTAACTTTAATTATCTACAAAATATATTTTCAAGCTAAAACTAAAGCCACCCACACACTTATGACAATAAATTCTCACTGCTTAAGGCACCCAGTCATTTGAGTTGTAAGATCTGTTCGAGTATTCACACGTGAGATTCGCTTTCGTGGTCGCTTCGATGTTCAGCTTTCCCTTGCGGCGCCGGTATAACTTCACCGTTAGCACGGCCAAGAAGCCACTGATGCAAACGGACAATACAGCTATGATACACCAAGCAGTTGAACTTACACTTTTAGCTTCAGCTGCCTCGCCCAAACCGGTTACAAAGGCACAAATCAGCGGCACATCATCGCCGGTCTGCTGCGCATCGGGCACGTAGCCATGCTCACAGTTGCAATTGCCATTCTCTGAGCAGATCTGATGCTTGCCGCATGGCTTAATGCGACAATCCGTGACTGTGTCATTGGCTGCCGAGGCAACGTCGTCGTCGTCGTCGTCTTCCCCGTCACTGCTGGCAAAATAGTCTTCACGACAAGTTCCTTTGTAAAGCTGATAGCCGGCACCGCATTCGGTGGCTTCGTGCGTAACAATGGCATCGACGGCATCAGTCGATGTGGGAAATGCATCGGTCTGTTCTGCTGTGGAGTGCGCTTCGCCAGTTGATGTGTTAACAGTGTCAATTGGGGCTTCATCCTTCGTTGCATGGCATTCACTGTCGACAGCCTGGTAGCCCGGTTTGCAGGCGCATTCATTGGGAGCCACGCAAATCGCATTCTGCGCACAGGCTTCTGCACAAATCGGCTCGCAGTAGAGTCGTCCATCGGCGTGTGATATGCTCGAGATGTAACCCTCTTGGCACTTGCAGCGTTTCGGCTCAACGCAAGTTGCAAACTCAGGACAGCCATGACCGCAGGTTGGCTCGCAGAGGTTCAAGCTGGTCATGTGAAATCCCTCGCAGCAGTCTGTGTTCACTTTGTAAATGATTTCCTCTTCTTCGTCGACATAGTGGACCACCTTGGTTGCGGGTTTCCTCCAGAACAGCCACTTATTGGGGTTGGTCACAACTGTGCGCGTCTTGGGCACTTGCTTGACGTTGCGTATGGTCACATTGCGATCACAGTAGGGCTCCAGAGCCTGGGCAGTGCACACCAACAGCCAAGTGACAATCAACAGCTTCAACATCTTTCGCTCTGCTAGGGGATGTGCGTTCGTTTAGTTTGCCTTACAAATTTGTACTAAATCGAATCGATCGCTGCAGCAAAAACTCAACGGCGCTCGCATCCGCATTAGCACACAGCCATACACAGGCTGTGAGACTATTTATTTGTGTGTGTGCCTTATCAACTTTGTGTTTTCCATTTCGTTTGTGCGGTAAGTGTCTGTCCGGCTGATAGTTTGCCTACTGCCGATACGCGTAGTTTCGATTGTCCATTTCCATTCCGATTACGATTCCGATTCCCATTTCCATTGTCTGCCTGCATATCAGCGGCTTAGTCGAAAGGTTCGACGCATCTTGACTTGTGTCTTCTTGTGTGCTCTGCTGTGCTCTGCTGCGTTGAATGGTGGTGGGTTTTTATCTGCATGGCATGCGCTCAATGTGAGCTCAATATTCTTTTAATAATTTGCCCGCATATGCGAGTAATAATAAAATTAGCTACTTTGACTTTTGGATATCAGTGCATGCCCTCAAGTCTTGTTTGTGCCAAGTCGCATAAAAAAGAACAAAAAAAAAAAAAAACAAAGAAATGACACATATGGCATGTAGGCAAGCATACCAAAGTAATGTCAGATTACTTACATGCAAAACAAATGCGTCATGTTTGCCTTATTCTATTCATTTATTTTTATTTTGTTTTTATTCATTTTTTTTTTATTACAAATAAAATCTTTATTCTAAGCATACAAAGAACTTTATGCTGTAAGATTTGTTGAGAACAAAAAGTACAGAAAACAATTTCCGATAAATTTATCAAAATAAGCTAAGGCAAAAGGGAAGCAACCTCAAAACAAAATTTATACACAGCAGCCAGATTGCGATTACTTTTTATCAAAATATTGTGAACTTATAAATAATTTTATGTAAAATGAACTTCAAGATTTGCTTGTGACCGTGAATATTTAAAGACTTGCATATAAGTTATGTGATTGGCCTTCTTGCACAGCGGAATTCGCAGTTTCTTTTCAATGATGCATCAGTAATAAGAAGAGCCAAGTTCCCTAAGTATGCGAGCCCGCGAGATTATAGTTCCCAAATAATACTTCTTTATACGAATTAGCTGGTAGGCTCGACTGTAGTGTATGTTAATTTCTGAAACTAATTTTGATTTTTAAAATATTTTTCCCATTTGAAATCATCAAGAATTGTGGCTTTTCGCGTTAAAGCAGGCAAACATCAATTGTCATGCTAAGTAAACTAGCCAAGTCCACTGGCAGTCGGAGCATAAATGTACTTAATTAAAAAACATTGTGAAAGCATATGTAAACAGTAAGACTCAAAACATGTCCTTGGCTAAGCTTTATCTCTTTTTTTTTTCTTTTTGTGTGCACGTATTTATTCTGTTACCAAAATGTTACCTTTGTAAATTTAAGTAGCACTTACAGAGGACCTCTCAAGTCGCACTTTAAGCTGCAAATGTGAAAGCAGAGTCTCAAAATATTTCCAACTGCTCAAAAGGAACTTAATGCGTTACAAGCCAACCGCATCGCTTACAAATTACCACAAGTGCGTCAACTTACAAAATGCACAATAGACAAATGTACACGTAATTTTTGCCTAGGCGAGGCATGCGTGCTCTCGGTACATGTCATTGTTTAAATGTGTGTCATAAAAATGATAAAGCATTGCAAATCTTAAGTCTAAATGTGTCAAGTGGCAAGACATAACCTCACAGGCATACATAAAGCCAAGCATGCGACATGCCACGTGCTGCATACAAAGCGCTGCTTAGCTCACCTCAAAGTAAGCAGAAAATGTTATGTGCGAAAAGCCACAGCCACAGCCACAGCTACAGAGTCAGAGCCAAAGCCAAAGCCAACGCCAAAGCAGAAGCCAAAGCAGAAGCTAAAGCAAAGCCAAGTGAGACGCACTCAAACGCAAGGCAAGCGGCAACCTTGACTCCATTACTCGCATGCCGCAAATTCATTTAGCAACCAGTAACCATTAATTATCTAGTACATGTCTGTCAAAACTGTGAGCAATGATTTCAACTTTTTTGCTGCCAAGCAGCGCTGGCGGCTTCTCTTTCCCGCATTTTCCTTTTTGCTTCTCTTGCTTTAAAGCAGCATACACACGTCTGCGTCCCCTGCTCACTTGCTCCTCCCTACTTGGCTGCGTGGCTGCTGGCGGCGGCATTCACACTGGGAGTTGCGTTGAGTGCCGTTGTGCGTTGTGTGTCTGTGTGTGTGTGTGTGTGTGTGTGTGGTGTGTGTGGCGTGTGCCTGTATATGTTTTGCGGTTTTGCTGCTTTGCTTATGTATGTACATATGTATATATGCACTGCTTCAGTTTCACACACACATGCATATGTATATGCGTTTGTCAACGCGCTCTTTTACTTGTGTCTGTGGGATACAGCAGCAGCAGCAGCAGCAGCACTATAATTATGTGTGTGTGTGTGTGTGTGTGTGTGTGTGTGTGTGCCGCAGCTTTGTGTGTTGTGTTGTGTTGTGTTAGCGACAGCGGCAGCATCAGTTGCAATCTGACTTCAATTCAATTATTTTAGATTAGAATGTGACTGTGTCACACACTTTTGTTTTCGTCTCTGTCAGCTGTCAGGCATGGCTGTGGGGCAACGCCTGTGTCTATGCAGCAAACTTTCGCTTGAAAAATGTTTTGCAGCCACTAAAGGCTAAGCAGTTGTCGCATGTTAAAGCTCTTCATTGATATATCATGCGTATGCTTCAATTTCATTTGCATCAAAAAAAAAAAAAAATACAAAAAAATAAAGGATAAAAAAATAAACAAAATAAGGAAACAAGGAGACCCAACATTTGACTAAAATATTTAATGCTGCTGCGACTTTAATTACGAAAGTGTGAGCGCTTTGCATATGCAAAGTTTAAGGTCCTACATGCATAAATAATGTCATATAAAAAAGAAAGGGAAAAAAGAAAATGAGAAAAAACAAAAAGTACTAAAAGCACACGCATGCAGTCATATGAGCAAACGGACGCGCAAACAAATAAACAAGCAAACAAACAAATAAACAAACAACTAAAATATGTCCGCTCGCCGACAACGTGTCAACAAGCATAAAAACAAAAAAGAGCCGACGCCGATGCCGACACCGAGGACAACGACAGCGACAACGAAAGCGACAACGAAAGCGACAATAAGCGCAACAAGGACTCGCCGCCTATGTCAGCACTTTTCAACGTTGTTGCTCTTGTTCTTGTCATTGTTGTTGTTGTTGTTGTTGTTGTTGTTGTTGATGACAACAACGACGCGGATGATGACGTTGCCGGCGCACAGTTTTGTATGCCACACATAATTAAGCACGAAAAGTGCACTTTTGTCTCTGTTTGCATTCGCATTTGGATTTGGTTTTGGATTCGGATTTAGCCAACGTGGTGCGCTTACAATAATAACTTGACGTTAGACGAATCTTTAAATCATAATCAGCCATATTTTATTACTATATTTCATATTAAAGTGTCGCTGTGACAATGCGAATTGCTGGCATACTTACGAGTATATGTATGTATAATAATAACATTCAATTCAAATATGAGACAACTTAACAGAAAAAGTAAAAAGACGCATATTATATACTAATCAAATTATGAGCATAATAAACCGCAACTATTATTTTAATCCTTAGTCAAGGTTTAATCACGAGAAGCATAAGGTTCTTCCAAGAACAACACTTGCCGAAAATTATATTTAAAAATGCTAGCAAAAGTCTTTTAGAAAGGAGCCTTAGAAATGCTACAGCCAAAGTCTGTTTGAATCTATATTAACATGGTCAGTTAAAATTGGACCTTTACCTTGTGGCCCTGACAGCCCAATATAATTTTTAGCTGAATCATCCTCGAGTTTTTAATAGTAAGTAATTATTTTATCTTATATAATATCTCAGTGAGACATTAAAACCTAATCCTGATTTAGCTTGCTACTCCTTGTAATAATTTTTCTTAAAAATGGTATAATATTTTCTCTTGAGCTATTGTATTTTTGCGAGAAAAAAATCTTTGGAATCTACTAAATGCCACGTGTTTTAAGATGTCTTTAGGCATTCCGCATCAATACAATAATTAATCGTTCGGTGAATTGATCCTGGGAGCCCTTTTTTATTTGGAATCTCGCGTCTTCTCAAAGCAATCGGTTGTTCTTCACTTTTAGCTACGGTTACAATATTTAAACAAGGCAGCTAATGAGTCTAGCTTGTGTTCGTCTCAGATCTTCACATGCGCCTCCCATTCCGAGTGATGCAATGCAAACATGGCTGAACATACTCGACCCTCGCGCCAAGTACAATTCCACAATTACCGCGATGCAGGTGTCGCAAAAGTTAAGATCAAAGTCAACCATCACGGATTGGCAGTGAGTATGCGAGGCACATGCTACACTTGGAGCTTTTGATGTTGCATGGAAAGCCAGTGACAAGTCCATGTGCATACCGGCATGGAGGCATGGAGGCAGGATGTTGCCTGCGCGACGTACAATAAACAAATGCTGCACGCGGCATATATGTATGCGCATACATATGTACTTTGTATTCGCAGGCAAGTCAGCACAAAACCTCAAATGAGCATAAAATGTAGCAATGCGTTCAACATGCGGGGCGGGAAGGGCGTAGCTCGAGTAATACTGAAAACAAAAAGTCAGGGGAGGGAAACAACAGAATGAGAAAAAAAGAGAAAAAAAAACTAAATGAAGAATAAAAGAAATACAGACAGACAATCAGCAGCGAAGAAAGAAAGTGTAGACGAGCTTGAGAGGAGTGATGAGCGCGGAGAGTGAAGAGGGAAGGTGCAGCTGAGGCGTGGGCGTCGAATGTGCTGCGACGGTTGAACGGATGTACAAAACGATAATAGAGACAAACAATGCAACTGCAAACTGGAGGACGCGCAAAGAGACAAAGCGCGCTCGCTTCTGCGTGGGGACGGACGTGGGTGCGGGCGTGTAACGGGGCGTGAATGGGAATTGTGTCATTGCAGGATATTATTAAAAAATGGCAAAAGGAAAACTGAAATGAAAACAAACAAAAACAGGAAGCAAACATCAGCGCATCCTAGTGACTGCTGCGAACGAATTCATGCATATGTGTGTGGGCCGAATGGCGGCTGGTGAAAGTGTTAATATGCGAGAGTGCCAGTGTTGGGCAACACACGCGCGCACACTTGCACAAATGAGCAACAGAGTGTACGTGGCCGCGCGTGGGCGGGCAGCGCTCACAGTGTAAGGAATTATTTTGAATTATTTCAGTCAGTGGCGAAGGATGTCAGGGCAAGCGAATGCTGTTGGCGATTGAGTACACACAGCCATTCTTATTTATGAGTGATTGTGTGTGCGGGTGTGCATGCGTACGTGTGGGTTCGTTTCTGAGGTTGTGCATGTGTATATGTAGCAGTTTGCGTTGGCTTCAAATGTCAAAGGTCAATGTGGCGCAATGTAACTACGCTAGGTTTTTCGCTTGCCCACAATTGTTAAGGCATATGGAGAGTTTTATTTACAGTGTTGGCAAATAACAAAAGTGCGATAGTCATTAAGGCTGTTGATGAACATATTGTTAAGAATGACTTCTTCATTTTGTTATAGTATAGCTAAAATATAAGACACAAAGCGTTTAATAGCAAAGTATAGAAAGATATAGAAATCCTTAGAATCTATAGACAAATGTTGGCTTGCGTTAGTGTTGTCTAAACGTTTCAATGTTTGTGTATGTAACAGAACAACTAAAGACTGGTGTATAAAATTAAATGTAATGAAATATATATATACAACCAATTTGTTCATTATCTTATGAGTCTAAGCTAAACTAAAATAATCGATATAATTTTAAGCTGCATGTGCAGATAATTGCAATGTTTAAAAGGAAGGATTTGCTGTGGAGAATAAAATGTAAGTTGCATCAGCTTGGAGTTTTCAGAATTTAGGTATTAGTAAATGTACACAACTAAATTGCAATATTATAGAATAAACTAAATAGAAACCCAAAACAAGTTTCTTTAGACTAGAATTAGAAATTAGTCAAGCGCAGATAAGCCTCAACTAAAATCAACATGGCTTCGTTTCGGTGATAGTGTTCAGTTCAGTGTTGAAAGGTTTGATAATACTTATGGCAGTGAGTTTAGAGAATTTCGTTGTATTCAAACGATTTAGTTTAATGGTTATTGGAAAATGGCTTAAGTGAGTTACTGTCGCCCAGGCGAGCACAAAGCGATGACGTAGTGTAAAATACAGCTAAAGGCTGAGGGAATTAGGAAAAGGAAAACTAATTTCAAAAAACGCCTACTAACAGCGTTTGATAACGATGCCACGCTGCTTAACTCAGGTCACGAAATCCGCTATCAATACACATGCTTACAAAGCAAATGGAAAAGCGTAAGCAACAACAACAACAACAACAACAACAAAAGCAGCAGCAGAAGCTAGTGAAAACAAATTCTCGCACGAAACAAACCAAAGACGACTCATATTCACACATTGCGACATATCGACAGCGCAGATCTTTGCCCTAATCGCAAAACATTTATGTTTGCAGATATATACATATATGTATGAGTTCATACACACGTACACACACACACACACATATATATATATATATACATATACATATGTACATGCTGCATAGTCGCACATGCTCGTTATATACATACATACATAAATATGTACATATTTTTCGCACTAAGCTAAAGGCAAATACCGTTAGCACAGGTGCGGGAGGGCGTGCGGCTGCGAGCGTTGAAGAAAACAAGCAAGCAAAAAATCTTAGACGTCACACACACACACACACACACACGGACACACGCGCTTGTTGTTGTTGCGTGCGCGTTTTGCCTTACGTCGTTGCTTACGTCGTTCGTCCGTTGCTACGCTCATTTGTACGTTCATACGCTCGGTTGCGCGTTCATTTGCCACTAGCCCCTCTTCGCATGCGTTGCCGTCTGCTTTTTGAACCTACGTTTGCCCAAAAAACGCAAAAAACAACAACAAACAAATAACGAAAAGAACATGACATGAGAAAAAAAAAAAAGAAATGCTTTTCTTGCCTGGCTGTCTTTGCTTTGAGTTTTGTTGCTTTCGCTTATGCGTTGCGTTGTGTAACGTTTACGTTTACGTTAACGTTAGCGTTTACGTCTTTCATGGATGCCGCATTTGCTGTAGCATACTTAAAGGTTCTTTAATTTTGTTGCGCTATTATTGCTGTTGTTGTTGTTGTTGCTTTTCGATTTGTGCGCTTTTTGCTTTCATACGAAAATTCGCTTAATGCTTTGTGCGCGTCTGTATACTTTTGCCTACCCAGCCGCCTGTCCACCAGCCTGCCTGACTGCTGCGCGGCGCTATGCCTTTGATTGTTTTGCTATATACAAATACACACGCCTGCAAATTAACACACACACACACACACACACACACACACGCACAAATATGTATGTATATATATACAAAGTCTAAACATACACACAGCTGCGCTCAGTTTTTGTTTTTTTGTTTTGTGTTTGTGGCTTGCAACTTGCGTGGGAAGTTGCCCAAGGACATGGACTCGTACGCCAATTCGTTTGCTTTGCCTGTACCTATACGCGCACATTCCTATATTTTTTGTGTTTTTTTTTTTTGTTTCTTTCGGTTGCTGCTACCTTTTTATGTTTATTTATTTTTGGTTTTTTTTTTTATATATATATATATATATAATTTTTTTTTATTTGTTGCTCTCGCAATTTATATGCAGCTAATATGGCAAACATAAAAACCGCAGCAATATGCATAACAAAAATATGAACAAATACAAAAAAAAAAAACATGGAAAACACATGTAGATAAAAAGGTGTGCATATATAAATGTAAACATGTAAAAAAGTAATCATATTAAAATTTAATTAATTGAAACAACAATAAAAATTACTTTCACATAACTAAGCACGCATCGGTCCAACTGCAGAGGACATTTATTCGACTTAATGTGCGATATGACTGTTGCATAGTTTTAGGCAAAGTTCGACGCCTTTTTTAATTATAACATTTAATGAGTTTTGCTCAATAAGCTAGATGTATTTAGTTTTAAAGCTTTTCACTTCATTTATTTAATATGCAATTTTCAATTGCGGCAAAAATTAGATAAAAAAGCCAACAAATTTCAGGCGGAAGGAGCATTTGTGGTTTTATGTACGCCGCATTAAGCAATTATATTGACAGCATTATAATCACATTTGAGCATTATATTAGTTCAAAGAACTAATTAAATTTTGCGCAGCGCATGATTATATGTTATCTGCATTCTGCATTAGTGGTCTGCGCTGCAGCCGGAGTTGGCACAATGCTTATTGTTGTATAGTAAAATGGCAATGTAATATGTATTGAGTCTGCTTATAAGACCTACGTTTCTCTCAGGCAGCTTTACTTACGAGCCTCGTTCCACTGCTCCCAATTATATTTAAACATTTTGCTTAAATCGCAGAATATTATTGCCGTCGACACTTGAGCCAATTTTGCAGTGAGGTGTTGAAATATTCATTTAAGTGGATTATACAGATTGTCCTTGTCGTTGAGCTAAAACTGGTATGGCTTCAATTAAGCAGCAGTATTGGGATAAAGATCGCTTTATTGGGATTTATTATTTTTAAGCTTAATTTTCCAGTGTTTCATTGATTCGACATGAGTCTTTCCTTTTTTGGGCGTGACTTAGTGTAGAGAATTAGTTCGTCTTGCTGATTCTGCAGTGTCATAGTTGACTATCTGCTTATTCTTATATTACATTTTTTTATATCCGCGATGAACTCCAAGCTGCCGAGTTTGCGCTTATTGTGAACTTTCCGACTACGCACAAGGATAACCTCAGTATAGGGTTGAAAGAACTCTTCAATTAACTAGCTTTAGCCAGTGTTTTAGCTGCTACGACGTTTTGCATATTTTCAGCCGTGTCGACACATGCATCATTTTCATTTAAGAAACATTTAGTAGCATTTTCATAAAATTACCATAATTATAATCTGTGAAACTATTCGCGATTTGTTTGCATCTGAAAGATTTAAAAAAATGTTAAAAGCTAAAAGCTGCTAAGATTTTCGAATGATAGTCACAATTTCGCTACTAAATACTCATGGCACACACGGAATGCAGTTAGCGCATATGAAATTCTATGGCACATTACTAGAGAATAATCTAAATGCATGCATCAGTACGAAATCACAGCGTACACAGCGAAAGGTAGGACACGCAAATTCAAATGCAAAACGCGTAACTCTAATGCAGACGCATTTAGGCAAATCGCTTCTACTTGCGGCTTAAATACTTTTTAATTTAATGAATACAGATTCATATGCATGCACACAGACGCTGCTGACTTGCTCGTGACAACAACAACAATAACAACGAACCAAAACGAGAAACGACAACCAACGAGAAGACAACACGATAATTAATAATAAGCAGCTACAGCAGCAGCAGCAGCAGCAGAAACCGGCAACCTGCTGAGGCTGAGAGTTTGTTTAATTTTGTTGCGTTTGTGTTGCAGCTGACGTCGTTTTCTCTCGCTTCAACACTCAGCCGCAGTTTCTGTCTGAGCCTCGCCACGGCTCTGACGAGTGAGTCGAGTGTGGCGGTGCTGTTGCTGCTGCTGGTTCGCTAATGCTGTCGCTGTCGCTGGCGCAGCCAACAAAGTAATTGACCAACATTTTCAATTAATTTTTGCTCCAATAATCAGGCAACGAACGAGCGAACGAACGAACGAGTAAACGAAGCGACTAAGCTGTTTCAACCCTTATAAAGCGTCGCAGCCCAACTTATGCCAATCCCAACTCATCTAAACCGAACCCAAACAATTCCATGGCTTGCCAAGCCATCGCATCGCAGCGCATTGACTGCCTGCCAGAGCACACAGCAACGCCTTATGCACTGTGTCAGTCACGGGTACGGCTACGGCTTCGGCTGCGGATACGTTTACGCTTACGTATACGTAAACGATTGCGATTCCAGCTGCTGCTGCGTCTGCTCTTCCCACTGCTGTGGCTTACCTAGCTGTTAGCTGAGTTATTTGACTCGCAGCTGCCGGTTTGTTTGTCGCACTTCAACTCTCATCCTGCTCCTGGTCCTGCTGCTGCTGCTGCTGCTGCCACTTTGCAACTTTGCTTTTAGATATTTTTGTAAATTGTTGCTGCTGCTGCTGCTTCTGTTGTTGTTGCCTACTTACCTGTGCTGCTGCTGCTGCTCCATGCTTAACATACATGCATGCACCCAACCTCCCATCCACCCTCACGTAGCACTAATGGCATCGCACATTTAATGATTTTTAGGTCAAAATATTTTCAACTTGAGTTGAGTTGCTCTTTGGATTTTTAGCAAATAAAATTTTTGTGCTGAAGCCATGAATGTCAACTCGCTTACTGGCCCAGCCCAGCAGCACACACACACACTCACACGCACATACACACTGAGCACATGGCACACTCTCTTGGCAGGCACTCATGTGCTGCTGTTTGGCGCATTGCCTTGCATTAGCCATACTCCGCCCAAGTGCTATTCGCTATGTTGCCTAATACAGCGCGGAGTTTATGAGGACTTCCTGTGTGAGCCTGCCCCGACTTCGATTTCCTTCCGTTGTTCCTGCAAAATATAGAAACAAAACAACTACCAACTAAAGCAAAATAAAAAAAAAGCTTAGGGAAATAAAAAAGTAAAATAATAGCAATACGGAATGCATGTGTAATGCGAAACTTATTAACATGCGCTACACTGTGCAACAGCAGGCAACAATTCTGTGGAGTCAAAACTTTTTCCATTTTTCCATTTATTTTTTATTTTTTATTTTTTTTTTGTCACAAAAGTTTGATTTATGCCTTGCTAAACGTATAAAATTGGCTACAACCTTTTACACAAAATAAATTTGTTCAAATAAAAGTTAGAACATTCTTTTAACAAACCGAAACAGGTCTTGGAGTAAGTTTCGCTCTCGAGCTGCACAGATGTTGTGTAGCTTACCCCAAAATGTAACCAATGAGGAAACCGTGCCAAATATGCAAGACTCCTCAGATTGTAGGCTCAGATAGAAGAGGAAGTCTGGCTGACTGGTTGCCAATTGCCTTTGAACTTCGCGGTGCATTAGATTTCCGATATACTGCTGCAAAGGGCTCTTAGAAGGTCACAAGGGAATCAGTCCTCTTGTTATTATTATGAGAGCATGGTGTAGTTTCAACACGAAGTACTTTATGGTAAGCTATATGTGTTTATTTTCATTTATATAATAATGGAAAGGTCTGCAGTCCCTATTTTAATATTATACAACTTAAGGATTACACTGTTATCTAAGCGCCATTAGTACAGCCTGTGATGGCTCATAGACGTGAACACTTTACTGAATTAAGAAAAAATGCTGATTATTTCTCTTATCTTGGATTAAAATACTTTTTGAGTGTGTGAGCGCTCAGAGAAGTAGTTATTTTCCATATACTCGTAGCTCATTTTTTTTTACTTTCAAGTTCTTTGAAGTATCTATCCAATCATCAATTGAATTGAAAGATAGTGTATATAAAGGCTATTGGAAAAATCGTCTTCCTTTGGTTTTAAGGTATGAAAGCAAATGGAGAGCACAGCGTAGAAATGCCTAGCGTCGGTAGCGCACTCTGTGTGACTCCCCCTTCTCCCCGTTATTCGGCTGGGGTTAAGTTGAACCAATGCCAAATGTTGCAACACCTTTTGCTGCCATAACTGCACATGGCTCGTTAACAATTTCGGCAAAAGCATGTGCGGAATTTATTTACACAAGCTTTGTGTTTTTCGCTGTGTAATGTGTTAAGTGCACCCGAGTCTGTCTGGGCATAGCTACAGCATGGCTTAGTCGCTGGCACTACAGTGGCACTTGCCATGCCAACAAGGCCTCTTGTTCGATGCGGTGCAGCATTGTTTGCCAGCCAACAACAAACCAAGTAAGCCAAGTAAGCCCTGTAACACCAAACATCCGCCCCTGGCCACGGCACTCGGCACACGGCATCTACTAATGCTATAAAATTAGTATGTGTGCAATATTATTGAAACATAAGTTGCAGCTAAACACATACGTATGTATGCACTTCTGTATATGTGTGTGCATATGCTCAGGCTGCGTGGGATACACAACTGCACTCGATATGCTGCGTATACGTAATATTTTTTGCTACCTCGCTGCTGGGCTGCCTGCATGCGTGCGTTGTTTGTTTTCAATGCTAGAGGTATGTGAACGGCGTCGGTGAGGTGCATGAGTGTGTGTGTGTGAGTGTGTGTGTGTCGTGTGTGTATATGCCTATGTTACACTTAATTTTGTTGTTGCAATTGTTATTGCGTTTGTTGTTGCTGTTGTAACATTTTTACTGAGTTTTACTGAGCGCCACAAGTATTTTTAATGTGAGCACACCCAAAAATAGGTCAACTGTGTGTGTGTGTGTGTGTGTGTGTACAGCAACATTCGCAGCGATTCACTGCAATGCACTGGGCCCGTGCTGCATGCTGCATACACATGCCACATAGCACAGCACAGCACAGGACAGAATAGCGCAGTACAAAATGCAATGCAATACCACGCCATGTCACGCTCCGCCCTGCCCCGCCACGTCACGCCATGCGGAGCCACGCAAAGCAACGCAGTGCAACTCAACTCAACTGAGTTCGTTTGTTTTCGACTGCACTGACTGGGACGACGTCAGTGCGGGCGAATCTGGGATTATGGGATTGGGCGTGTGCTGCGTGCAACAATTCGTTGCAAGACTCGCTGGCAAAGCGTAGGTAGGCAGCAAATAAAACAAGAAGCAGCAGCGGCAGCAGCCATAACAAAGGCAGCAAAGCTCAAGATGTGTAAGGAGTTGCAACAGCATAATGGGTCCTGCTGTTGCTGTTGCTACTGCTGCTGCTGCTGCTGCATTATTATCGCATTCGCATGCAACGGAGCATGGCAAGCCAAGTTGAGGCACCACAGCCAACAGTTTGGGCAAGGCAGTGCCAGGGCAGGCAAGGCAATGCTTGGCAGGCTCAAGGGCTGCGCTGCCTGGCGTCGCGTTTATTTTTTATGCGCTCTTCGCGCGCTGCTCCAAGCTGCAAGCCACACTCTGCTCCTCTTTATGTTGTCGTACTTATGCGCTGCTGTTGTTGTTCTTGTTGTTGTAAGTATTCTAGACAACAATTTGTATATTTTTTCGTTTCTTTTTCAGTTGCCTTGTTGTGATTCGATACATTTTCCCTTTGTTGTTGTTGCAATTCTTTTCTTTTGTTTATTTGCTCGTTTTTTGTTTTTTTTTTTTATTTTATTTAGCGTTGGCTGCTTTTCTTTTGATAATTGAGCTTGAGTTGTTTTCGCTGTTATTGTTGTTGTGGCTGTTGCTGCTGCTATTGAACGCAAAAGTGTGGGATAAGAGCAAGTGAAGAGACTAAAGCTGCAGCTGCATGCATTTTTGAGCAACATCCAAGTGCGAGTTGCCATTTACGTGCAACTAGTGGTTAATATTTGATACTTTTTCTCAGTTATTGTTGTTGTTGTTGCAATTTTACTTTGCCAGCGACGACCTACTTTTCACACGCTACAGCTACACCCGCACACGGCGTTATAAGCCTGTATGCGTGGGTGAGTGCCATTGTTAGTGTGGCTCCAGCTGCTGCTGCTGCTGCTGCCGCTGTTGTTGTTGCTGTTGTTGCTTTTGTTGCTGCTGTGTGCTGCATCAACAAGTAAAAGGTGTCCATATCTACTGGCATGTGTTGTGTGCTTTATTACATATTTATTTATATTCACGTTCTGTCGACAAATTGCTCAGCGATTTGGCATTTTAATGTTTGCAATTTTTTTACAATGTACACTTGAGTTTTTACGTTTTCGGTGTTTTGTTTTTCTTTTCTTTGTTTTTTTTTTGGCAATCGTGCACTTGCAGGCGTGCACTCATAAAATGTCAGGAATTTTATGGCTGCTGCAACATTTTTCTATGCTGTACGACATGGGTATGTGTAAGTAAGGGAATATGTTGCTTGCATGGTCAGTTGCTGCTGCGGCTGTTGCCTGCAGGCAATGAAGAATGTTTTCTTTATTGAGATTGCATGCCAGAGAGGGTTGGCCGTTATTTTGGCAGAAACACGCTTTTTAACTACTTTTGCGATACGTGAAGATTTCACATATCCTGATTAAATTGCTGAAGCACAGCACTCAGCACTCTCAGCTGCGTATACGTGATGTATCCAATGATGACATGGCATACATGCACATGTGCAGACTGCCATCAAGGTTCAACAGCAAATCGTTCGTCGCATTCGCTTATTGCGGGCGCAGCAACTGCAGGCTGCAGAATTTATGAACCTTGACCTGCTTAAGAAATGAGACGCATACTCCTGAACGATGTCATTCTGGAGAGCATCCCAATGCTAACGGGTGTCATCCCTAAATTGACAGCGAGTGTGATCAGCGGATTTCAATAAGTAATAATAAAACCCATTGGGTCGGTTTGCTTCATTTATTTCTAAATTGCTCAGAGGTTTAAATTATAAATTTATTTTTATATAACATACTCCAGAGAAAACTCACACCCAGCTTAAGCGGAAAATTCTTCTGAAAAAAAATTCTTTTTAGTTTTACCATGTTAACCTGCAAACATCACAATGGCAAATATAAATGAAATAATAAACTTTGTTCAAAATGCACGACAACAAAATATTTAATTGAAACATAGAATTCCTAGTTAAATAAATGTTCAAAAATAATAAAAAAAATTACCATCATTTCTAGGACGGACAGCCCTCTTAAGCAAACAAAAGTTGGCTGACGGTGAGTGTCCGCTGAAGAGAGGTTCATTCAGACTTTAAGTCGAACTTATAAGTTTTAAGTGTTTTTGGCTCTTTACCAGAGAGCAGCACAAGTGTGTTTACCTGATTATTCATTTTATATAAATATTTCTATATTGCAAAGACTGACTGAGGTGTAAATTTCTTTTGCACCAGCAAACTGGCATGGTTGGTTCTAGCTCTTCAATATGCAGAAAATATCCAACAGCTATTCTAGTTAAGAAAACGCATGTCAATATTTTTATTAGACTGCCTAAATATTCCCAGTTCTCTGCTGCAAGAGTAGACACATCTGAGCTTATGCACTTTTTTCGCTAAAAGATTGGCTTTTTATTTTCATTTAGCTGCATTACCTTTGTCTTCTTTAACGACATCTCTCTGCTCAACTTAACCTGTAATCGTTGACAGTAATTTAAATATGTCATTCTCTAATCCAGTCACCCTTTATCGTACTTAACTGCCCTAATTTATTGCAAAACCTTTTATCTTGACTATTATTTTTTATTCTTACATTTTTTTTTTTTGTTTTTGCTTGCATGTTTCCTACTTCACTTACATACATACATAAGAGAATTTCCATGCTTTAACCTCAACTTAGTCTGTATATGTTACATTGTTTTAAACATTTCATAGGCCCCAAGTTGCTAGTTTTAAAACTTCTGCCATAAGCGCATCAAGCAAAATCATTAAGAAACCAACAACGATAAAAACAAGACAACAACAAGTACAACAAGAAAGAACAGTTAGAACATCAAGTAGTAGAAAATTACACAAGCAGCACATATCAATTTCCTATAGCACTTGACAGCTATTGTAAAATGTAACGCAACTATTAAAGCCATTGGGTAGTCAAGCAAAAGCGAAAGAGACAGAGCACACACACATACACACACACACTCACACACATGTGGTATACGCATTGGCAAACGCATACATGCAGCACATACACGCATACATATGCGAGAGTGTGTGTGCGTGTGTCTATGTAGAGCATATAAAAAATTTTAAATGGCAGCCCGCAAAGCAAACATTTTATTTAATTTACATTATTAATATATAAGTATGTGCATTTATGTATGTATGCATGTATATGTTACTGCTGCTGCTGTGACTGTTTCTTCTTCGTCTTCGTCTTCTTCTTTTTCTTTTACATTTGCTTCTTCATTTTTTGCCAAATTACAAACACGCATACGAACAACAACAAATACAAACAATACTAATACACATAGTTGAACGCACAATGGCAACACCAACAGCAACAGCAACAGCAGCAACAACAACAACAATGTAATACGCAAAATTTCCAGCATCCAGGGATAATTTAAAGTGAGCTTTTATTGTCAACTCGCTGAGTTGAGTAGCAGCCGTAGCATGTAGCATGTAGCACGCTGCGAGTCTGTGCTATGCGTATGTTTGCGTGTGTATGCGTGTGTACTTAGTACGCAAGCCAAAGAGAGCGCACGTGTCGCGCAGAGAGTGTTTCACGTAAGTAACCAAAACTAAAGAGCACATATTATCTGTGACCCTCAAACAGACTCGCATACGCCTGCACATATACATGCGCTCAAACATACTCGATGTAAAAACGGGACAGCTAGCACATCAGTTGGAACGACAGTAGAATGTAAAAAACAAACAATTGCCAATTGTCACATTTAACAAGGGTTCAGCTACTTTGCGATAATCTTTAAGTCTTTGAAATCATAAAACGCCTAAAGCGCTTAATGCGGCTGCGTAGCAACTTTGAAGGCAACATTTGCGCAGCATCACCATCTGCTGCAGACGCAGTCAAAGCCAGACTTGCTCTAAAGAGTAAGCAGCCTAGCAAGTGAGCACGAACATGAGCACTGAGGCAACGAAGAGTTCGCTCAAAGCGCAGCACGGTCTGTTTCACCACAATGGATTCCATTTTGGTGAGTAAATTTGTATGGCAAACCATTTTAGGTGAATAACCCAGCATCCACAACATGGCAGCTGTGAGCAGCAGAGCAATGTTACTACTGCGATCCTAGTATGCTGTTAATTAATTATACCTTACTTAGGTCACTTTTCCCAATTATTCAGTATACAGTTTGTGAGTAAGAGATGCCAATTGTGTTCATGAGATATACTCCTTTGACTTTCGCTTCGATGCTAACGGTTAACATGGTCAAGCTAGCACCTAAAGGACAATAGATCTTCACTGCAACTTTGAGCTCCTTCAGATGCTTTGCAAAAGTGTTGTTCTTGCTGTATGCGTAACAGAAGTGCTGCTGCTCTGCTTGGATTTCATAGGAACCTACTCTAGCGCCATCGTTTCACAACTTCCTCCTTTTCCATGTAATAAAATTCATTAAAAAAAACAACAACAATAACAACAAAACGAAACACAATGTTCATCGTTGTTGTGGGTTGCTGTCGTCGTCGTTGTTGTTTTTGTTGTTTGACTGCCTGCATATACAGACTTGTCTGTATGCCTCTGCCTGTCTGTCTGTATGTCTGAGCAACTGTCTGTTTGTATGTTTATTTTCTTGTCTTATGCTTTGCTGTTTGTGCAAACGCATATCGTGACATTAATTTTTACTTAATTTAGTTTCATTTCACTTTTTTTTCCTTTTCTTTTCTTCTACTGCTCATGCTGTTCTCATGCTGCTGCTTCTGCTGTTGTTGTTGTTGTTGTTTCTTCTTCTTGCTTTCCTTTGCTTTGCTACTCCATTTCTGCAGCTTCAACTGTGCCTTATGCCGTTATGCCGCACACACTGCCACCGCACCCGCCGTGGGCTGCTTGCGTGCGCGCACCATTCGTTGCTTCATTTATTTGTGTATTTATTTTGCCACCTACACAAGTCATCCACCCCGCACCGGGCCGCTGTCAGTGGCTGCCACCTGGCATGTCAGCTGCCTCATGCTGCCTACAATGCGCGCTTCGAGTGTGTGCGATTCTGTTTTTTTTTTTCCATTTTTTTTTTGCTTTTATACTTGGCTGCGCGTAGGCTGGGAGTTAGAGCATTGCTGTAATATGGCTCGCAAATATTGCGAATATAGGTCAAGTTGTTGTTGTTGGTATTGTCGCTGCTGTTTGGCACAGAAAGTAGTAGAAAAAAAAATGTATATACATATAAACGTAAGTATGTATATAGACATATATATAAGTAGAAAATAGAAACAGAAAATCATAGCAATAATTGCTGTTGCCGTGGCTTATGAGTTAATCTCGTTTCGGGCTCTGGCTCAGGCTGAGGCGCTTTGCCATTCCTTGCTTTGCCTGGCTTTGCATCTGCTGCCTTGTAGCTATTTTTTATTTTTTTTTTTTTTTTTTATTATTTTGCTGTTGTGTTTATTGAATAAATAAAGTTAAATATTATTATTACATATTTAGCTATGCATACATTTATTATTTCAATGACTTTTTGCACACAGTAACAGCAAAGGCAAAATACAAAAAAAAAAAAGAAAAAAGTTAAGCTAAGCTAAAATGTAGCATTAAATGACGTTTTAACTGTGCGAAGCATTTCTTTGCTTGATAGGTAACTGAGGCTTATTCTATTTGTTGTTTCGCAGTGTATATGCACAAGAGTCCTTGACAAATCAGGCAACGTGGCTCTTTGTTGTTTTCTCTAGCAGCTAAACAGCTTTGTAATTTGCTAACTGAGATTAATTGAATAAATTGCTGTACAGCTGATGAAAGATAATAACAACTGCGCATTGCACTGTCAAGAAAGCCAAATAGTTTTCGAATTGAGCTGGTCATTACTTCGGTATTTTTTATTTTTTCATATGCCTTATGTAAAAATCAAAAGCAATATGAGCCGCTTATCAGTTCGATGTACCATTGCTGGAAGTTTGTTGTTGCTGTATGAATTGCCTTATCTGAGACTGGGTGTGAATGAATATATGCAAACATAGTCGGACTCCTTCTTGTCGAACTACTCGACAGCAAAGTGTTTGACTGGCTTCAACGACTGCGTTATACTATCAGGCTTTAGTTGAGTAGGGCGAGCGAGCCCCATATGCATAGCCATGGCGCAGCAGTACAGTGATCCTATTCATTGTGTATATGTTGCAATTGGTAACACTTCTTATCAGTCACCCTGTAAGTAATAACCATCAGCAAACGAAGTCACGCGTCGGCACAGCCAGGCTGTGCTTAACTTTAAAGTGAGTCCAGTTAATTTACCGTTGCAGCGTTATAAATCGCATGACTTCATATTGCAAAATAGTCACTTATATTTATGCCTGGAATGTGTCAAGGATATAAAAGCTGCCATCAAATTGAAGTTAACGATTTCTCTTTGCTTTGACTTTTGTGTATTTTATGTCACTTCGACATGGCCACTAATTTAGTAAATCACATGTCCATTTTTTTGCATTTATTCTTTTTCTTTTTTGCCAATTTTGTTGCTCCTTTTTGTGTGCAGTTTGTTCATTGGCATTAAAATCGAATACGTTAGGCGTAACAAGATAAAAATCTGCGCATACACACGTCTTTTTTCTCTGGTGCTGCTGCTGCTTGTCTTTTTATTTTTTATATTTTTTGCTTATATGGCATGATGATGGTACATATGTGTAGCATACTTTTTTGCATTTGGTCAACGCGTGCGGCAGTACGTGGCCAAAGGCATAGGCATAGGCAAGGGCGAGGGTATGAGCGGGAGCGTGAGTGAGGGGGCTCGGGCTGTGGCGCACGACCGCACGCTGTTGACTATTATGGCATGTAATTTATTTTTGTACTACATTGATTCGTTTATGTTGTTGTACGCATTGTTGTTCAGCTGCTACTTGTTTTTGTTGCTGTTAACGCATTTTCAACACACACACACACACACACACACACACACATACACATTCAAACGACGCAGGCACGCACGCACGCACACACGCTTGCAAAGGCACGACTCGGCATGGCACAGCTCCGTTGAGTTGAGTTGAGTTGAGTTAAGTTCGGCATAGCTCAGCTTAGCTTCATTGTCCAGCTGTCGGTATTTTTATTGTTAAAAAATGTGTTCTTGTATAACTTTTGCCCGCCCTTAGCACACACACACACACACACACCCATACACACACACACACATGCACAGGCGCAGATGAGGACACCCGACCTATGCCAGGCAGGCTTCTGCACTCCCTGCTCGGCTGTTATTGTTTGGTCAGCAGAAAGTCGTTTTGTGTTTTGTGTTTTGCGTTTCTCGCTTTTGTGTGTTGCCTGAACTTTGCTTTGCTTTGCGTTGCTTTTGCCTTGATTTTATTTCATTCTATTTTTGGTTTTTTGTTTCACTTATTTTTTTTTTTTTTGTTTTCAATTTTTTTTTTTATGTTTTTTGTTTTCTGTTCTTTTTCTTTGTGATTTTATTTTTGCTTTTAAGCATGCCTACAAAACCGCTTAGTCGCATTCGTGCGTGAATTTGTTTTGAGCACAACAAAGGGTTCATATTTCTGCAGTTTTTAGTGTTGTTTAATGTATGCCGGATGCTGCTCCTGCTCCTATTGCTGCTGTTGCTGTTGCTATTGTTGTTGTTGTTGTTGCTGTTGTTGCTGGCCATGCTTGTGGTTGGGGCTTTGACTGTGCCCATAGCTTAAAATACCCATATTTTATATAAACAGTCTGCGCACAGACACACACGACTGACACACGGACAGACAGACGGAAAGCGAGTGAGGACAGAGGATGGGAGTGGGGACGGAGAGAGAGAGATGAGGGAACGTACGTACATAGCATTGTTTCTGCTTGGCTGGCATATAAAGTTTTGCGGCAAAGCGTTTCTGATATTTGGTAAGCAGCATGAAGCATGAATTGCGGCATTGTTCAGCACTGGCAGATCCTTTTGTATGGCATTGGCCATGTGGCCGTGTGGCCATGTTGTATTAATTACATATTTGAGGCGATTAAGGGCTTTAAAATTGTGCGCAAGTATGCGTGGCAAATGTGCAGAATTTTTTAAAGCATCCGCTGCCATCCAGCGTCGACCCACTGTGCCCCGGCTGGGCTTGGCACGGCTCGGCTACTGGTTACTGGTTACTAATTTAAAACGATATTTGACCACGTCATGCAGCAGTAATTGACAGCATAAGATTGTAGCAAAAAATGGCACGCCTAGTTAGGTAAGTGGGCGGGCAAATTGCTTGACGCACTTGGGACAAAAACGACACGCTGTGGGTTATTGTCCTGCGGCCATTTGTCATACGCTCAACACGCAGCTCACAGTCGGATGTGTATTGGCAGCGAGGTTAGTGAGGTTGTGATAACACTTGACGTTGAGGCACTTCTCCAGTGCAGACTAGGCTCAAGTTTCACCACATATTTATATAAATACTTCAACGGCTAACGAGATGAGAGAAGCGGACCTTTTCACATTTTACTCAATACGATTTTCTTAGTATTCTTGTCTTGCTGTATGACGCAGAAGCATGAACCTTGAAAAAGCAAATTTCCTCGAAATATACAAAGGAACGGTTTTTTACTCATAAGTATGCGTTGGCCAGCCAGGATAGAAGCTTCTAGAGACACAGCAATATAGACAGACGTTAACCAAACTCGTCTTGGAGAAGTATAAGAGTGTCGACGCTGGTAAAGGGGAGGAAAAGATATACACATACTATTTATTAATTGTATAATTTTCCTTTGGTCAAATTATTTTGGCACACTCAGCGATTTAAAGGTCAGACCAATTCCTTTAACTTGCATGTATTACTTGGCATTAAAGAGGTTTTTAGTATTAACTCTGTAACGTGAAATTGTTATTATTAGGAACTAGTTGAAATACAGCGATTTTTGATGCATATATATAATTATTGCCATCGCATATTAAACGAGTAAACAAATCTCTCAATGCGAATATAAAACTGACTCAGTGTTCTATTATTTCAAAACCATGATATTTAAAGGTGACATTTTACATAAATTTTTTAAAATTTTTGAATCCCTTCCCATCCCGTAGTATACGCCAAGATCCAGTATTTAGACCAAGCGTGTTATATTGAAGACCCTTCTCCCTCCCATAAACGGATCACGTAATATGGGTGCGATGCCTAAGCTGCTATCACATTTGACACAAGCTCAAGTCGAGTATTAGAGTCCCTCAACTAGAGATTATCTTTAATTTTTTCTGCTGTGTAGCTTTTCACCCAATGGCATTGATCCTTAGAGTGATTAGCTCCGCTGTGTGTGAATTATTTATATAAAAATTATACCCCTGAACCTGTCAAATGCATCGAAGCACTAATGGAAATGTTTTTATTTGATAATTTGTGTATAGTTTCTTTTTGTTAGTTTTTATGCCAATTTTAATAATATACGATAAATTGGAAAAACATGCCATAACAGCCACTGGCAGTGTCACACGCAAATAGAGGCTTGCCACGCCCGGGCGATGCAACAAGCAGCTGCTGGCAATAAAAGTTAGCGCACAACTGCACCTGGCAAATGTCAGCAGAATGTCAAAAAACTTCATTTCATTGATCTGCATGTCATGTATTGTGCCCGAATATGGGCCGTGGCACGGTCTAACAATTCAAATGTGTATTTGCCCGGACGTTCATGCAACGGCAAATGCATAAATTCAACATGGCGCCGCAGCAGGCAGTCATAAATTACACGAGAAAACGCGACAGCGCTGACAGCAAACCTAGACGTGAAATTTGCACAAAAGACAATCAAAATGGCTGAATGACAAAACGCTTGAACTGCAATTGAACCTAAGCAAATAAAAGAAGGAGAACAAGAAAAAAAAAAACAAAAAAAAAATTTCAAAAATAAAATATAAAGGTAAAACTGAGCTAAAAGACGCGGCAGTGCATACAAAAGCAAAATCAAGGCAGCATTTGTTTGGCATAAAGCAACAGCGTCAAGCGGATATTACAGACAGCCGGACGGACTGATAGACAGCCTGCACAGACAGCAACGTTGCAATTTTCGGCAAAAATGCAGCAGGTGTTTCATTACAGCGCAGAGCTGAGCGACTCGGCTGCCATTGAGTGGCAGCTGCGCGGCGGGCGTGGGGCAGCAGACAGCCGAGAGTAGACAAGCGACGTTCACCTTCTATTGGCGCACAGTTGGCTGCTCGCTTTTGTGCAGGCGACACTGTGCGCGCACTTACTGCACTCTTATGCGCTTTTTCATGGCTGTCTAAGTGCTGCATGCTTTATGTGAGCAAATGAAAATCGTCGCAGCGGCGAAAATATTTAATTTGGCATATTATGCACAGCGCTGGCAGATTTGTTCGTTGCTTGACGGTTGCCTGTGCCAGTGCACACGAACGCGTTGCCATACTTTTGTGTGTCAGCTGCTGCTGCTGCTTACTTATTGTACCTGACTGCCTTGGCCTGTTGTGTGGCCACTTGTGTAGCGCAGCATTGGCTGCCTGCCAAGTAATTGCGCATACGCCGTGTTGTGCCTTGCAGTGCAGTTTATGGCTATTGTCCGTCTGCCTGGGCGGCCCGGGCTGTCTGGTTTGCCGGCTTAAGCATTTGTGGCTAGCACAAGCCAATGACATTTAACAGATTTATGCGCCGTTGGCTTTGCTTTGTGTCATGCATGTATGCGTGTTAAGTTGCCGATGACGTCATGTGCACTCGAATGCCTAAGTGCTCTAGCAGCGTTTTGCTCGGCGCCAGTGACAAGATGCGGCGTGTTAAAAGCAAATGTTAAAATATTAACAATAAAAAGTAAGAAGAAGCAAACCAAAAGAAAGTGGAGAAGCGGCCAAAAGTACGAAAAAACACAGCACAAACGTCGCATTGCAGATGAAACAATTCCTTTTATTTTATTTATTTCATTTTTTCGCAGCACATTGCCATAAGGCTACCGCCTCGTAGCCTGTATATGGGTTCTATGCGCGCCATGTGCGCTCTGTGGCCTGGGCAAATTAATTTTCAAACAGACACAAGTAAGGGAACCAGCAGCAAGATAAAAAAAGGAAGAAAATCAACGAAAAAAAAAAGCAATACAGCGACGCGCCACTCAACGCAGCAGCGTAAATGATACTCGAACTTTTTCGTGTTTTGCTCTGCTTCTTTCGTTTGTTGGTGCTGTCGTTGTTGTCGTTGTTGTTGCACGCTCTCGCTATGTACAGTTGCTGTAGTAGACACAATGTGGGGTCACAGCAGCTTGGCCGGCCACCAGCCGTGTCGTTGACGCGCTCAATGAATTATGAATGCGTTCACTCGTCCGCCTGTTCGCTCCTCTTCGCGGCTGGGTTTGCTGCTGCAGGGGCCAGGGGCGGCCGTGTCCCTGCTATCAACTGCTGACTACATGCGCGCCAATAGCACGCGTAAATGTGCACATTTTTCGTGCTGTCGCACTTTTTCTTCGTGTATATAAATATTTTTTTCTCTTTTCGTTGGCTGCTAAGAATTATGTCGACATATTCTTAGCCATGCTTTGCGGTCATATTGCAGCGCAAAATGAATATTTCTAGGAGCTGCGCTGCTTTCCAAAGTGCAGGCACAACTTTTCCATTTTGCTTTTGCTTATGCATTTTGGCAAAGTTTTTGACTTTTGCAGATTTTTACATTTCTTGAAAGTTTCTGCAGATTGGCGAGTCCATAGTAGACTTTGTATTTAGACGCCAATTAAACTGTTTAACGCCACTTTTGGTTATTAATTTTCATTTACTTTCCTTCCGCATGCCAAATTAGGCTTATGCAATTTGCAATTTCTTCTTGAGTGGCAATATTGCAGTCTATGTCTGTATAGTTTTTGTCTTACATATATTCGATAGAAAACAAACGCTGTACGAACTTGAACGTCTGCTATGAGGTGATGTTTTATTGTAAAAACTCTTCAGCGCTTTCTAAAGTTAGAAAGTGCAAGAAAAAGAGTCTGCTATATGCCGCATATGTTTAAAAGCTTCACTGCTTCGTTCTAATAAAAACTTTAAATCGTATTAAATTATAATAACTTTGTTCTGAGGAATATGTTGAAACATAAGACGCCAGCTGGCTATTCTTTTAGCCAATTGAAATAACTTAAAATATTAAAACAATATCGAAGGTGTTTTGTTTTTTTTCTTTTGTACATTATTTAGGGGTTTCTCTTATAGCTAAGCTAAGTGATCCGGACTTACGAGGTAACACTGTTAATTAATAAAAATGTAAAAAAAAACAAAAAAAAAAAAAAAACCGTACGACAGTTAACTAAGGCATATCTCATTCGTCTACTGTTTTCAATGCGAAATTTATAAATATTATGACTTGCGTGAAAATTACTCATAGCAATGCGCTTTCTGCCAGTCATTCCCGGTCTTAGGTGCTTAAAACTATTTAGGCGCCTTGAAAACGCGATTTCACGATTTAAGCATCTGTTTTCGAAATGACTTGGGCCCGCCTAAGTAATCATTTAATGTGCTGTCAGTTTTAAAACACTTCAAAAGCAAAATGTGCAGCTAAGAGACAATAACAAATATACAAAATGTATGAAACAAGGCTACTCCATCGAAATTTGTCAGCTTAAGCATATTTTTGGTGTCGTTTTGTACCTTTTGTATGCGCAACAGAGACAAATAACACAATAATTGATATCTTTTGTAAATTTCTATTAAAATATTTATTAATAACTTAAATATTTGCAACAGCTAACGTGCGTATATCGAAGGAGGTGCGAGTGTGCAGACGCAGACACACAAAATGACATTTAGCAATGGACGAATGGCAGCACAGACGTATGGAAAAAGCCAAAGGCAGGCCAGCAGGCAGGCAGGGGGGAGATGCAGTGTTGAGGCAGTTGAGCAGAGGCAGAAAGATTTATTTATATATAACCTACAAATAATGGCATACAGAAGACGTATACAGAAAGCGAACCACAAAGATAATGTAAATTCATATTCATTATTTATTTGCTGCTTCAGATGATTTATGTTTGTTTCTTTTGAGTTCAGGCAGACCGTGCGACAGACAGACAGACAGACAGACGGATAGAGAGACAGTTATAGAGACAAGCAATGGCAAACCGACATACAACATATTCGATCTGCTCGTTTATCCTTATACAGTTTAAATGCCGAATACAGAAAACAAAACGAAACGAAACCAAACGAAATGAAACGACACAATACGATACGATGCGACAGGAGGGGCCAGGCCAGAACATGACAGGACAGGACAGGACAGACCAGGCCAGGCGAGGCCGGGACAATACACAATACAATATACAAAAACTTAAATCTTTTATATGTTTATGTGTGTGTGTCGATATGAGGCAGGCGGAGTCGAACTTTTTGTTGTTATGTATGTGTGTGTATGGCAAACTGTCGCCTTGTATTGCCATTTTTTAATATAAATATGCAAACAGCAAAAACGACTACAAGCAACTGCTTGGCAAAAGTTAAAGCATGCCACGGGGCGTATAAGTGATATATGGTTGCCAGCATGTGAGGGGCAGCAGGGGGCGCCAGCCACACAACGTTGAGGCGTTGAGGCGGCTTTGATGACAAAGGCGAAGCAGCTGCGCGATAAGCGTGTAAACAACAAACAACAGCCGTGGCTGCCGTAGAGGTGGCAACGCTGGCAGCGGCCGCTTCTGCCTCAGCGTCAGCTTCAGTTTCAGCTTCAGTTTCAGCTTCAGTTTCAGCTTCGACAGCGATAGTGCGGCAGCGATAGTGACTGTCGCAAATATTCATGAGCATGTCATGTCGTTCATAGACATTTTGTCTTCTTATTATGCCCAGCACACCCATATATATACACACTCACACACACACACACACACACATATACACTCGTCTGCTGCTGCTGCTTGCCGTTGGCCATATTGTTTATAGTGCGACTTACGATTGCAAACTTTAATTTATACGCGTGCGAATGTTCCATGCTCGACTGAGTTTTGTCGATTGTTTGCTGTTCGTTGCCGACACTCGTCCTGTCGCCTCTTGTGCTGCCGTCTGTCCCCTGTTGTCTGCACTTTGAATTGTTTGTTACCTTTGCTCTCTGTTACAGTTATGCAGATTTCTCTCATTGCGTTTGTGCAACGTTAAAAATAATTTATTTACATTTTAAAATCACAATTCGATGTCAGTAGCACATAAACCATGCACCCAAGGCACGAGGCACGAGGCATGAGACACGAGGCAGAAACAGTCACGCAGTCAAAGTGCACTCAGAGTTGCCCATATGCATGTCAAAGTTCAATAATCTTTGAGTAGTCCTGGCAAAGGCGAATGACACAAGGTGACTGCTGACTGTTGAATCCTTTGCATAAGGCATATCAAAATGAAACATTTGCAAATTAAATGTATAATACAAATTTGAAGAAAATACATTCACTCAGTATTGTGTGCCTGTGTGTGTGTGCTTTTGTGTGTGTGTGTGCTTGTGTCTGTTGCATGTTAGTGTAATTAAACTCAAATAAGCTGGATTATGACTCAAGCTGATAGTTAGCTAGCTGCTTGATGGGCACTAAACATTGAAATGTTAATATTCTTTATGTCGTTTACCTGAGCCAGATCACATTAAACTCCAATATCGAAATAGTTTTAAGAAGTGTCAAATTTATTAAGCCGATTTACGATCCATGGCTAAGGAGTGAAGCAGCTCTTGGGCTTTGAGAATTGTAAAACTATTATTTGTAACGACATTATCTATTTATGTTTAGCAATGATTTTTGCTTATACGGTGAAAAATCTCATAAGTGGACACTTACGTTCATTAGGAGAGTCTTCACTGTAGATATCTGAATATAATTTATTTGAATTCTGGGTTGTTGTCCAAAAGTATAAAATGCTTTACAAAAACTAAATGTTGTCGAAATGCTGTTAGAGTTGTCTGGCTGTTGCATATGCAAAACTAGGCAAGGACTAACTATGTTTGTGCTTATAGCAGGATTTATGCCAAACAGCACAGCACGCATGACAGGCAAACAATTTGCACAACACGATAAACTCAAGTGCAAAGCAACACAGTGACAATAAATACGCTGATGTATGGTGGTTCAAGTTGTGTACTTTGTTGTTGTTTGCTGTAGTTGTTGTTGGTGTTGTTGTGCTCATGAGCCCCAACCGAAAATGCCCAAAAAGCAAGCAGCTCCATACACGAGCGAGTACACGTAAATTATGCATGATGCGCACGAGGCACAAACGTATTGCGAAAACAATTTCAACGTAACGCATATGACCAGGACAGCACAGGATAACGGACAACTGAACAACAGGATGTGCCGTAGACAAATTCCATGCAAAACGGAAATGCAAATAACAGTAAATCCATGACAAGACATGAAATGACGAACTCCAAGCAATACTCAGCCGGCCCTGCCTTCACTGCCTCCACTGCCTCTATTGCCTCAATTGCCATGTGAACCAGCCAGGCTGGTGTGTAGGTAATTTCACATGCATATTTCGGCATATATTTAACTTGCATTAAACATGCACTCGAAATGTAATCACTGTCAAAACCGAGACCCACAAAACCAAATCCAGAAAATCCCTAACGAATGCCAGCGGCAAAGCGCAGCCAGGATACAAATGAACAATATTGCAAATACGACAGGATGCTGCCATTTGACAATTTGCGGGCAGAGCGGGAAGAGGAGCACGGTTAAAAATTGTTACAAAATTGAATCAAACTGCAGAGGGGTGGCAGTGGGCAGCATTGGTTGCTGTGCGGCTTAATCTGGTCTTGCATTTAGTCGTGTGGGCTTGGCTTGGGCTAGGTCTGGTATTCGCTTGCCTATGGCTGGAGCGGGCTCTGCGCTTGACTTAGTTGCAACTGCAGCACAAGCGAGGGAAAGCAATTACTTTCCAACAATACGCATGCCAATGCTATGTGCTTCTACGGGCTTTTTCATTTTTTTGGAATATCTGCTATGACTGTTTGCCGCATAATGCACGAGTCGAGTTGAGTTGTGTTGAGTTGAGCAGCTTGCCGCGAGCAACAAATTTCACGCAGCTGCACATGGCTGCATCTGCCAAAATCGAGTCAGTGTCAATTGCTGCAATGTGAATGGTGAATCGCATTACAACATTGCCATGGCTTGCCAATATTTTTTTTTATTGTTTATTTTTTAGTGAAAACAGAACTTCTACTTTTTTGTTTGCTCCTTTTATTTTTTTTTTTTTTGCCTTTCTGCAGTTGCATGCCTCACATTGTTAAATGGGAGCAGCATCCAAAAAAGTTGTCTGCTTGTGTCAAAGTTTAGCTACAGCAGCTGCCGTTGCCAATTGCCAAAGGCGCTGGACATTTTTTGGTAAACAAAAATATTTGAAATTGTGACATGGCACATGAATTGCTTTGACTTTGACAGCGAATCAATATGCCAGTTATTTGTGCAGCAACGAATTTCAATTTAATTGTTTATGTATATAATATTACTGTCACCCTCTCTCTTTACAGTTGTACGACTCAGCAACATGCGCTACACAACACTGCCATAAGTAAAAGGAATACTGAATACTGAGAATTCATTAACTAGCAACAATTGCTGACAACGCTCGAACAAAATAAAAAATAAAAAGCCAATACAAATTAAATAAATTATAAAATAAGTCAAGTAAATGCAAATTAATAACGACGACGAAAAATAGCACAAATAGCAGCTGCATTAAAATAATTAAACTGAAACCGCAACAGAAAAAATAATAATAAAAAAAAGCATCAATAAAAAAAATAAAGAAATTCTATATAATTAAATTAAAACAAAAGCTCTTCGGTTGTATTAAGGCATGCAGACAACTTTTTGAAAAAATAACAATAATTCAACAACATATACTCGCCATATGCATAAAAATAATTACAATTAATTAATATACAAAAAATTGCAACAAAAGAAAAATAACCACAAAAAAAAATAAAAAACAAAAAATAGATATGTAATATTGCAAGAATATATAATAAAAATAATAAACAAAAGAAAAACAAATTTACGTCAAGCGCAGAGTAAAAAAAGTTTCATAAACCACAAGTAAAAAGATAAAAAAACAAAAAAACAAAGAAGCGCATGTTACCACGAGCACAAGAACCACAAACATATCCAGGCATTTTTAAAGGCAACTAAAACAACAACAACAAGGACCTGCACCATAGTAATACTGGCAAAGGTGCATCGGCAAAGAACAACAGCAAGCGCGCAACGGAATTCATTATGAAAAATGCACTGAATTTGCGCGGGAGCATAACAGCAACGCCAACAACAATTGGAGCAACAACAAAACCAAATACAAATAGAACAACTACACAAGAACAGCAACTAAAGAGCTTACTAACATATACAAGAACAACTACAACTACAACAACAACAAAAACAACAAAAAGAACAAGAACATCAGCAATCATTCAAGCTACAAGGGCTTATCAAGTAACAACACCGCATAAAAACACCAACAACAACAATGAGGCAAAGGAAAATGTAATAGCAACAACAACAACAACAACAATCACAACTATAGCAGGTAATACTCAGCTGTGCTTAAAAAATGTGGCGCTACAACAAGTTGATAAGCAACACACGCACAGCGGCGATAGCACATGTGAAGAGCAACAACAGCAACAGCCACAGCCACAGCCACAAAGCTATAGCAAGTGCAGCATAAGCAAGATGGCAGCAGCAGAAGCAAATGTAAACGTAAACGCAAATACAATTAGCACAAGCAACGCAGCCACAACAAAAACGAAAAACACAGTCACAGATACAGCCACAGCAGCAGCAATAACAACAGTAAAAATACAACAACAACAACTACAATTAATGCAACAGAATTTAAGACTGTACGCACGTAAGAAAAAAAGATTGCGACGTCGACGAAAAAGAAAAACACCACTTGGTAACGCTAGCAACAGATATAGTAAAATTAATAATACAACAACAGCAGCAGCAGAGGCCAGCACTTGCAATAGCACGAACAACAACAGCAACAACAACGACAGTAGTCTCCTACAATATTGGTGTTCGTCATATATGACAACATTCTGCCAATTGCTGAAAAATATGTTGCAGCAAGCAATTAAGCAGCGTCGACAACAGCAAAATGTTGCGCTGTCAGCGGTAGCAACATTATTACGCTTAATTACTGCAATATTTACAAGTACCACCAACAACAACAACAACATCAACCACAACAACAATACCAGGCATCATCATATGCACATTTGTACTAGTTTAGTGTGCATGGGAAGCACTTCCCATGTGATCCACAGAGTCTCCATTCGTATTGTCAGCATCATATGTAGAGCCATTGCACTGCCGCTCATTTGCATGCAACAATGTTGCAGCAACACATGCAGTTACACTGCAACATTTCAACTAAGACAGCGTCAAAGCGCAATTAGCTGCTGCACCAGCACCAACAACAGCAACAACAATAATAATAACAATACTAGAAAGCAGCTTAGCAGAAGCGCAAGCAGCAGTAACATTTACAGCAGCAACAGCAACAGCAACAGCAACGGCAGCACCACCACCAACAGCAACAGCAGCCGCGGCAGCAGAAGCAAAAGTTTTACCATGCAAATAAACGGACTTTATAAACACTCATGGATATTTTTACTAATATATTTGAATTTATCTGCTAAAGGTGAGTAGCATTCGAGTTAATTTTGTTATATGCAATAATATTCATAACTGTACAGCATCAATATCTAATTCGATTATTTTTGACATGTATGAAAATTTAAAAACTAATCTTAAGCTAAAACCTTCTCGCCAGGACTGTCTGGTGCAAAGTTGATCCGTTCAAAAGAGCTTAAAGTGTTTTTAAACGCATAGAACACAATTCAAGAAAATTCAATTTCAAAGAATACAGTTCTCACATGGGTCTAGCTATTAGTTCTTGAATATTTTTCTGTTGAACGCAGAGCAAGAATGCCTTTTTACTCTACTTTTGATTGCGTTAATAAAACGTATAAATGCGTATCGATAAACTCGGTTAACATTGGAAAAAGTCGCAGTTAGTATAATGAAACATTAAAACTCTGTTAATTAATTTATTTATGATAGCAACTTCGATTTTTATCTTTTTAATTAGATATGTATCAGCCTTATAATAGACCTATTAAAAAATTAATTGATATTGGCGATACTAATATGCCAAGCAAAAAAAAAAAGAAAAAAAAAAAAAAAGAACCATATTTTATGTATGCACACAAATACTTAGATCTGTCACAATATTTCAATTATGACTGGCACTGGCTATTTTAATAAAATCAATGTTTAGGCCAATAAGAATAAGTCTTATAAGATATTAAATAAGAAGAAAGTATAGTCAACAAAATCGCACATAAAGCTGAGAGAGTAATTTTATTTTTAACGTTATGCACAAATGAAATGCTGGGGTAGCATAACGATTCAAAATGAATCATCTAGTGAATTATTAAAACTAATTCTCTTAAAATAATGTAATTTTGAAATAAAGCAAAATTCCGTATTTATTTCTTACCGTCTTGATTGCTCCTTTAGCTCCTAAATTGTGTCGAATAACTCCAAAAATGCTGAGTATGCGCTCAACTAACAGATTCGACTGTCAAGGCTTTAACCACACATACATACATAACATATAAGAAATTTATAATAACGCAAGTTGACAAAAAATCAAGCAACCCACGTACACAAGACTTCAACTCTTTTATTTAGCCATCCATCTTCATTAGGCAACTTCTGCACGACAATGCTGCCGGCAACTCGCCTATCAAATTGATCACTTGCGCTTCTTGCGGTTGGTCAAAGAGACGCGCCTGCCGATAAAAAAGGCACACACACACATTACACACACTTCATAAATTAACTACCAGTAGAAGTAGTGATGCTTACACTATCGCCGACAACATTAATCATTGACGGCATTTTGTGAGGCACGTGGTTTATCTAACGACCCACAGCTCAGCAGCAGAAAAAGCAGCAGCCGCAGCAGCAGCAGCAGCAGCAGCAGCAGAGGCAGCAGCACATGTGTCGCATAAAATCACGCAATAAAAATTTTAAGATCTTTTACGCAAGACAAAACTAGTTGGGCAAGGCAAAAAACATTAACATACAAAATAACAAAAAAAAAAAAAAACAAAAAAAACCCAATAAGTAAAGCTGCGCTGCACTGCGAGTGTAAAGCAAAGCACAAAAAAACAACTGTAGCATACTTTCTGGCAGCGCCTTAAAGATCAATCATGGCCAAACTCTTTCGAGTGCAAAATGATTGATGTTGGCATAAGGTATTAGTAAAAAAAACCAGGCTTTGCATATATTGCGACATATGCAAGCATCAGCACTAAAATACAAAATTAATATTTAAATAGTTAAAAGAATTGAAGAAGAAAAATGGGAGCGGCATATGTTATACACAAACATATGAGAGAAACTTAAGCAAAGCAAAGCAACACATAGCAAACCACAACTTGACGCAGCACAGCTCGAGCACATTAATTTTTACCAATAAGTGCCGTGTGAGCGTTGAGTGCACGACACTTGACTTCACTTCAATGCAACTTAAGCCTAAGTGTATGCAACAAATGTTTGGAAAAATATGCTCACATAGAGACGACGGTTGGTCGCTTGTTCGCTTTGGTGGCTATGTTTGGCACGTGCCATCTTTAATTTTGCTTGACAAAGTTTCACTTTTGTTTTTGCATTATACCATACTTGTTGTTGGTGTTGTTGCTGTTGTTGTGTATGTGTGTGGCATGCCACAAAACACACAGAAAAGCCAAACAGGAAAAAAAGAAGCAAATGAGTGGAAAAAAGCAACCCGCAGTCATAGACATTTTCAAGTGCTCCCCACATGCACAATTCAAGTTGTCGCAAATGTCGTCGTCGACAACAACAACAACAACAACACCAACAACAGCAACAACACACATCATCGCATTCAACATCAGCACACCCGTCAGCCGCACTGCCAGCAGCTCAGTCAACGCCATCGCCATCGCCGTCAACATTGCCATTGTTCGTGTGTGGCGCTTTTTCCGCTATGCTGCAGCCGCCGCCCCCCCTTTCTCGCCACCCCTCCTTTCACGGCACCCCTTTGCCGCTCTGCACTCGAGTGGTTTTATGTGTCAAAGTGACAATATGTTGCATTATGAAGTTGCAACGCTTATGCTCGTGTATATTTTACGCTAAACAATATTTGCAGCGCTTCAATGGCGTCAAATGCGCCAAAAGGGGCACAGGGGATGGCGGACGCCGGGCGGCAAGAGGCAGGCGACTGTAAGACCCGTGTGAACGTTTAAAGTGTTTGCCTTTATGTGCACAATGGCTGCTACGATTTCTTTTCTTTCTTTTTTTTTTTTTTGTTCATTCATTTGTTTTCATGATTTGTCTTGTTTTGTTTTTATGCCTGTTGCTTGAGTTGCTTGTGTGTGTGTGCTGCTGTGTTTGCGGCATATACGCAGGGACACATATGCTTTACTTTTGTTTAGTTTTTGGCTTATATATAAAATCAATTTTCAATGCTTTGTGTTTGCGTGCAATTAAACGCATAAACAAATATTGTTGGCAAGTCTGTAATGCAATTAAAGCAAATATTTAGATTGACTTGCATTTAATGCCTATGCAGCCAAAGTGTTAATCCTTATAAATGAAAATTGAATTAAGCCATAAAAGTGGCTGGAAATCAAGTTTATTGTTTAATATTCTCAAAAGAGGCATGTGTGACATCTCTTGGCGAGGCTAAGTGCCAAGAATGCGAATGAAAATGTTTGGCTTTTAATCAAATTGTATCAAAATTTGCAATCTTAGCTGAGCTTCAAGCTTTTGCTTTAATTTTTCATTAATTTTTTGTTTTGTTTTTGGTAAAGGTTATATTAAAGTTTTTCAAATGTAGAATCGAAAGGCGAATAGATCTAGCCATGTCCGTCTGTCTATAATGTATTGGATATTATAAATATTCCTGAATATGATAAATATCGGTTTACTATAACATACAGCTGCCATAGGAACGATCAGCCGAAAAATGGCTTTTAGTAAAAAAAAAAAAATTTTGGTTTTGGATTGGGTACATTGTTTTCTATAGTCGATTACGTCCGAATATAGTCATGCCTTTCTAGTTTTTTGTTGCTTTAGCATTTTGTATTCATTATGTAAGGATATCTCAAGAAAAATTTTTTTTTTTTTTAGTAAAAGCCATTTTTTGGCCGATCGTTCCTAGGGCAGCTATATGTTATAGGTCGAATATCGAAAAAAAAAACTTGTTATGCCTATGGATTGGGCGAGTCTTCGTGCCAAATTTGGTGGTTGTAGATCTTACCGGTCGGTTACGCCCGACTATAGCTCTGCCTTTCTAGTTTTTTTTTTTGTGAATAGCTTAAAATGGTTTAAGTGTCATATGACAATGAATTATTGTAAGAAATGAAGCAAAGGCAGAGATGCCGATATATAAATTGTACACAATGCAGGGTACCTATATTTCTGCTAAGATGCAAGCAAAGTGCTGCGAAAATCAAAATGGCTTAAGGCTACAATAGCTACAATATGGATTAAGCAGAAACCTTAAAAGTCAAGCCATTAACAAAGATTACCTGAAAGTGCCTAAGCGTATCTTGAGGCTTAAGTCTTGAAGCGATAATGGCACAAATTGAACTAAGCTGCAATCAACTAAGCTTCAATAATAATTAAAAAAAAAAAAATACTGTTGTTGTCTGTCCTCAACACAACATGCGCTCATATATTAAATTTGTGGCTATATGCGCATTAAAGTATGCAACAAAAATGTATTTAAACGCTTTAAAGCAGCAATGGGACCTGCATCAAGAGCAATGGGAGCTGTGGGAGCAGTGGGAGCGATGGGAGTTCGGGGAGCAGCAATCATTGCTTCTGTGGCGCGGTGTGCGCTTTGTTTTGCTTTAGCAAAGTGTATGGTGATAATATTTTATTAAGCATAAATCCTTTATGCAACACTCCACACCGTTGGTGCTTCGGCTGTGCTACTTCTGCTTCAACTAACACCATTATGTGTTGGCCACCAGCCCCGGCCACGCGGCACCAACCTCGGCCAACTTCACTTGCATTCATTCAGTTTCTCTTTCGTTACACTGCAAAATGTAGGTAAACTAAACTAGACAACGCAGAGTTTCGCATTGCTGCCGCTTTGCTGCTTTCTTTTTTTTATTTTTTGTTTTTTTTTTGTCTCCATATTTTTTTGATTTTCTCTTGTTTCTTTTTGCTTTTTGTTATTTGTTGCTATTTGGGCACTTCATCAGCCGTTGTCCCTTTTTTTTGTATTATGCGCTACGCGCTTTGTGCTTTGGTGTCAATGCTTTGCCTTCAAGGCAGGCAGCCCACCCTACACCTCACCTCACCTCAGCTTGGCTCAGCTCTGCTTACCGTCATGTCCTGCCATGCCATTGCAGCTTTGCACAATGCACTGTGTTCTGCATAAATAATATGCAGGCCATTGTTTTGCGTTCGTTAGTGCACTTGGTTGGCCCCTGGGGGGCGGCACTTTGTTTAAGAATTTTAATTTAAATGAGCGCAAGAGTAAACAACAGAAAAATACACACAAAAAAATAAAAAAAGCAAAAAATTTCCAAAAAAAAAAAAATCTGTACAACAAAAAGAGTGGCAAGTGAAGAAAAATAGTTGCAAATGCAAACAGTGAAACTACGCAAAATGCAACAAAGCGCGAAAAAAAAACAAAAAAAAAAAATTATACCAACACCAAAGCAGCAGCGCAGCTAAGCTGTTTGTAAGCAGCGTATGTAATGCAGCTGGCAAATGGAAGAAGAAGAAAAAGCAGCAGCAGCTGAATAAAAAAAGCAAATAAAAAATTTCACGAAAAAATTTATGTGCATATATTTTAGGTGTTCATTTTTTATGCAAATCTTTTGCTTAAGTTTGCCCGTGATGCCTTGCGCCTTGCCATGCCTAGCGCAGGATTATGCATGTTCTAATGTGCGCAGCACGCTGGGCAGAGCACGCTAAGGCAAAGTAAGGCAAGTCAAGCAACGTGTGCTGCTGCTGGCTACGGATGCTTTAATCATATTTGCCACAAAAAATATGTGACAAGAAATTGTCAGCTACAAAAATTTCATTTTAATGGCTATGAGCAGCTTAAAATTTTGCACGCTGTCACAGCTTGCTTTGCCAAGCTGGTTGCCGCCTGCCGCCTGCCACTTGGCATTGTTTTTGGCTTCTTTTCGTTACTTATTTTGTTGTTTTGGCTTGTTTGGGTTGGCAGTTAATGGCTGTCATTTATGAGCGTACGCCATGGTTATTAATAACATGCACGGCATATGTGTGGCTGCTCCTTGCGTCAATTGCATGCACACGCCAAAGACATACACAACACACAGAGGGAGCAAGAGTGATTGGGTGAGTGGGTGTGTGGGATAGGGAAAGACATTTTCACAACTTTTCGACAGTCAGCCGCATGTGCAGGCCATGCCAGGTTAGACCAAGCCAAGTGAAGCCAAGCCAAGCGCTGGCAAAGTTTTATTTGTGCAACACTTACGTGCCTTCAGCTGAAGTTTGCCTACGTAACTAAAATGTCTGGCTGTCTGTCTGTCTGTCAGTATGTCTGTCTGCCTGTCTGTCAGTCTGTTGGTCCGTGCCCGTGTCTTGGCACAATATGTCGCGTTGGCATTTATGTAATATGTGTGTGTGTGTGTGTGTGTGTGTGCGCATGCTTGTGCCTTTATGGCAGCACTTCCGTTTCCGCTCGACAACACAACAGCAGGCCAACAAATATTGTTCTATGCGCATACGTTGTTGCGCTTGAACGCTAATCAGATTTTAGACTTCAACGTCAACGTCACGAAATCTTTTACACACAACATACATGACGATGACGGCTCCGATGGCGATGGCGATGACTATGTGCGCCATCGCATGTGCAACATGGCGTATACGTATGCTGGTGACTTGGCTGATTGCTTGCCTGCATTTCGCATTACTCATACGGCATGTTTGCCGCCTTATTGTGACATTTATTGCTTGCGAAAGCTTCGCATGCTTAACAACTCAAGCCAACTCACTGGCAACTCTGGCAAGTTAAGCAACTACGGGCTTTTACCACATGGCACATGCACGACTACCGCGCCCCAGGGGCACGGAGCCCCCTGTCGCCATCTAAGTGCCTGCCCGCCTGCATTTGTCAGCCTGTTTGCCTTATGCTACAATTGTGACTGTTTTTTTATTTTTATTTTTTATTTTCTGCTTTGTTTTGTTTTGTTTCCAAATGCCTTTTAAGTGTACCGGGCCGAGCACTTTTTCGACTTGCATTTGGCTCATAGCAAGTCAAAGCATATTTCTATGTCAAAAGAGGCAAAGACAGGCGAGCAGCCAGGCAGGCAGCGCCTTTGGTAGTCGCACGCGCAAAGGCATTTGGTATTTTTGCCTTTGCTTGCTTTTCGCGTGGCCCCGCATAAAATTGCAATTTTATTGCAGTCAAGCATGAAAAAGTAATTGCCATTTTAGCCAGTCACTCACTCACTCACTCTCACACACACTCAGTCAGGCAGTCAGCGAGTCCGTCCGTCTGTCAGTCAAGACAGCTGCTCCATACACAGGGCAGCGGACCACAGCCACAGCCAGAGCCACATTGAGGCAATCGTTGTTTCGTTGTTAATGTTTTCTGTTCTCGGCCGCTTTAACCGCAGTTGAGCGCGTGGCATGCATTAAAGTGTTTCGCCAAACGTCTAAAAAAGAGATACAAAATTTCAACGAAATTGCCCAATTTCTACTCAAAGCAACATTGTATCTGCAAAACAGCCGCCCATACCCGCACACTCGCACTTACAGGCTTTTGGCCAATATTACAAAAAAAAAAAAAAAAACAAAACTGTAAGCAACTGGCGGATGCGTCGGCTGCTGGCCAGAAACCACTCAGGCCGCATAAAAAAACAAACTGGAAAAAAGAAGGAAGAAAAAAAAAACGGAGAACGTAAAAGGAGAAGCAGCAAATTCAATTCGTAACACAAAGCTGCCAGTGCGGTACTTTGTGACCGTTTGTCTTTATAGCAGCCAGCGAGGCAAAGTCCGTGCAGCTGGCAGGCCGCGCGTGGCTAAGCAGTCTGAGCCAAGCTGCCATGCTGCCATGCTGCCATGTTGCCATGTAATGTATCTGCTTACAGCAGTTTTCTCTATCGGCAGCAGCAGTAGCAGCAGCAGCATGAATGTCGACAGCAGTGCTGGCGCCGACGCTGGTGTCGATGTTGGAGTCGGTGTCGGTTGGCGCGAGCATTTTAATAGCGCCAAGGTGACGTTTAGCCATTGAAAGCTTAATTTATGCAATCAAAATGCCCGACAGCTGTGTAAGGGTTGCAAATTGTCTAAGGTTGTGCATGTACAAGCGTCCTGTGGGCGCTGAACGATGGACAGTGGGCACGGGGAGAGCTTATCTCGCATATGCTTGGGCTTGGGTAGTCGCGTGTCAGTTGTCGCTGTGCGGTTGGCGGTTAAGCCAGCTGAACGGAAATTAGCAGATTTAATTGCTTAATACATACAATTTGTTTTTTTTTTATATTTTGTTTTTCTTCTTTTTTTTGTTTGCTTTTGGTTGATTGTTGTTGGTTTGTTTGTTTATTTATCAGCTTAAGTGCTTGAAATATGCTATGTGTAAGTGCTTGATTTTTTCAATGTTGCATGGGTGACTTATATGGCATGTTTATACTGCACGGGCCCTGCCATGCACCTCGCCTATCACTTTCAGTTTCTATAGGGACACCTACACCTACACCAGGCCAAATGGTTTTAAATAAAGGTTTTCAATATGATTTCAAGTTCAATATTTAAAATAATAAGTAGGTTATACAACTAAGCTACATGTATACATACTCGTATATCGTAATGCTTTATGTTCAATGGCATATTCCACATTATAAGAATTGAAATCTTAGCAATTGCAGCATTGTTAAAAATAAGTTCACCTGGCAAGTTGTCTACCCACACCAATTAGCGGTCTTTAAACTTTTTATAGCTTCAGCTGTTTAGTGTTTTTTTTAGTGCATTGCATTGCTCCGCCTCTCTCAGAATGCAATTAGTTGCTTTTAATTGCCCACTTGATAAAATGCTTCAACGTTGGCCATTTATAATTCTAAACAATGCATCATTACAGTGCAAAAAGTAATCCGCTTTAAACTCTTAAGCCGCACAAATCATAAAGCATGCAGAAGGTAAACGTGAAACCGAAAAACGTTTATGCAATTATCGGGTAAACTTTATTTCTCTACTTATATATATAAAACATAAATTATGTCAGATAATAATAATGCACACACTCACACAAACATACATATATATGTATGAGCTTATACAGCAGCCAGCAAGCAAGTAAGCAGGCGAATGAAGAAAAGTATGCTAAGGAAAAAACAGAGAAGGCAAAATGCAAGCTCGCATAAGACTTGGCAGAAAGTTTACCCGCACATTGATAATGGCGCAATGCTCAATAAAACTTTACTTGCTTGAACAAAAGTAATGCGAAAGTTATGCATTGCGAATACGTGTATGAGTGTGTGTGTGAGAGTGTGTGTGAGAGTGTGTGTGAGAACGGGTGGATCTTTTGCATATGAATGGAAATATGCAGGACACCAAAATGATTTTTATTGCATGCTTATGGGCGCGCCAGGCAGCATATGCGCCACAAATAGTTTACATAAACTTTGTAATATTTATACTCATTTTCTATTTTCTCTTGTTTTCGTTGCAGTTTGCTTAGCAGGATATCATGAAAAGAGACTGTTACATGATCTTTTGGATCCTTATAATACACTAGAACGTCCGGTTTTAAACGAATCGGACCCGTTACAATTAAGCTTTGGTTTAACTTTAATGCAAATTATCGATGTGGTAAGTATCAGCAAAAGCGACATACAATACATAAAGTGAAAAAAGTACAAAAATAAAAAAATAAAGAAAAAACAGAAAGCAAAAATAAATACAATATGCTACTTATAACCAAGGCAGCGGAGTCTTAAAGTATGCTGTACAAAATTAAAATTGACACAATTTTTTAGCACATACATAAGCAAGTCATGGCAAAAGGGTGACAAACACAGTCAAAATGAAAGTGAAATCTTAATTATTTTCGCTTAGAACTTTGCCTGGAACGCACAACGGCCAAAAGCCAAATTCCCCCGCCGGCCCAGAGCGCAGCCTGTGCGCACCTTCACACACTTGGAGCAAATTACATGCAACGTCATGTCACTCACTCACTCAGTCATTTTCACTTCTAAACATGCATTCAGGTCTGCACGTTTCCTAATGCAGACGGACACTTCCTTGTGTGAGTGTGTGTGTGTGTGTGTGCCTAACTAAATAGAGTTGCCAACAAAGGCAACTACAACTACAGCAACAAGAACATTGTACACTACCCACACAATGCGTGACAGTAAAAAAAGGAAAAAAGCATAGAACTCGCAGGTGGCAACATTTGTTGCTATTTTTTTGAGTTTTGTTTTCTTGCAAGCAGACAACCTCAATTCATATTAGATGCATATATGTTGGCAACTCTGGCTTCTGACTTGCACCTAGCTGCGTGCATACTTTTGTTGCTGTCGTTGCTGTTGTTGTTGTTGCCGTAGCCATTCCCGTAAAGTTGCGCTTCGGCAAAATGGAGCGTATAAACAAAAGACAAACGTCGACAAAGCCTAAAAGCATTCTATGAAAAGTTGCATTCATACGAAAAGACTATGCAAAAAATGAAACAAAAAGAAGGATCTTATGTGAAAAAAATGGCACAACTAGTTAAAGTAACAGTCAAGCAAGTAGCAGTCAGTAAGCTACGAATAGTACAGAGCAGAACAGGCAGGTATATGTGCAAAAAGAAGGCAGTCGCATAGTTACAAATGTATCTGACAGATACTCATGCACGGCGCACAATGTACACACATGCAACGCAGCACACACGAGGACTATGCAATACAAATACAAATGAATAAATAAAATTTGCACATGGCTGTTACACCATGCGCAGTGACGAGTGTTAGGCGCTGCTTGGCACCGGTGTGGGGCGCAGTGACTACTGACAGGGAGTGAAATTGGAAGAATATGCGAAAAAGGATAAGGCAGAGACACACAGGCAGGTAGTAAATAAATCAGCAGCTGAAAAAGCAAAACTTCAAGCAAACTTAAACCTGGAAGAATGCGTAAATTCTGCCAAATATGCAGTAGCTTCTTTTTTTTTTGTAATTATAGCTCGGACTGGAAGTATTGTGTACAAGGCAATTACTAAAGGTTAGATAAGGTTAACTTAGCTGGTGATTGACCAGGCATACTCTAACGCTGCTGTATCTCAAAAAACTAAGCAAACGTCCACATGTAAACGGTTTCGTTCCATTTTGAAGTTATCCAGTTTTCTTATAGTAGCGCATTCGCTTGATGTTGTTAATGATTATTTTTTGAGCTAATTGCAATAAGTTGAAGAGCCTTTCAGTTTCAGAAGCTTGATGGGCTAAGGTAATTAACTCCATATAACAAATACAGATAAGCACACATCAATTCACACAATTGCTTATGCCCGCATGATTTTGCATGAACTCTATTAGGGAGGATATTCTCCCACCCCAGCTGTTATCTGAGCAATTGATGGTATCTACTTTACATATACGTGCTTGACTAGTCTTGAAAATCGTTGAAGTCTTTCGCTATGCGCTATTTAAAAAATCATTAACGACTCCTGGCATTTTGCTTCAACTCTAAATTAGCGGCTTACAGCTTAATAAGCATTCTTCGATGGTGAGGGTGCTTCAATTCAAATCAGATGAAGCGTAAAGCGATAAAAACAGAAAAGAAAAAAAATAATAAAAAAAAGCAGCCTTGCAGTAAATCAGGAAACGAAATGTGCGAATCATATGGCGGAAATGCTGATATGCAGGCAGCATAATCGTTGATATATATTTTTACCGTTATACGCGATTTATGTAGGTTAATGAGTGCACTTATTTAATGAGTTGCATGAGACATCCTTTCAAAAGGATTGCATTAAAAGAAGAAGAAAAAAAAAGAAATCACTTACCGAAACTGACTGACTGAGTTAGTGAGTGAGTGACTGGAAGGGTTGGTGAGAGGACGGTTTAGTGTATGAATGAATGAATGAGTGAGTGACTGACTGACTGAGTGACTGAGTGACCTGATTGCTGGAGCGACTTGTGCCATTTCTAGTGTTGCTTTTATCTTCAGCACACACTTTACCAATGCTAAAGAAAACTTTTTGAAAGCACTCACAGGCACATCTGCACTGCGAGCAAGAGGGACAACAAAGCAGTCAAACACACATACGCATACACATGCACACACACACAGCATGCATGCACTACATCAATCAACCGCATCCAGCAGGAATGGCATGTAACACTTGCATAAAGCAGCACAAAAACTTGAAAAAAAGAAGTAGTGGAGAAAATAGGTAAAATAGAAAACAGTTGAAGAAAGCAGAAAGCAAGTGAAAAGGATCCAACGTATTTATGAAATGCAGCCGCAAATGTATGCTGTTGGTCCTTTGGCTTTGCATTTGCCTCTGCCTGTGCCCAAGCATTTGCAGACGAGTATTTGTTGTTGTGGTTGCTGTTGTAAAATGTAAACATTTTGTTGCATAGTTAGAGGGGCTTTTATTGAAAGTAGGCCTGGTTGCAGCATGCCTGGCTCGCATATCCTTCGACACACTAGACAGCATACACGACAAACAACATTTTTAATAGTGCAACTGAACACGCAAACATGATTACTTTCTAATTTGGACAGGGCATGGCCAGACTCGGCACGGCAAGGCATGGCATGGCACTCGGTCGGTCTGTGTCTACTTAACGCTGTGTGTGTGTGTGCAGTTAGGTGTGAAACAAGCAGTCAGGAATTTAAGTTGCACCATGGGCGGCTTCACCTAACGATGCGTGAGGTTGATGATGAGCAGGGAGAGTAAGGGGCATGCGTATGGGGCAAACGCGCATAAATTCTGACTTATTCAAATGCAATTTTCAGCTGTCGCCTGGTTGGCGTTTGGCGAGGCGAGGACATGCAGTGTATGCTCGTCGGAAGCTGCTAGTAAAAAGAGAGTTCTGCAAGCTCGTATGAGTTGCTTCTGTGTGATTGTTTGTGTGTGTGTGTGTGTGTGTGTGCTGTGTGTTGGCGAATGTCCTTTTACAGTTGACCTCCCATGTGCGCAATTATGGTGCACTTCTGTTGTTGTTGTTGCGTAGTTGCTGTTGTTTGTACTTTTCGTTTTATATTGTTTTGTTTGTATTTTTCTGTGTTTTGTTATTGCACTTGAGTGCTTAGATTCGCACATGCAGCTTTGTTTAGGTTTTTTTTTCGTTTTTCTTTTTCACTTCGAATCGAGGCTGCTACCTACATTGCTTTGCCTCTGAAGCTGCCAGCTACGGCTGCTAGAGTTGGCTAGAACTGCTGCTCTACATAAATCACGTGCGATAAAAATGCATTTTAGATGCTAAAGAATGATTATCCTTGTGATGCTTCAAGTGCAGCAACAAAAGGCACTTGCTCTAGTCGCACACATGCACGCACGCACGCATAGCTACTCCCTCGCTTGGCAGCAGGATAACAAGCAATAAAAACTACCAACAGCTTAATTTCGCAAAGCAGCAGGCGGCACCGGAAGGTATTCGCACGCTTGCCACAAAAGGATGTACACGTATCTAAACACAATGCGCCAGTGTTTTTTCGTTGTTATTGTTGTTGTCGTTGTTGCTGCCGTAGCACTGCCAACGCCTTTAAAAAATTAATCACTTAGAAATGTTAGCGATAAGCGTAGGCGAAATTGACTAAGTGAGCGAGTGAGTGAGTGAACTGCGTGAGGGAACGCTTGGGCGCTGTCAGGCTGCACAGGGTGCTCAGGATGCTCAGTGTGCCGCGGCGTTGAAAAGTTTAAAAAATATTGCGGTAGCAAATGTCAAGTTGCCGCTGCTATGTTTAATGGCTTTGCCAGCTTATAAGACAAAGATGGAGCCAGGGAAAGGAAGAGGCAGAGTTGCAATGTGCTTTAGGGTGAGTTTTCTATGTGTCAGTTCTGTCAAACTGCCACAAGGCGTTATATACACTTATACACACACATACACACATATACATACACGTGCAGGAAGAGAGTCGAAAGGCTTGTGGCTTATGTAAGCGTTGCCATATTTCACTTTCACGAAATCTGCTAACTCGGTTACAGTACATGTGACATTTCCTGGCAACATTGGTGACATACTCAGACACACACACACTCTCAAACACACTGTTGGCTTAAGTCGCAGTCCATCTATTGCATGTGGCAAGTGGCATGTGGCAAGTATCGTTTATGCTGTTAAATATTGTCGCGTAACGTGTACACTTCCTCCACGTCCAAGTTGGACAAATTCGGTGCAGCAACTTTGTCATGGCCTAACGTTGTGTGAATGAACTGAGGGAGTTGCTTTTATTATTTATTTCCATTGTTGACTGCTCCGTGCCATAGACAAGTGCAATGTGGGTCACTCACTGAGCTGCAGAAATATTCTTAGGCAATCAGAGTCGCAAATCTTTGTCGATTGCTTGAGTGTAAAAAAGTCTGTTAGTTGGTTAGTTAGTTTGATCAACTTGTAAATGTAGAAGCAACGTAAAGGCGCCTTAGTCAATTGCAAATTTTGAGGTTTAAAAAAAATTTAAATCATTTCCGAAAGTATTTTTCTCGCTTTCGGAATTGTATTTTATTTCAACACAGTATTGTTGGAATACGAAGTTCCAGTGAAAGATTTCTTCGAAATTGATTGATTAACTCTGAAATTTTCAAAGCAATAAAGTAATTAAATTTTCTAGTTTTATTTAATAACTCCGATGATTGACAATTGTATATATTATATATTTCTTCAAAACTACTCCGAATCATTTTTGGTGACATTAAACCGTATCCCAATAAAAAATCACTTACCATCATTGATGATGATACAAGAATCCAGAAATATCCAGAAAATTTTTAATTCATGTTGCAATTCGTTAGTCCTTAAACAAGAAGATGTTCATGTCTTATTTAGAATTTCATAAAGTCCATTGGCATCAAATCGATTTACTAAAAGTTTGTTTAAATGATTTACAATTATTGTCATTTAATCTATGCAGGAATTTTGCTTACCAATTAATATTTGTGCATTATACCGACAAAGTTGGATTTATTCGGATCAATTTGTTGAAGTGTCTTTTCGTGCAGAATGCATTAGTAGATCAATTCTAAACAGCTGTCAAAGCAAAATGAAACCTGAAATCTTTTTGCAAAGCGCTTTCCGATAAAACTCAGGCACACTGAAGCACAATGCCCCTGTGAGCTATGTGAGAATGCGTTTTAAATTTACCACAAATGGAAGTAAAGCATTTCCTTGCTTTAATATGCTGCGACGAATTATTCCATTCATTAACTGAAAACCATTAAAATATTATAAATAAAAACATTGCAACAAAGTGAAAGGCATACAACAGCAGCAGTTGCCTGCCTGCCTGGCTGCCGTCCTCTTTATTTTGCTCACTCGTTTTATATTATTTTTTTTTCTATTTTTTTTTATAGTCAAGACCACTTCCGCTCCATTTCCTTTATTTATTTGAAGAAATACAATTTTCTTGCGCAATTATGACTCTAAAATAAACAACTGGAAAAACGGCAAAGCAAAATCACAGAAGTACAAACACTCACACACACACAGAAAGAGGAAACTCCAAGTTTAATTAAAAAAATGTAACAGCGACGCGTCGCCAACGTCAAGTGTGCCAAATGCCAAATGCCGGGTGGCGACAGAAAAGTAGGGACGCAGGGTGTGCGTCTTTAGTGGTTTATGCGTTAGTCGATGTAGGAATATTCTCGTATATGTATGCCTGTATGCGGCTGGATATATGTGTGTGAGTGTGTGGAAACACATAAACGAAGCTTATTCCACATGCACAACATTCAAATAGTGTACGTACGCCTAAAAATGGCAACGGCAGTTGTTGAATTTTAAATGAGCGCATACAGAAAAAACAACCAAAAAAAAAAAAATAAAGAAAAACACAAAAATGTAAAAACGAAAATGACACACACACTCACACAGACAGACGACAACGTGAAAATATAAAAAGCAACATAAAACCGAAATCGTAAAAAGCGGCACAAAATACACTGAACGAAAGAAGGAAAAAAAAAAGAAGTGGAGAAGTAGCATTTCACATAGCATACTTTTGGGCGTTATGGCAAATGTCTGCACAATTTGCATAGCCACGCCAATGAAGTTCGTTGACTGCGTAAGCATTGCCCTTTAAACATTAGCCAAACGTATTTAAAAATACCAAATAAAAAATGGCAAAAGAAATAAAAAAAAGAACTGAAAGGGCAGCAAAGTGTCTATAAAATTGTTAAGTTCCTGCCGCATTAGCCAAGTTGGCCTTTCGACTGCAATATAATGTCGACGTTGCCTAAGTCGGCGATCCCAAGCCAAAAACACATATTGCCAATGACAATGCTAAGAATAACGACGGCGTCCGCTTAAGTTCATTACTCATTTTGTTCATATCCTGTGTGTGTGTGTGTGTGTGTGTACTTTTATGTGTGTCTGTTTGCAGTTGGCCTGCAAGTCGACTTAATCATTTCAATTCCGATATTCGTTTGTAGTAGCACCGCTGCGCTTAATTTGCCCTGTAGTACCCTAAGCCGCCCTGCAGTACCCTTTGCTGCCCTGCGCTATCTTAGACTTAGACTTACTCTGCTCAACGTTGGCTTTCTTTGGTTTTTCTTGACGCTGCTTCGTGCCGTTGTTGCTTTTGTCGTTGTCTTTGCCTTTCTCGCTCATTGACGCCAATTAATCTGTGTCTGCTAGGCGGCCGGTGTGTATGTGTGTGTATGTGTGAATGTGAGTAAGCTGCTGTAGGAGATCGTTTCTCGCTTTGTCTGCGCCTTTTAATTAATGCGCTGAGCATTGTCCGGCTGCCGGTTTTACTTTTCATTTGCCCCTTCTTTTTTACAATTTTCTTTTGACTTGTTCTCTTCTGCTTTGCTTTGCTTGTTTTTATGCCCTGACTGCGCTTACACTGTCCCTATGCTTCTGTTGCTGCTGCTACTGCTTAGCGCCTTTGCACTTAGCAAATGTCTACTTTTCACTTTCGTTTGGCTATTAATTTGTCTTCGTCTGGCATTTCGTTTGCATTGTTTGCTTTTAGCCGCTGTCAGCATTCGGCCAAATCGTTTGCATTTAAAATTTAATTTCAAATTTTCTTTCGCTGCTGGTGCGCATTTAAGTGATTTATCAATGTGTAATGGTTGCCTGTCAATGCTGCATCCTCTGCTGGCATACGAAAACGTTACAATTTTAGGCAATTTTACGCTGTAATGTACGCATTGCATAATCAATCTCTCAATCGGTAAGCCATACTGCCAAGTCACTTGCCGTGTACGCATCACAACTTGCCATAAGCGCCTCCCTCTGCTAAAAGGATTTGCTTTGCGCGATATGCGTTTCCTGTGTGCTGTCACAAGGTGAGTTCGGCTTGGCAATTATCAGCAGCGGCTTTGTTCGGTCTCATTGCGCCTAAATGTATGCTCAGCCTAATCTCAGCCAACATAGAGTTGTGCTCTTAGCTGTGCATGTGCACAATTTAATTAACCGCACGGAAACTTTTCCACGCGTAACTGACAATTTACAACCATCCATTCATCCATCCATACAATCATCCATCCATGCCTTTACCCATCTGACTGCGCTACTACGAGTATCAGAAGGTAGATGCTAAGTAACTGGGAATTATTTTTTAGGGATTTTTGATTGCTCTTTACTTTTTGCCACAACTTTTTGTGTGTATATGTGTGTGTGTGTATATGTGTGTGCTTGTGCTTGTTTATTTATCGTAAATATTTGCCGGCAGCTGTCATTTTCATAATGGAGTTTCAAATGTTTACTTATGACGCTGTTTGCGCATTGCTGCAAGTGATTTGCCTCAATGTCAGTTATTACTTCGTCTAGAAATAGTTTTCCTATTTTTGGCACATAACCGTAGGCAACTTGATTTATTCGCACACTCAAACACATACACACACAACATTGTGTGCTATTCGTGCTTGTATGCATACGAAATTGATTTGAATTGTTTTTGTTGCACTCAAGTCAATACACTCCTGGCCTGCCGTTCTGCCATCAAATGAAGTATCATACATATTGGCAACGTATCATCCAAAAAGCAATTTGTCTTTAGTTGGTTAGCAGCAGCGTCTATGTATGTGTGTGTGTACGTGTGTGTCTTATAATCGAAACTGGCATGACAAGTTTAATACGTGCTTACGTCGGCAGCACAGTTAGGTAAAATTACTCAGAGGTCTCAGTGCGCTTAGCGTGAGATTCGAAGCATGTCGAGTGCTAATCAAAGTTTTGAATTACGGAATGCATTGAGGCTTAATGCAAAGTATAAAGTTGTCAGTCGACGTGGTAACAAAACTTGGCAGGATCTAATCCTGCTGCTGTGTGCCATCTTGCCAGCTTTGCGAAACATTTACTAAAATGCAATTGTGTCTCATCTCAGCATGCGGTCAATGGGAATTTAGAGAATATCCACCAGCAGGAAGCGCATTACTTAGCTCATTAGGGATCTTGAATATCTTTATCTTATGAAAGTACATTATATTTAAAACCCAGCAACGATTCCAAAATTACTGAGTTCGTCTAAGATTTGAAATGAATCTGAAATACGATAAATGCTTTGCTACAATGTTGATGTACTGAGCCCTGTTGCGTAAGATTCAAGCCACCGCTGGCCAACTTCTGGCTGTCTTCTGACTTTATTATTCACTATAAACTAAGAGTGAAGAGGCGGCTTGCATGTGATATTGTATTTCTGCCTTACAGGGAGAAACTTTTTTTGTTATTTGAAGCTGTCTTTTAAAATGGAAACTCAAGTATTGGAAAGAATTTTTAATGTTTTGTTAGCTTGTGTAGCCGCTGACGATAATTGAAGAAACATAACCAAGATTCTTGACATGGTCATTATCTACAATATATTGTCTGCGTCACTGCTTTAATTTTGCACTTTGTGATAAAAGGGCTCTTCATGCAATTTTGAAGAGACTCTTATTCCGTCAAATTCTTCTTCATCAGCGACTTGTCAGCGTAAGCAGGAAGTTAATTTCAGCTGCAAGGACAATAAATATTGAAAGCGCTTCGAAGTATGCTGTGATGCTGCACGGCATGTTTATTAAATTTTTCATACAATACTTAGAGTGAAGCGCATTAAGAACGTTTCAATGCATTTTCCATTATGCGTTTAATGAATTTTGCTGATTAAAACCGTTGTGCGGCAAGCCAATGCCAGATACGTGTCCAATCAGTGTCCGAACATAACCAAACGAATGATATAATAAACGAAGCGGGCAAAATAAAAATAGGAAAAAATGTAAAACACCGGAAGCAACTTACCACATAGCGAGCAATTTCCGACATAACTGTAAAATCACTAACAGCTAAATGAAATATAATGGAAAAAAAAAAAAATGAAAAACACTAAAAAAAAAATAAACAAATAAGGAAACCAAAAAAACGCAGCATGCCAAGCACTCTGGCAAAAGGATGTGGCTTAGCCGCTGGCCCAGCCCAGCCCACAGCGAAAGGCTTACAAATATGATGTTGTCAGTGTGCTTGTTTTTATTGTTGTTATTGTACGTAGCCGACATGGAATCGATTGCAATACAAATACTCATATAACAGCATTAAGAGTTACACACACACACTCACTCACACACCAAGACACACACGCAGACGCTCACACGTGCACACAACATTTGCGGTCATAACCGACACACACTAGAGCCATACACAAAAAATAAAACGCAGTCGACAGTGGCTACAACAAAAACAACAACAACAACGACAAGAATGAAATAAACGTATTAGTTATGTAGTTTGGCATGGCAGCCTGCACGAGCGACCGTTGGCTTGACAAACTGGTCTGCACTGTACTCTACTTTACTCCACTTAACCCATACCGAGCCTCCCTACCAAACGCAGTCGCGTTTGTGCTGCTGCCTGCTGTGCAGCATTGGATGTTCGCTTTTCTACTGCACTGTATGGCTGCTGTGCTGCGGAGCATATTTTCTGGGTCATTTTGTGGCTACAAGTGCCATAACAGCATTGCCCCGAAAACTATGCAATGAAATCTATTTACAGTTTTTGCTTCTTGTTTTTTTTTTTTTTTCTTGCAATGCGCACGTTTGTGCATAAACAACAGCAATAATGGAAGTGTGCACGCTGAGACGCAAGGCAGCCTTTAGTGTGACACCTTTGCGCAAATATTTTCATTTTCATTTTTATTTTTATTTTCGTTTGTACTTTTTCCATGCTGACCTGACCATAATAGAATTTATTTAGTTATTAAACATATTGCTTGTCATACTTTACGGTTGCCCCTCGCCGCAAACACACACACACTCTCGCCGCACGGCAAGGCATGATGACTGCCATGGAGCCAAGCCAATTAGCATTATGCGGCTTGGCATTTTGCGTTTGAGTGCCAGGCGTGCAATTTGCTTTTAAATATTAATGCGATGCCTGCCTTGGCACACAACATAATTTCAATAATAAATGTGCGCATTTTGTTTTTTGTTTTTATTTTTTTATTGTTTTTTTTCGTCTTTTTTAATATTTTTATTGTAAGTGTAGAAGTGTGTGTGTGTGAATATTCACGTGCAGCTTTTCATGATGTTTTTCTGTCTTTTTTGTGCTCTTTTCTTGCGTTTGTGTGCGAATCGCCTGCAGGATGAGAAAAATCAATTGCTCGTTACGAATGTCTGGCTGAAGCTTGAGTGGAATGATATGAATTTGCGTTGGAATACATCCGATTATGGCGGCGTGAAGGATCTGCGCATACCGCCGCACCGGATATGGAAACCGGATGTGCTGATGTACAACAGCGCCGACGAGGGCTTCGATGGCACCTACCAAACGAATGTTGTCGTACGCAATAACGGCTCCTGCCTCTATGTGCCGCCCGGCATATTCAAGTCGACATGTAAAATCGATATCACATGGTTTCCGTTCGATGATCAACGTTGCGAAATGAAATTCGGCAGCTGGACCTATGATGGATTTCAGGTTTGAAATACAAAATACAGTAAAAGCACGCGAGCGCGTACGCACTCACGCACGCACAGCAAGACAAGGGAGTATACAGTCGACTTGATCGATATACTTTTTGCGTTTATGCTGAACATAATCATTTCATTGCATTATTTACAGTTATTTAAACAAAAAATAAAAAAAAAACAAAAAGCAAATAGAATTCTTATATCATCTTGTTTTTTCAATTTTATTATTTTTATTTATTTAAAATGAAAAATAGTCTCTTTTGCTTTTATGTTATTTTTATTTTCGTGTATATGCTGTACAATTTTTTAACAATTCTACCCACTCCCAATCCGTATAAAATGAAAATACACAACAGCTGGATTTACAATTACAAGATGAAACTGGCGGTGATATCAGCAGTTACGTGCTCAACGGCGAGTGGGAACTACTGGGTGAGTAAGCGCAAGCTGTAAGACATGCAAACCACACACACACACACACCAAATACACACAACAAGAACACACACGCATACCATACACAGTCAACGCATACTTATTAACTAAATGACAAGCAGCTCATACATGTCACAATAAAATGTAAATGTAAATGAAAATACAAGAAAAGAAAATAAAAGTACCGCACAGTTCAGCTCAGTTGCACAATACATAAAGCGCACATATACGCATACACGCATACACAGCAGCAGCAGCCTGTGAAACGTGCAACTCACGTGCAAGAAATTTAATGAAAACACGCCACAAAAAGATAAATGCGCATTAGGCTAGGCACAGCACGTGTAAACACATACAGACTCAGAGACACACAAACACACGAACACCATAGACGCTGCCTCGGCTACTGCCATAATGCCATGAGCAGGAGGCAGCAAGTGCCAACAAGAGGCAACAAGCCGCAGCGGCCAAGCTAAGCTAGTGACAACAAGTCGCCGCTGAGCAGCTGAAATGCCAACTATTTTTCATTTCTGCTCTTGTGCTGCCTGCGCCCTTTAACGCCTTTACTTCGGCTTTTTTTCGGTTTTCATTTTTGCTTGCTTTTGCCAGGTACATGGTGCAAATGGCAATTCCAAAAGCTTCAAAAATAAATCTTATGCCGCAAGAGCGTTTCAATGTTGGGCTACATGCGACCCTGCTGATCGGTTTGATTTACGCGCGCATTTCGTTATTTGGCATTGCATACTTTTTGGCATATAATTTATGTATTTTCAGTTTAAATGTAACCAACCCATACACATTCACATGCAAGTGGCACAGGCGCAAGCCAAAAGCAATTTTCAAACATCAATTTCTCGACTGTTTTTTTTTTTTAAACCTTTACATGGCTGCTAGGCGTTACTTCATTACAATAACAAACAACTGCCACTATAATATATATGGGCCAAACATGCTGTATGTGCGTATTTATGTATGTATTTATCAACACTGGCAGCATATAAAAAATAAGCAACCAACACACACAGACACACCGAAAAAGACACAGGCACAAACACATGCATACATGCTTATCCAGAGTTCTCACCACCAAACGACAAACAATAACGTCAAGTATAAAAAAAAAAAAATAAGAAATGCAATGAAAAGCAGTTAAAATAAATCTAAGTAATTTAAAGCAAAAAAAGTTAACAAAAATTTACAAAAAAAAAAAAAAAAAAATAAGAGCAGAGTAAAACAAAAAATTTTTTTAAAGAATAAACTTGGGCGCTTTAACTTTACAAGTCCGAAATAGCCGCGTAAATGTTTCGCTTGCTTTGTAAGCACAAAGTACCGTGCAACATGTTGGGAACGTGCCACGCAGCATGCGCCATGCCACGTCCAACGTTGCGACTTTCGCATAAATCTCAAGCCGCATAAGCGCATATTTCAATGCTGTGTGCGACAGCCCATAAATATGCTATTATGTGCGCACCATGTCCACGAAAATCCCCAAACTCAAACAAAAACAAAAAAATAAAAAATAAAAGTATTTAAGCATATATACTCGCATATTTTAGATATGTGTATGAAAAGTAAATAAAGCCAAACGAGGTAAGACTTTTGGTTGCAGGTCTATTTCGGCATGTAGCTCACTAATTATATGACACACTGTCATTGTATACCGTGACAGTTTGCAGTCAAATTGAATTTAATTAATGTTTTTTTGCATTTTGTTTAAAGAGAAACATTATAAAGTAAAAACAAATTAAATAATTTTTTTGTAATATAACTAAAGCATAAGTTTAGGCGCTCGAAATACGCACGTGCAGTGCAAAGAACGCTTTTGCATGCCAAGTTGGCTGCTTTTCGCTAACTTACTCTCATATGCATCAAAACACACACACACACACATACACAATGCATTAACAGTTCTACACTTTAGCAATTAAGTTAGTCACAATTATTTACACTGTGCAACAAATCAAATGTAAGCTAAAACAAATACTAAAAGAAAAATGGTAAAAAAAAACAAAAGCGAATGGAAAGGAAGAAAATGAAATCTTTGTTACTTTAGTAAAGTTTTTGCAAAACTCACAGAGAGAAAAAAAGAAAGAGAGAGAGAGACGGCCCGAGTGTGTGAGTGCTGTAAAGAAAACCAAATACTAAATTAAAAGTACTAAGCGCAAATTGCAGTTTTCCGCACACCGTAACGGAACTAAGCCAAATGAGTAACCCAACCACAGCCCACAGTAAACGGGCGTACACACACTCACTCACGCGCACACGAACCAATTAAGAAATTAGAAGACAAATACTTTAGCAGCACAACTCTTTTACACTCAGCCACATAAGCACACAAACACACACATACACACATACAAACATACACACAATCAGACACCCAACCAAGCAACTAAGCAACTCATCAGCTGTAAGGCCACAAGGCTCACAGCCACATGCAACGCCACAATGCTATGCGCCACACGCATACTGCCAGTAATTTGGCGCATACACACGGACAGACAGACAGACAGTCAGTCAGACGGACACATGTGGCATACATACATGCAAACACACATTCGTTTGTTTGAAAGTCGGTTTGACGCGTGAGGCACAACAAAAGTTCTGTAAGCCTGACATGACGGACAGATTTGCAAGAAGAGCACATCTCGGCTACTTAACCATCGTTGCGGCTTAATCTTGGTGAGTTCAACTCTGTTGTCTGTGGTTTGACCTCAGTGGCTTCCTACTGCCTGGCACCGACTACAAGAAATGACAATTGCAGTGCAGTGTTTTTAAAGGGTCTTAGCTAACATTAGTAAGGCATATGCGTCAGCTCAAAGTTTTGTTAAAAGATCGCTAGAATTTTGAAACACACTAAAATCCTCAGGTAATTTTAGAGCTATAATATAAGCATGTTCCAAGTTATGCTGAAGAAAAAAATGTGAAGATGTTTATAAGCAAGTACGCAGAGATGCCCTATGATTAGTTCAAATTCCTACTTTCTCATATACATGCACCTAGTGCAGAATTATCTTCTGCATCCAAACATTTGTATTAGGAAAAATTTACATTCATTTAAATAAATTGTAACCCTTATGTCAGTCATGGAAAAGAAAATTATGTAATGCATTCAATTCTGCGCTTGTTTGAGTTTCCCTTTATCACAGGGTGCTTCCTGCTTTCACTTAAATATTATCTCATATTCTTCGCTTTATACAAAAACATTGGCGTACATTAGCATTTAAAAATCTTCGCAAACCAATAACGACAACGAACTGTTAGTGTGCCCCACGTGTTTACGCAAAACTTCGCCCAACAACAAAAACAATAAGTTGCAACAAACAAAAGTGCTGCGGCAAAAGTTAGTGCAACAAATTTTTTGTCTACTTGTTTGGTTTTTGCTCAGCATAGCATCATCGGGTCGAGTTTAGCTGAGCCAAGCAGTGAAGCTCCAAAGCACACCAAAGTGAAGCAACAATTCGACAAAAACAAAAATTAAAAGGAAAAAAATAAAAATAGTCAAAAAGGGCGCATTTTCCATAGTTTTTCCACATTGTGTTGTCTTTTCTTTTCTTACTTTTTTTTGTTTGTTTTGCTGCTGCATACTCGTGTTGAAAGTACATAGCAGGAGTAATTCTATAGCTCGGGTGCTTCGTTTGCTTTTGTTTTTGCAATTTTACAATTTTAGCAATTCAATGAGTTTGCGTTTAAGTTATTTTCGTACTTTGTGCCATGCAGACAACGCACAAGGCACAAGGCACAAGATTGAAGGCACAGCAACGCACAGCAGAGTCAGGCCAAAGCATGCCAAGCCAAGCCAAAGCAAACGTTTATGCAAAATGCTTTTAAATGTTATTTTCTTTTTCGTTTTATTTATTTTTTTTTTTCCTGCTTTTTTTGGCTTGTCTTCCTTTCTCACGCTTTTTGTCGCTGCCAAGTGACATAGAAATAACAACAACAACAAGAACAACAAGCAGCACCCACAAACGCACAAGTCGCAGGCGATGAGCAAGTAAAAGGTTGCCATTAATCGCGTTAAGTTTTCCGCTTTTCCCCTTTTATTTTTCCGCTTTTCTTTTGCCTGCGCATTAAGCAACTCCCGCTCTAGGACTTTTGTAGCCTCTGCGTTGATGTGGCAAAAGTTTCAAAGCAGATATTGGCCAAAAGTTGCCTTGATTCTTTATATTTTTGAGCTTTTGTATTTTTTGTTTTTTAGCGTATTGTTTTTGTTGTTGTAGGCAGACGTTACGTGGAAGTTTGTTTGGCATTATTGTGACTGCGTAAAGTTTCAATAGTTTTAATTAGACAACGCGAGCTTTAAGATTTGTTGCACACCAATTACACACACATACGCACACCCACGCAAACACACACACAAAGTCGATAAATCGAACATGTGTAACACAATGCTTAAGAATTACAGTACAATACACATTAGTTACTCTTTTATGTATATTCTTTAACATTTTCTAAACAATTTCTTTGCTTCAAATTTTTATAAAATATAAAACACATTATCGCCTACTCGTGCATATAAGAACTAATGTGGTGAACTAACATGTGTCCACAGATGAAATAGTCTCGAATACATATAACTTCGTAGGAGTATGCTGAGAGCCACTTCTGGCATTTCATCTTGCATGTTATCTCTATCTCTTTCAACATAAACGATACGACTTCTCTGCAGAAGGACCTTAGTACAAGAAAGAAGCACTTCGGACACTTTGAACCTACTTTCAAAAAGTCTAATGAAGAGCTCTGTGAAATCGGCTAAGGAATTTAATCTTCAGGAAACATTTTTATTCGGCAACTATTTTTGAACGAAGCTCGAGCCATAAACTTATATTCAGTTGATAGCAATGACGCTATAGTCAAATTGTTTATCACTTTATTTCGAATGCCGCCGTAGCATGGTACCAATGTGTTACGCTCTGATGCGCAAGGTTTGAGTTTCAAACTCCGGCGGTGACCTTCTGCCTAACACTGGCTACAGAAGCTACAGAAAATCTCCCCTTGTTAATAAACTTTCATTCGGAGTCGACGTTAAGCAAGAGGTCCCATCTATTCATGGCCACACAAATATGAATAATCACAGAGAGGGGTCCATAAGCTCCGCATTTGGAATAGTTTCTTATATTACTTATAGGGGTCGCGGAAATAATGTATAAGCAGAAATTATTTACTTTTCATACAACCTTGTTCCCTATAGACCAAACAACAAACGTCGAACACTGAATAGTAGCCGCATAGGGATGTATATTCGTTGCATGGTTAGACGTCCATTTAGTGAACTGAGTCATACGAGAATGTTAGTATTCCTAGACAAAGCTTAAATGCATACAGCAAATTCGCACACATATTAGTTCGCCACATACACAACACAAAAGCATGTGCAACTCATAGCATTTTCACACATTCTAGTTGACATAACACAACATTCCTCCAACTCGCTTACTCTATTATCAATTTCTCTAATTACATAAAGCATCTTTATGCCACGTTACATAACAAAACTTATTCTATGCTAATCTTCTTCTTACTTGCTGACTACTTGCATCGTTTCACTTTGCTCTAAGTCTTAACTAACTTTTCTACTCTACTCAATTAACCTAACCGATTTAATACTTAATATACATGAAACTAGTGAATAACTTATAATTAGTCATAGTCGAAACAGCTTTGAACATTGAAGCATTGAACATGTATGAAAAGACAGAAGACAAAATGATGCATCACATGGCATCTGTGCATGACGTTTGACTTATTGCCCACTTCTAATCTGTGTCCACACTTCCCTGCACTGTCTTGACCCGCAGGTGTGCCCGGCAAACGCAATGAGATCTACTACAACTGCTGCCCGGAGCCGTATATAGACATAACCTTTGCGATCATCATACGTCGGCGCACGCTGTACTATTTTTTTAATTTGATTATACCGTGCGTACTGATCGCCTCCATGGCGCTGCTCGGCTTTACACTGCCACCGGATTCGGGTGAAAAACTTTCGCTGGGTAAGTACAAGTGCAGCCCTCTGAGGGAAGGGCACGCATATTCGGTTATGCGCTAATGAATGCCTTTAAGTGAGTAGTCAGACAATGTTTACTTTTTTATGTTTCTTTTTCTTTTTCTTTTTGTTTTTCCTTTTTCGTTTTTCATTTTGTTGGTTTGCTTTGCTTTGTCGGTTGTCTGTTTGCATAACAGCGGGCAGGAAACTCAATTGCAATTACGCGCTCTCCAAACTGCCCTCACACTCGACGCTTAGTGCACAAAACGAGAGAAGTTTCACGGCACAAATGAATGAAGCGTATACGTCGACATTAATTTAAATCCACTTACGCAACACAAATACTTTTAAAACTTGCCAACATAGCACAGCGCACGCCACACACACACAATCACCGCACATCGCACACCGCATGCCACTAAGCAGACACCACACACTCAGTCAGCATCACGTGGCGTTGTCATAGCCAGCCGCAGCAGCAGTCGCCGCCGCCGTCGCCATTCAGCCGCAGCCATGCCAGCGACGATTGCAAAAGTTGACGCATGCTTTTAGGCGCTCGTCGATTGTCGCGGTGAAGGTGGCAGCGACGCTGATGGTGATGGTGATGGTGGCGATGGCGGTGACGTTGTCAGCATCGGTATTTTCATACCAACAATTGCTGCCCTCCTCCTTGACGTAGGCAAACAGCTTAAGTGGCGCTTCGAAAAGTATTTACTAAGTACTTTTTAAATAATGCTCTGGCAAACGTCGAAGACAACGCAGCATAAGCCAGCCAAGCTCACACTGCCGCTGCTGCTCACACTCAATGCATATCTCGCTTTATCTATAGCAATATCTATAGCCCTTTCAATCGCTCTAACAGACAGCAGAGCACAGCAGAGCAGAGCAGAGTAGGCCAGAGCACATGCCGTCAGGCGTCATCGTCGTTACATTTACGAGCCGAATTTAAAATTAGTTCACCACGCCGCCAGTCACACTTCACCACGCACTTTTGAACCATTTCGTGCAAGTAAAATGCCTGCAAGAAAATGAAAAATAAAAAAGCAGAAAAAAAAAATTATAACAGCAAAAGGCGAGAAAAACGCGAAAAAAATAAATGATAAAAATAAAAAAAACACATTCAGAAACTTCTTAAGAATGTTGTTGATGTCAATCCTAATGCGACTGCTGATGATAATGCTGATGATGTTGGTGTCGGAGCTGGTGTTGGCACTGGTATTCGTATTGGTGTTGGTGTTGGTGTTGGTATTGATGTTGACGAGCGCCACAATGCTGCCTCTTTAACAGCAGCTGCTGACGACGACAGCAACAACAAGCCAAACAGCATAGCTAAAATATTGAACTGCTGTCGCTGCCATTGCCGTTGCCGTTGCCGCCGCTGCTCTGCTGCCAGCATTGATAAATAGCTGCGCGCTGCTGTTACTCTGAGTGTGGGTGTGGATGTGGATGTTGATGTGGGTGTGTGTCTTTGGTTCAGTGCAATTGGTTTGGGCGCAAACAAATGACATACGAGTACAAGCCACGTTTATTGCTTCGCCTTTGCCAAGGCAAACTATTTTTCACGCTTTGGCTGACTTTAGCTGCTGCTTAACATACAATCGGCTGCGCAAAGTCTATTTGTACAAAAGTTGAGTGTGCGAAATGCATTTGCGCCAAAGCCAAACAGCCAAACATCCAAACAGCCGACAAGTAGGCAATTGAAATTCTTATTTTTATTTTCATTTTCAATTTAGCTATGGCAAAGTTAGGCATAACAGAAATGTCGCCTTAGCTCGGTGTGTACATGCAAAGCCGCGCATATGAACTTTTAGCAATGAAGTGCTACCCAAAAGTATGCTACGGAATTTTTTAGTTTTGTTTAAAAATCTACAAATAACATTTGTGTGCCACTGCTGAGGCTGAAGAATACAAAATGAAAACTGAAAAATAAATGCTAAATAAAACAAATTAATTTGAAACTGTTATATTCTCATTTTTAATTCTAAACTAGGTGTCACCATTCTACTCTCGCTCACCGTATTTCTCAATATGGTCGCGGAAACAATGCCGGCCACGTCAGATGCGGTGCCGCTGTTAGGTAAGATCATGTCGTTAACCAATGCTTAATTGTTACATCTAAATGTTGTTCTGTGTTCATTTGTTAACATTTTCGTACTCGTACATAGTTAACTATTTTTGAGTTTCACTAACATTCTTACATTTCAAACTACATAATCCAAATATTTATTATCTTTATGTAAAATTCATTTCTTCATAAATCATGAATTTCTAGTAAAAGAAATGCATTTCTATAAACTATAATTGATGATTTTATAATATTAAAACTTTGACACACTCCTCAATAATTCTAACGAACAGTTGCACACTGTAAAGATGTTCAAAGGCCTTTTGCATTTTCAGCCTAAGAATTGTTAAAAAACTTTTAGACTTGAAATGCATTTGCTTGCCGCAAAGCAACTGTTCAGAAAAACTCTAAAGAAAGAATCAATTATTAAAAGCAACATTTTTGAAAAAATTTATTGAACAAAAAGAATTGGCAAATTAAATGAGAAATTTTAGTTTTGAAAAATACAATTGAAAAGTATTGCACACACTTGATATGCGTTTTCCTATTTTTTTCTCTAATATACTCGTATATATAATCGTATAAATCCTTTTCCACCTGCACGAAAATAGTTTTGCAGCCAAGCATTGTTATGCGAATAATGCTCAAATAATTAACTAAATAAACAATTGAATACAATTTAAATGAAAATAACAATTTTATTCTAAATAAATATTTGTGCTAAGGCAGTCACGCGAAAAACATTTTTCCAAGAAGAGATTTTATCAATCCATAAGATTCCCATAATTCATATATCAGAACAGAGATGAATTACTTCGGATGAAAAATTAAATGTCCCTTATTTTGTAACAATAAACAAACCATGAGTAGCCACAATTAAATGCATCTTTCCTCTTATAATGCATTTTTGCACGCCTCAATGAATTTATATATTTTGCCTTCCATATCCGTATTTTGGAGAGTCCTCATCTTATATTTGAATTTGAATTGGCCAAGGATGAAAGCCAATCCACAAGTTTATTTTATTTATATCAAGGCATTTGTAATAGTAATAGGTTAATGACTATATAAATTAAATCAAACCAAAAGAGATTTAGAGGTTGCTTAGAAGTAAATAAGAGTAAATAAAGCTTTTGAGATATATACAATATGTATGTCATAAGTTGATAATATCATACAACATAAAAATTCTCAATGCAATATTGAAACTGCCTTAGCATATATTTTAATAAATCTTAAACAATTTTAAAAGTAAATTCCTTAAATAAATGTAATAAAAATTTATTCATTTTTTTTTGTATTTTTGTATTTATTTCGAACAAATTTTACTCTTTGTACGTTGTGAAGTTTTTATAACAAAATTAAATTTTAAAACCAATATTTACTTGCCTATCGTTGCCTAACTTGTTTGCCAAAAACTCAAAAATGAAAATATTTGCATTAAGTGTGCGTTCAATTAAAAAATATTTCAATTTTATTTAAACTTAAAAAAAAAATAATAATAAAAACTACAAGCAGCAGCAAGAACAAAATAAAACATATTTATCTAAGAAAAACCTTCAATAAAAGAAGGTCAAACACTCAAGTTTACTTAACTAAACAGCATTTGTATATAACTTGCCTTTTCTTTCTTTTGTGCTTTGGTTCTCTTCTTTCTCTCTCTCTCTTTCTTTCAACACACGCTCTGTGATATGCTACCCTGCAATTATGCTATGCCAAAAATGAACTTCCACAAATGTACACCAAATATACAAAATAAACAAAACAAAAAAAAAAAAAAAAAAAAACAAATTAAATAAAATTCAAAAATTAATTTAAAAAATACAACACATCAAACAAAAATATGCCAAATTACATGCACACTTAAAAAAACAAATTCTTAACAAAAAAACTTAAAAATAAATAACTATACAAAAAACAATACATAATCAAAAACTATCGAAAAAAATCTTCTAAAAATAAATAAACATACTATATAAAATATTTACAACACGCCCAACCAACCAACAGGTACATATTTCAATTGCATAATGTTTATGGTAGCTTCATCCGTTGTGTCAACGATTTTAATATTAAATTATCATCATCGAAATGCTGATACGCACGAAATGTCCGAATGGGTAAGTTTTGTTTGCAGTGGCAAACAAAAAAACAAAACAAAAAAATTCATAGAAAAAAACCAAAACAAACCACAGAAATCAAAACAAATCAAACGCATCCAATGCAAATCAAACTCAATATCAAAATCAAAAATCAGTAACTCAAATCAGCCTTACAGCATCACAGCGTCTAAATCCACTCATCCGTGTGCAGCAACAAAATGTGCAAGCGGCGCCTGAGTCAATGCGTGCGGCATATTTTGTTGTTGTTGCCAACTTAGCATATTTACTTAGCCGTTGTTCTTTTTTTTTTTTTTTGTTTTTATATTTGTTTACCTTCTTATTTTTACTCAAAAGCAACGCATATACATATCAATATTTGTATAATCGTACATCTTAGCAGAAAAAAAATAAAAATAAAAATATGCAGCGCAATTATTTTAAAATATTTTAGTTATATATATGTATTTGTTTTTGCATCAATCAATCAATCGAACAAGCAGTCAAACAGTCAAATAAACTAACAATCAATCAAGCAATCAATCGATGTTTAGTTGTTGTTGTACAATAATATATTTAATTGTTTGTTGTAAGCGAGTTTGCTTCACTAGCCAGCATTTGTTTCTTTTTTTCTTTGTTTTTTTTTTGTTTTTGTTGTTGTTTTGAATTGTTTTCTTTTTGTTGTGCTTAGGCGTATTTACTTAGTGTGTCTAAATGCAAATGCCAAGTAGTGTCAAAAAAATTTTAAATTATGCAAAAAGTCACAAAAAAAATTTGAAAAAAACAAAAAACAAAACATATGCATTTAAGCCACAAATGTATATGTTACTCACATTATTAAAGCCCGCTTAGTGGCGCTTATACAAGCCAGCAATGTACCATTGTGCACAGAAAAACGTATAACAACAAGAAGAGTAGAAGTGACAGCAACAGCAACGATTATAAAAATCAAAAACAAGCAAGCAGAGCATATAAAAAATACTGACACTCTTTCGTAAGCCAACGAGGCACATACTGACACTGACGTCGACGTCAACGCTGACGCTGACGCTGACGCTGACGACGGGAACCTGTAGGCAGGCAGACAAACGAAAGTAGGTACCTAGGTACGTAAGCATAAGCCGACAGTAACGTACAGTTAGCAGCTGCGCGGCGGACAGTTGTGTTGGCTGCTGTCAGAGGCAGTCGATGCGATGCAGTGTGGTGTGGTGAGGCGAGGTGGGGCGTGGCACGCCCACTTGCCATTAGTGACGGACGGAATGTTAAAACATCGTCTACTATAAAATAATTTATGTAATGAAAAATATCGTAATGTTGATGTTGGGCCACCTTTTTTTAATATTTCTAATATATTTATATATATAACTATATGTATGTCTATATATGTACGCATAAAAACAAAAAAAAATACCATCCTAAGTATTTTCATAATACGCTGTATATAAATGTATTTTCATATAAATGTCTGTGTGTATGCTTAAGTATCCATGCCCTGTTGCACTCCTGTTTAACTGTTAAATTTATTATGCAAAAACAAATATCTCAAAAAAAACCCAACAGCTTTACTCAAACAAAAACCAAACCAGTTATTTTGATGATTTTTTTTTTTTTATTCATTTTATTTTGTTGTGTTAAAACAAAATCAAAAGTGCTTTGCAACTGTTATCCGCATAAGTATTTAAGTAACTCGTTGCAAAATACGTTGAGTGCCTGTGCGCGTGCATGTAGATGTGAGTGCCAGTGTGTGTCTGCTAAAGTTGTGTAGTGTTCATGTCTCTGCATATGTATGAGTTTGTGTTTTTATGACAAATGACTGCAGTTTGGCTTTAAAATACAAAAAGCATACATATGTTCTGTAAATATTATATTCATTGAATGCATGTGCCAGCAGCAATTGACTTGTTTTTCCTCTTCTTGCCCATTTGCGTGTGCGGTTGCTCAGAATAACAAATAAACACAGTATGTAAGCATTTAATTGTGGCAACAACTAATGCCAATTTAAAGTAAATATCCTTTCAATGCAGACCAACTGATGCTGAAGTTGGCCAATATGCATTTTGTATTTTTTGTACTGCTCGCACAGCAGCGTTCGTGCGAACAAAGTCAGCTAAATTGGCTGTGCAAAAAAGAAAAATCAACAGCAAAAAGCAAAACATTAATTTAACATTTAAAAACAAAAATATAAATTCTATTGCCTGCTATGCGATATCAAGAGCACATTTTTGGCAAAATGCCATGTGCCTTCCTTGCCTTAGCCTCGCTAAGCATTGCTTTGCAGTAATGAGCTCAGCTATCTTTGCTTAAAAGACTTCACAGCTTATTTATCTTCGCTCACAATGAAGTCAAGCCTCAGCCCAAAGCTTAAAGTGTAGGAAACCTTTTCAATTCATATATAATTTAATTGCTCCCCCAACCGCACAAGTCCCCATGCAGCCATTACTTGACTGAGTTTAATGAAACTACACATAAAGATACTTCACAAGATATTATCTCGGCAAATAAAAAAAGCTATAATCGTTTTACTTCATTCATTCAAAATCATTTAAATTTTCGCAAATTTCTAGAGCATATAAATTAATAATCGCAGCATGAAATGAAACAAAAGGCAATTAAGCTTAACTGGCCAAGCACAGATCTTCATCTGCTGCAGTCTGTGTGTGTGTGTGTGTGTGTGTAATCTACTTAAAATTAATATGCAGTTTCTTTGTATGTGGGCAGTTACCTTTGGCTTTGCCTAAAAGCGCAACTAACTGATTTGTAACGATAAAACATTCGCACACACACACACACACACAGAGCAGCACAAACCACAAAAATCAGTAAAAACACTTAAAACTTTCATAGCCGCACACATTGGAAGAGGGTAAAGCGGCACGTTGCGAAAAGCCAAAACAAGAGATAAAATCACCAGCAGCAACCAGCAACGAAGCTCGTAAGCATTTGGCAAATTGCATGGAGTGCACAGTTGTAAAAGCAACCGCAAATACAACGAGAACACGAGTAAAAACAAGACATAACCAAGGCACATTATTGAAATCGTTCGACCCAGAAAACAATAACAAAACCGAAACGAATACGAATCTGAGAGGAAAAAAGCATATACTCGTAAAAGGGAAAAACGAAAAACTTCTAGCAAAAAGTTATCGACAAAAATAAATCGAAGTGTAGCACAAAGCACAGAAAATCGTATCCGAAGCGAAGCGAAGCCAAACTAAAACTGAAAATAGAAACAGAAATCAAAAAGGCCACATGAAAAAAATAACAACTCAATTGGCTTTCGAAACTCAGTCACATGAAAATTTAATGCAGTTGCCGGCATGCATGTGAGTGAGTGCAAGTGCAAGTGTGACTGCGATCCGGAGTGTGTGTGCGTTTGGATGTGTGTGTGGCTCTCGGTGAAGTTGCATGCAACACTTCCAATCGCAACGAATCGCATCAAATCAAGCTGCAAACTTCAAAGTGTAGTCAAATGACAACGACCACGTTGGCGACGACGACAACGACAGCAAAAGCAACAACAACAACAACAGCGACTGTGGGTAACGACAACTCTCGATAACGACGACGATTGCGGCGCAAGACAGTTGGCCCACTAAAGTTTTGCGCAAATTGAGCCAATCGCAAATGCAATGCTCTCGTTCTGTCAGTCAGTCGCTAGGTCGCCCATCGTTCGTTGCGACTTTGTGCTTTGCCTGCCTGTCCGTCTGTCAGTCTGTCAATGCCTGATAACAACAAATCAATTTGCACAAATTTGCACAAAGCGCAGGTAAATGCTTGCCTCATAGGTTCTGTGTTACAGGTAAGCCAAAAAAATAAAAAGAAGCCAACAATGTGAGTGCAACAAAGAGTACACTGAGCAAAAATTCCAGAATACGGTAACATTTTCTTAAAACGACACAAAATTCGCTCTTCTTTCATCCTATTCAAGTCTCTTCCCGGTCTCTCTAAGCGACTACTCTATGATCGTTTAGAAAATGAGTATTTAATCTTTTCTTCCTGTTTTAAAATCTTCTTCCCTAAAATTCAAATTCTGAATTATATTTTACTGTACTCCGCGACTTAAGGTATTGCAGTGCGGGTATTACGCTTTCCAACTGAGCTAATCCTCGATGGGATTATAGCCCATTTGTATAGTTGTTGTACTGTATAGTTATAGTATTGATTTTCGAAACTTCTCTTTTTAATTAGCCCAAAACAGCATATTTGAATAAAAGTAAAAAATTTTCATTTTAATGTCCAGCACTCTATAAACTGGCGTCACCAAATTAAACTAACGATTTCCGATTTGAAGGCTTATTTAATAAAGCCTTAAAAAAGCTCTAAATGAATGGGAAATCTGCCTCAGATGAGGTCGACCTGGCTCAATTAGTCAGCCAGAAGCTGTTGTGGGTATCAACGTTGGCTCATTTTATGCTGACTGCGACCGACTTAAGTATTATAGCCTCTGCTGCGTTTTGTTAGCACTCACAGTTAAATATGTGTATTCAAAAATAATTCAGCCTAACAAGCCAACTTACATATGAGTTTTCTCACAGTGTCGCATATGCATGCATGTGCTTATCGTTAGCTTTGAATTTATTTTTCATGTTTGCCGGAATTGCAATCGTTCGTTTATTCCTACGCTTCGTTGACGTTTACTTACGTGCATTGCACAGCCCACGCGCCCCAAGTTCCCCGCTGCTGCTGCTTCGGAGCTTCTTTTGCTATTTTTCATGCTATACCCCGACCATCGCACCGCCATGCGGCTGCCATACTTAGTGCATTTTCGTGTACGGATATGATTATATTTTGTAGAACTGGTTCTCGTTATTGTTCTTGTTCCAGCCACAGCGCAAGTTGCGCAAGTGGCGGCAGCATGGTTCAATGGTTAACCATTCGCTTTGGCAATCCTCGTAGCATAGAACTTTTATTGATTATCAGCAAATAATGCCAACTGCCAATCGAAGTCAGGCGAAGAAGTCAGAAGTCGTTGTGCGCGTATATTTTACTGGGACTAGGACAATCTCGTAGCAAAATTGTGTTTGCATGTCCTGTCGTTGTGTCTAATTGTATGCATGGGCGAGTGCGAATGTCGAGTTTGCATGAGAATGCTCGTGTGTGTGTGTGTGTGTGTTTTTAGTGCGATTTTGCATGACGACTATTGGTATGCATAGTAACCCGCATGTTGTGTAACCAAGCAATGTAAAGTAAAACCAATGGATAACACACCGCATGCAGCACTGCCACAAACTCGCACCGCACACACGCATACATACACACACGGTCACACACACACAAACACACACACAGCTCATGTGTCTAATCAAGCACAAAAATACTTGCGTAACATGCCGCTAAAACTAAACTAAACGAAAATTTTAGCATACTCGTATATCATAATCATTATCGCCACCATCAACATCATCAATGTTCGCATCATCATCTTACTCACACTCATAGTCACCCTGGCATGAGGCCCCAGCCAGAGCCAGGCACCAGCAACAGCCTCATACACAATGGCAATGTCATGGTGTGTTTGTGTGCTGGCTGTTAGCTGTTGGATGTTGAATGTTGGCTGCTGTAATCAAATTTAGTCATAAATCATAAATTCGCGCCAGAAAGTATGCAATAATCGCGCGTCCGTGCGCCAACTATGCCAACGTATGTCTGAGCGTGTAGGTCGTGTGTATTCATGCAAAACTGCCATAAATCGTAAGTTTTCAACCGCGTGCGTATTATGTATGTCCCCCTGTGTTTGTGTTTGTGTTTGAGTGTGTGAATGTGTGGCTGGTACTGTAAATATATGTCCATAAGTATAATCGCCTACATGTATGCTACATGTTGTATGTTTGTACATTCGTTTGTTCGTTCGTTCACTCGCACACTCGCTAACCTCATACAAACGTAAAATACATCAAATTAACATAAAAAAACTAGAAGAAAAAAAGAATATGACAAAAAACCCCACCAATAAAAGGAGCAAAAGAAAAAACAAAAACAAGATAGAATTCACAAAATGTTACATGTGCGATTTGTCCACTAATCTGCTACTCTTAATGACATCAAACACAATTAGATACGCATCGTATTTTTATGTTGGCTACCATGGATACTTCGCATGAGTCGTCCCGGTCGGCCGCTCATTCTCGAGTTCCCCACAACGCCCTGCTCGGACACATCATCGGAACGCAAGCATCAGATACTATCTGATGTCGAGCTTAAGGAGCGGTATTTGCACATATCCATGTCGCATGTGGCATGCAAGATTCTCTAACGGATTTCTCCTTTTGCATTTGTAGTTCCTCGAAATCTTTGCTAGCGAATGTGCTCGACATCGATGATGATTTTCGGCACAATTGCCGACCGATGACACCGGGCGGCACACTGCCACACAATCCGGCATTCTATCGCACGGTCTACGGGTAACCAGACAGACATACACACGCATACTCTTGCCAGAGCTGGCAGATATTAATCAACTCTGTTCTTCCCCCAACAGTCAAGGCGATGACGGCAGCATCGGCCCAATTGGCAGCACACGCATGCCGGATGCTGTCACACATCATACGTGCATAAAATCATCAACCGAATATGAATTAGGTTTAATTTTAAAGGAAATTCGCTTTATCACTGATCAGGTAAGTCCTTGCGTGTTTTACTCACATTAAACATACGTGTATTTATATTTCACTAGATTTCTTTTTTAACTCGGTATGCATTGTGTAAAAATATACATTCCAATTACGTTCAATGCTGTGACGTAGCCTAGTTCATTTTCTAAGTGCTAATTGCAGGTCTACGATGCACTTAAAATAGCTTCTTTGCCTATTTTCAAAATTAATTCAACATTTTTTACTAGCAAAGTGTGACCAGGGTATTCTTAGATCGTCATATAGATTCTGTTGAAATAATTTAGTTTCGATATGGCTACGCATTGCATATATAAAAAGCAGAATAAAGTGAAATATATTATTTACCTCTGAATCACATGACATTAGCAAATCAGCATTGCCCAATGTAGAAATTCCAGAAGAAGAACTAGAAATCATCAGATATATGCTTTGAGTCTCTTCGGCTGTCTCTATTTCGATTATGCCATAATTAAATTCATCATCCCTAATAACATACAACAACCATAGATTTCTAGGCAACTTATCAAAAGTGTAAGTGAATCAGTTCATCAGTAAACAGCCAATATGTTATACAGACGCATATGCAATAAGGCCTCTTCAAAGCTTGTGATAAATCTGAGCAAGTGGTCCAGTGAAAGCATCAGCTCTGTTTTGCACATAAATAAGCAGAAAAGATAAAATGAATTTCAATGAAAATGCAATCTTTCAAATAAAAACAAATATTGAGACCCCAAAGTTTAACCGTCACTTAGTAAATCTCTTGACGACAGTGGTGCCATAAACCAAATTACACTCTCAAGCTTTTTAAATAAAAATATGAAAAATGAAACCATATGAAATATTTTATTCACCTTGTAACTTGAAATATATTTTATTATTACTAAAAAAATCTACAGCGTTTAAACTTTCGGAACATAATTTAAATGCATGCAATTTTAGTCAACCTCTTGTCATTTTATATGCCAAACAAATTTCACAATTACACACCAAGTAAATGTTGTAAAAAAACATATGAAATTACACTCATATTAAAATTGTATTGTTCATATTTTCATGCCTCTCTTTTTCTTTTATATTTCTCTCTGCATTTTACAATATTAAAATGAAAACAAAAAAACCCTATATGCAAAAAATTATACTATAAAATAAAATTGAAAATTAAAAAACAAAAAAAAAAAAAAAAAAATAAATAAATAAATAAAATAAATGAAAAACTGAAAATCTATAGCTACGTAAAGAAGACGAGGACAATGACATTGCCAATGATTGGAAATTTGCAGCTATGGTCGTTGACAGACTGTGCCTTATCATATTCACAATGTTCACAATATTAGCCACAATAGCTGTACTACTATCAGCACCACATATTATTGTCTCGTAGCCATATGGGCGAGGTGGTTATTGTTATTGGTTTTATTATAAAATCAATTTGTTAATTATTAAATTAATAACGAAACTTTTTAAGTAAACAAAAGAAAAAAAAATACATAAAAACTAAAAAAAAACCCATTTGAATCAACAAAAAAGCGTCTTTAAAAACAATAATTTAAACATTTAACAAAAAATAAAAATTTAAACCAAAAAATAGATTAAAACTTTTTAAAAACTACAAAAAAAAAAAATACTACAATATACATATGTAAATTGTTTAAAAAATTTTTAATTCCAATTTTTCTTAATTCTATAAAAAAAGAACTAAAATATATATATAAAACACGAAAAAAAATTAATATAAAATAAAAAAACAAAAAAAAAAATAAAAATGATTCCCAACTCCTTGCGCTCCCAAATAAGAACTACTACAACAACAAAAACTGTTTTAACCGTTGTTTTTTTTTTCTTTTGTTTTCTTTAATAACCAACAAACAAATAAACAAACGCAACATATCTACAACCTGCCCTGAGTGCCAGAAACGATTTGGCATTTCCCAATTCTAATTTTTTTGGTTTCGTTTTCTTTCTCCTTACTGTAATCTTTAAAATCAATCCACATACACAACCAAATCCAAAATAAAAAATACCTAAATAAAAAAAGCATGCTATTAAACTTCATAACAAAACCAATAGAAATAACCCGCAAAGAAAAGAAAACCGAAATACTTTTAAAATCGTAAGCAAAACTAAGACAAATCAAATAATTGGAATTATAATTTTTCAAAGCAAAAGAAAAAGCAAAATTAAATTAATTGAGAAGCGTTTCTAAAGCAAAGCCAACTCCCTTTTTGGTTGCACAAGTTAGGCGAAATGCACCATGCACATGGGGTTTACGCATTTCGTCACACTGTGCCGTTGACGTACTTACTCACGTCGCGTAGACGAATTGTAATGAAAATGGTTGCGAGCAATAATATCTGCGTGTTGATGAAATGCATGATGTTTGGTGATGCAAACAATGTTCGATGGTGCTATTGTCGCCGCGGCGGCAAGAGTTCGCTCCTACATTGCAATTGACAACAGCGAATGTACATTTATTTTGTATATGAATTATTAGACACATTTTTATGTGAGTCGTTTTCAATTTTTAATTTCGTTTCGTTTTTTATTTTTATTATTTTCTTTTGTGCGCTTTACTTCATTAACATTTTCATTTATTTTTCATTCAAAATGCATAATTAAAAAATAAAACAAAATAAACTGAAAAATTAACAACCAAAAAAAAAAATGAATAGCAAAATCAGCAACAAAAGTAAATAAGTTAAATACAAAAATAATATGTACATACATGCAGAGACAAGAACCCAATTAAATCAGCAAACGAAGAACACTGCAAACATGGCAACTTTAACAATCAATCAAACAAGAAAATAAAAATGAACGTACATGCGAAATAACAACAACAACAACAACAACAACAAAAGCAACAAAGTATAAATATAAAACAAACACATAACAGAAAGCAACAAACGAAAACTATAACACCACCAATAACAAATAATCACAGACGGTATGCAGGTGCAAATTATGTGCTTCGCTTAGCCACAAACTAACGCACACACTTGCCCCATTTACACACACCACGAGAGCATACTCGCATGTGGCAGCCAACAACACCGCAATAGCGCAACACAGTCACACCGTCACACCAACACGCCGCCACAACGTAACACGCCAATACTCCTTGCCAATCCGGAATTCCCACAGTCATGACAGTGACTCCATACACACAATCCAGCGCTAAACTCTACCATAAGAGTGTTTGCTTACCAACACACACACACACACACACACACACACACACACACAACAGTACATAAAGTACGTAAAGCACAAGCCAAGCACACAATTGTACACGTAAGAGATACACTGCAAAAAATTAAATCTTAAAAATTACAAACAGTTTGTGTGGCGCATTCAATGGTGTTGGTTAAGAATAAGAAAAAAAAAAAAAGAACACGAAAGAAAAACGAAAACAAAACCTTTAGTGAAGCTCGGAAAAATCAGATAAGCGTAAAAATCTTATTAGGCTTGAATGAAGAAATTAGCTAAGTAGATAAAAACCTTGTAACATAAAAAACTCCAAATTTATTTTATGAAGTTTTTGAGAAGTCAATTTTTAAACATTTTTTAACAGAAAAGAAAAGAAGTAGCAAAACCAAGTATCATATTCGCAGTTCGATAGCGTGTGAGAATTTAACACAAAACCATTTAGTGCTAGGAAATGAAGTTTCATTTAAATAATCTTTGTGCGTAGTAATGTGGTAATAAAATGGGGATTTGTGAATATAGACTTTCAGTTTTAAGCAATCTCCAAAAACAATATATATATAATGGATAGAATTGATTGAATTCTTATGTAAGTTAGAGTCAGTATAGACAGTACTCATTGTTCAAACTCATTTAACATATAAAATCGGATAATACGGATAAAATGGATAATATTTAATGAATCGTATAATTACCGTTTAAGAACTTATAAGTCAATAAAAATTGATAAAAGCCACCCAAAGTTTTCTTAACTTTACTCGAATTCACTTTAAGGCGTCCTAAATACTCGTACTTAGATAAGAGTCACTTTATTATTGTATCGAATAAATTTGATTATTTCTACTTAAAGTCATTTCAATATGCAACAGTTTGACAATATTTTTCTAAAATTTCCATTATGCATTTCATACCAAGTCCATTGAATGCTGCACACACAGCAGCTAAAACGAATGAACTTAAACTAAACCGCAAATAAATATATAATTCAAATTATATGAGATTATAATTTTTAAGTTACAGTTATTCTGCTTCTAATTGTAAATCTTGTGCAATGAGAACAATCAGAATTTTTCTTTGAATATAATCACGTAAAAAGAACTTGATAACAAGGCAAACGTAAAAGTTGACAGTCAGTTATGAAAACCGTAAGTAAAAGCAAAACCGTAAGCGTAAGCGTAATCAACAAAGGCAAGCAACGTTGAAAATAAAAAATAAATAAAACGAAAGAAGGTCATAAAAATATAGCATGTAAGAATTAAAAAAGAGAAGAAAAAACAAAAACACAGCAACAACAACACTTGAGGAAATTGTACGAAGTGTGTGGAGCCTAGCAATAGTTTTACACCAGACAACAAAGAAAAACGAAAACAGAAAATAATTAAGGCTAGCAAAACTAAAAGCATAAGCGACAAAATAAAATAAAAAAAAAAAAACAAACACACAACAAAAAAAAAAATAAAATAAAATAAACAGAAAAGGCAACAAAATAGCAACAAAAACAAATAATTTTGATTTAGTGTTTTTTATACGATTTAATTTATATTTTGTAATTTGTATTTGTATTTTATTGTATGTATTTTATATAACAAAAGCAAAACACAAACAAAATTTATGATTAACTTTGTACTTAACTGAAAGTTAAATGAGATTTTTTGTATTTGTATAATATTTGATATAAAGATTTTTAGGCGCGGTGTAGACAATTAGAATGGGGCATGTGCTCTTTAAAGCAAGGCAGGCTGTGCCGCACCTTTTTTGCTAAAAGCGTTTGCTTTATTTAATAACTTTTTTTGTTTTACTTTTTTTTTGTGTTAATTTTTAAAATTGTATGTAGATATTTTTGCTATTTCCATAAGAAGAATATATATGTATATTTTACAACAAAATTGATTAGCTTTTGATAAAAAAAAAAAAATTGAAATAAAACATCAAATAATAAGGAATAGCAACGTTCGTGAGGCAGTGATGCAGACACGTTTAAACTGTGGAATTTTTCTAAGTTGATTTATTTCAGTGTACACTCATAGAATTTTTAATGTTATACAAGCAGTTTTTTACTTTGTTTAAATATCAAATTGAAAAACAACAGTAAATAATAAAAAACAAAAAAAAAAAAACAAAAAATTAAAGAAGAAACAAACCAGCGCATAAAACGCCGCGACACTTGCAACACACTGAAAAAAATAGTTTGAAGTAATAAAGAAATTTAAATAGAATTACTTAATAAAAATTAAGCATTACAAATTTAATAAATAGCAAGCAAAGCTGCCATTAAGCAAGAGCAAGTCAAAGAAATTGAAATTTACGAAGATAAAAACCATTTATATATATATGTAGCAACTAAGCCATAACAAAAACAAAAAAACAAAGAAGAATTTTTTAGTGTATATAGAAATGTCCTGCCTAAGACTTTAGACTCAAGTAACAGAGACCAAGCTGACTTTGGTTGTTTTGTTTACACAACTGTAAGCCAGAGAACACAAAAATACACATGCACAACAACGCACACAAATAATACACTGCGAAAAAAACGGGACATTTCTATAAACTTTCTACAAACTGGCATTGTCCTACTCGTATACATAAGCATCCCGACCGGTGACAGTTTAAAAAAATTGGTACACCAACTTAATAAAGTAATAAGTAAAAAGTAATAAAACAAAATTCCAAGCGCATTCAATAATAAAATAAAAAATTGCATTGAAGAGCAAAATACATACAACATATTTATTAAACCTAAATAAAAATAACACAAAATTTCTCTACTAAAAAAATTAATAATACATTAATTAGACGTGAAGAAGAAAAGTCTTAAAACAAAATGCGAAACAAACGTAAACTAGCAAATATATTAAATTTAAAATTACAACAAAAACCAAATTTAAAAAAAAAACTACAAAACAAAACATATAAAAAAAAAAAAAAAAACAGATAAAAGAAGAATGCGCTGATTTTTTATGTCGTTATAGTATTTAAATTTAAATAATTGAAATTAACGTAATAACGTAAAATAAACCAAAAAATAAATTAATAAATTAATTGAAAAACCAAACAAAACAAAACTAAGCAAGTTAAAATTAGTAAAAATTGATATATAGTCATTTTGACTTGATTAGTAAATTAAATTAAATTATAGAAAACAAAAAACCGAAAAATAAAAGATATGAAAAAAAAAAACTTTGAAAGAAAAAACAATTGTACAATTTTAATTATTATTATTCAATAATAAAAATAAAAATTTGAACAAAAATATAAAAAAAAAACAACAAAAATCAACTTGCGTCTTCGATTTTTACGAATTAAATCACAGCAACAACAGCAGCGGTGAGGTACAGCAGCAGCAGCAAACAGCGCCAGCCAAAGGTAAAATATAATGCACACACACACACACACATACACAAAAACTAAGCCAATTGTAAATATATGTAAAACAGACAACAATACATTGTGCAAGCCACATTTGCCACATAGAAGTCAGAAAGCAAACAATCAATCAAATGTATGCCTAACATCAATCAATCCATTAGTCAAATCATTCAACACGACTAACTTCTCATACACATTGCGACTAATGTAAAGTTCATATTAAGCTTATAATTATTTGTCATCTACATTAATATATTTATGTATTAAACATTTAACTATATGAATAAAATAATGCAAAAGTACTACAACAACAACAATTACAGCAACTTCAACAAGCTACAAAACAAAATGTCATACATGCAACACCTTAGACTTGACGCTTAGTACGCGTCTGTAGGAGCACAAGAAAAAATATATATATACATATATTATATATACTTTATAGATAATGTCATAACAAACAAAACATAAAAAAAATATATATTACAGAAAACAAAATAAGGGAAATTTCAAAGAAAATCAAACTCAAATTCTTATATTCAAAGCGAAAATTTGCGTAAAAAAAAATTCTGATGCCGCGCGCAGTTTGTCAACAACCATCAAAAACAAAATTAAAATTGAAAATCAATTTTTTTTTAAAGCGTTATTAAATAAAAAATAAATAAAACACACATGCAACCCAATAAATAAAGAACAAAGAAACTTTAGCCAGCTAACGCCGCAGGACTCGCGCTGTGCCGTATGTATGTACCCAGCTAAGTCCCATAAGCTTAGCAGTACGCCTATTTACTCTGGTACTTTCTACTCCCTACTATGCTCATATTTTAACTATATGTAAATTTCTTTTTTAATTTTAACAACAAACAATCTGTTGACAATCTGTTTGCTCGCTTAGCTACAAAACAAAAAAAATAAAAATTCAATTTCTATCCCCTTATGTAATCGGCATGTTTTTCAACTAATTTACTTTTCCAATTTTCACTTGTTCCCGAAAAAGTCTTAGACAACGCGCTCGTTAACGCAATCCACAACCCACCTACCTATGCGTACCTCTAGACAAATTGCACTTTTCTTATGCATTTCTCTTTCCATAACATACTCTGCATGCGTTCAACATATCTACTTTCAATATATTATATGATATTTCGCACTCGTAGTCTTTCGATCTATAAAGAATCTTTACTAACGAATTTCGTTTCTTATGACGCTACACGACGCCACGAGATAAACACCGTAAGCGTAAGTAAGGCAACACATTTTTTTTTATTAATTTTTATAATTTTATTTTTAAAACACTTCCTATGTTTCCATGCGTGCAGTGTACGAGTATGGCTGGATGGCTGGAAATACTACTGGGTTGTTAACACTTGGACGCAAAAAAGGCGAGTTCCAGTAGTGACGGCGTATGGCAGACCGGGCAGGATGTAGGATACTAAATAGCACCTAAGACCGTTCCGTTTTTACAATAATTTTTATACCTTATTGTTTTTTAATATAAATATGAATTATATTGCATTGGACTTAATTAAGCAAGGTATTAATAAATAATACTGTAGCAACCATATCATTATTGTAATAAAATCTTGGCCATGAAATTTTAACTTTTATTGTTATTTTCTTTTGTATGTATATACAAGCTGGACCTATCAGATGTTGTTCTGCCATTCCTTAATTCTTTTTCACGTCGATCTTTTGCGCCCAACTTAATTCACATCTATCCATTACCAGGGAACAGAGAATATAAAGATATTACATAAGAAGGTGCATCTCATACAAACTGCGTTTCAACTCCAAATGACAAAATCAGGCAGCGGCTGGTAGCGTAAAGGGGAAGCTCCAAAATAAATCGAATAAATAGTTGCACCATATTTTAATAAATATATTTTTCTGACAGTCATTGCCACAAATAATGCATGGTTAGTGCAAAATATTCTAATTAGCTTTGACTGTTTTCATTTCCACAGTGAAAGTGTTAAGAAGCTGCTCTGAGAATTTAAAATCCTGTAACAATGAAAAATCAGAGCCAATCTTCTTAATATATAATTTCTGAAGCCGCGCAACCGATTTCATTCATTCATTCATTGAAATTTTGTGGATATGTAAGGTTGGTTCCAACTTAAGAGATATAATACCTTTTTTTAAATTAAGTTAGTAAATACGGCCGTAATAGTTTAATTAGTACGCCTTTAATTACTGCTTATACATTTCGTATCAGTGATTATACATTTCGTAAATACAACTACGGAAATTTTAATTTTCGTACACATTGAGCATTGATTACGCTCTTTTGCTTGTGCTCAGAGGTTACAGTGTTGCCATGATGTAAATAATTGCAATTTGAAACATAGAAACATATACCAGGCACACATGAAAAGCATAATGAAAGGTCTATAATAATGAAGAAGACGAAGAAATAATCAAAACTCAAAATTATGGCAAATTCAATTATAAAACGCACACACAAACACAAATGAATTTGTTTATTGCAGAACTTTATTTATTTATTTTTTTTTACTTTTCCAAGTAATCTAAAACTAGAAGGTTATCATACACATGAGTTAGGATTTCTACATTTTTTAATTTTACGTCTGAAATCAACTGATCTTTGGTCTGCGAAACAGAGAGCCGACCAATTGTTATCATTTTCAATTGTAGGACAGTGTCATTTACGGCCACCCACATCTTCAATGCTTTTGTCCGATAACCGGGAGATGACCGCGTGAGATACCTTTTCGCTATTAGAGCTTTCACTATTTGTATTGTAAAAAATCGAAGACCTTAATAAAATATTTAGTCTGGAATTTAATTTTCATTCGGAAACTTGTTCTCTGTGTATAATATTTAATTTCGATATGAAATTTTTTCTAATTTTTATACCGCATATTAGGACCTCTTCGAAAACCAATATAAGAAAGAAAATCGGTTGAAAAGCAAAATTCAATTTATGCAATAGAAATGCAATTTCGCTACATTTTCAAACTATTACTAATTTCAAATAAGAAATCGATTTGTGTGCTAGATATGAGCAAAAGATGAACACTTCGTTTTTAGAAAAGTGTGAGTTATCCTTATCTAATTATTTTATCATTATTTGCAGTTCAATGTCGATTCCACAAGTCTTCAGCTCTTCACAAAAATAGAAAAATATTTGAATGAGTTAAAAACCCAATAAGAAACGCTTCAATGATTTAAAGAAGTCAGTTAAATTTAACATGTGTCGTTGAGTCTTTTGAAAATTTACTAATTGTTTATATGAATACTTGAAAAAAGTTATATATGGTGAAGGAATAACACACAGTAAGTCAACAAAACAAACAGTAGTAACAATGTAATTCATGTAAATACATGATTATATTCTTCATATGTAGTACTCGAAATGATGGGAGAAGAAAATGAGAAAGTGAGTAGTATAATGTAAAAAAAAAAAAAAACAAAAATGCCATGTATCCTAAATTAATGTGACATATTTAGGATACATATGCATTTGGCAAAATAAATTTAATACAGGAAGATATTTGGATGTGGAAAAAATTCAAGCGTCGAGAAATTCATCTGAAGTAGCCAATGATGCTACAAAAACTGGCAATCAGGAAAACTATTCAAAACTTCTCAGAAATGTAACTAAATTCTAAATCTAAATTTAATAAAGAAAAGTTTAATTTGACTAAATGTTGTGTTGGAATCAACGAAACTGGTGTCTTGGACAGTAATACAGAGACGCAAGGATGGAAGTGTTAATTTTTATTGCCCTTGCAACGATTGAAAAATAGGTTTCGGTGATCCGGAAGGAGAATTCTTTATAGGGTTTATTATCAATTACATAATTAACCTTCGACGGAGCCACAGGAGCTGCTTATAACTATGGATGACTGTGTAAATAGTCTAAAATATGCTAGATATGACAGTTTTCTGATTGTGTCTGAGGAGGAACATTATGCGCTGCAGTCACTCGGTGATTATTCTGGTAATGAAGGCGATTACTTAACAAGTCATAGGGAATACAGTTTTAGTACGTATGAACGTAATAATGATAACTCGATTTACAATTATGCACAGGTATTTAAAGGTCTGGTGGTATACAGATTGTTACTATAGGTATGTATCCATTAGTCTTAGAATGTTTATTTTTAATCTATCGCAATCTAAATGGCGAATATGGTAACACCAATAAGGGTGAGGGATATGCATCATGATAATCGATACTCAATGAAGACTGTAGCAATTATGATTCGTCCGAAGCATTAAACTTAAGATCTGGCAAATCCGGCTGCCGGTTAATTCATTTTCTCTGCTTTTGAGAAATTAAAAAAATATTTGAATCAACTCAACAAACACATTGCAGTCATCAGTTAGTGTATTTGGTCATCAGTCATAATGTTTGGAGCGGTCGAATCAAACTCAAATTGCACTCGAGTAGCTACCTTATCTCAACCTGCCCGCGCTGCCTGATTTTGTCATTTGAAGTTGAAATGCTATTTTTATGAGATTCGTCTTCTCTTATTCAAATTCTCTGGATTTGTTTTCTATTCTTCATATTCTCTATTTTTGGGTAGAAAAGGAAATTTTTCTCTTCCGGTTGTAAAAATGGCTAAATTTATGTGTTGAGCTTATCACCCGATGGTCATACATCCGCCGATAATTTCAGTCTCTGCAAATTTTATGCGGACACATTGTAGCTGATGATCATGCAGCACGATGTACACCAGACCAATTATTAGAGACCACAATGGTCTGAAATAGGTAACAACTTTGCTGCGCGGCACTTTTTTAAAATATTGTATTAAGATGACAGTTGTAAATCTGTGGGTTCATTTCTATATTTTTTGATTTTGTGAGAGTTTGCTGTCGAATTTGAGAGCAGTGTACATTTTTCATGAAAGTAACCGTCTTATAAGAGAAATGGTTTGTAGAGAAAGTGCATACTCCTGGGTAAAAGGAAGAAAATCATCTTATAATTCAACGAGTTCTGCCGGAGCGAACAAGTTTTCTGAAACAAGGCCTAAAGTGACTTTAATGTGCTGCTTTGATGTGCAAAGAGACCTAAAAGGAGAAACGATTTCATAGGCTTCGCAGTAGCGCGGCAAACTTCTTTTCGATTTTCTTTTGCAAAATATATTGTTGTTAATTTAACATTGTTGCTAAAGAAGTACCTAAATTTGGCAGCACTGGGATGAACCTCCTTTAGAATTATGATGCTGTGGATCAGTTTATCTTCTGTTTGTGGTTTTAGTGTTGTTTTTATTTTTTTAGTTTGTTTAGGAGTGAAGCCAAGAAACTCCCACTAGCCGCTATGTCGATGGCAATAACCAGGATTAGTTGTTATCTGACGAATTGGATTGGCGAACTTCATGAACATTGCAGCTTGTTTGTGGAATATTTAAAAAATGGAGAATTCCATGAGATTGAAGATGCTGTCTTATATTAAAAATTAAAATCAGACCATATCGCGGCCAACACTAACGGGAAGGTTGATCATTGGCTTGGGTCATATTTGAAGCATTATGATAAATAGGAAGCAGTCAATAGGCAGATAAATCAGTAGATGTGTTTATTGTAGGCCTAAGAAACGTATTTTTTGCGCATCATAGCATCCCATTATTACTGAGGACTAGTAGGCCGAAAACTTTTACGTGACCAATCCGATAAGCTATTCTCGAGTACTTAGCATTTGCTCAAAGCACATTTTTTGTTTTTCTTCTATAGAATTTTTTTATGCAGTTTATTTTTCCTATCTTGACGTAATTTTAGCGATTTGCTTTTAGGAACTTGCTTCAGTAAAGGTTTTCTTATAACTTTCGGATAATAATGCTGATGTGCTACTCGATTTTAATATTTTTGTTTTAATATTATTTGCAAAATCGAAGTTTGGCTTTTATACTTTATGCAAGGATGTATTAAAAGTAATTAATCCTTAATCTCCCAAAAAAACAAATTTTGTTTTCATTGTTCTTATTTTTACTTATTGTCTTAATACATTAATTTTAACAATATGGTAATATACGAATCGTTGATTGCCTTACTTAGTCAAAAAACTCGGCCAAAAATCTAGCGAAGCAGCAACTTTTAAATGTTTTATTTAAAAAATTTTGTTTTATTTCCCTAATATTGCTTTAAGCCTTTTTTGCTTCTTTATTTTTTTTTTTTCTTTTTTGTAATTGCAGCTTACCATGAAATACTCGAAAAAATATGCGTACAATAAAAACAAAATCGACAACAATAACAAGAACAACAATGATATGGTCATATCAAAAATGGCAAAATAAACAAATAAGCGGCAGGCGGTTGACTGTGTGTATGTGGGTGTGTGTGTGCTAATGCATGTGTGCAAGCGAGCACACATATATGCGTGCGAAAGAGCCAGCAATAGCCAATATTAACACAGATGCAAGTAATGCAAAGCGCAGCAGCCGGCCATGAGCCGCTCTGCCAGCAACGTCGGCGTCACCCTCGACGTGTCCAACAACGGCAACGGCAACGGCAACGCCAACACCAATGCGCCGTGCTGTGCTGTGCCCTTTCCGTGCCCTGCCGTGCCGTTGCTCGGCCGTATTTAATGTTGATAAATGCATATTCGTATTTGTACTGCGTTCATGTGTGTACACACACAACTGTGCGCACCTCCGTCCATACTGTTTTGTGTATTAAAACACACACACACGCAAACGAAAAAAAAGCAGCAAACATAAGTGCAACAAAAATTTTTACGCACACAAAAAAAAAAAAAATTCATCATTTCATTTGCATGGATTTCTTTTTTTTTTGGTTTTTGCTTTTGTTGTTGTGCCATGCAACGCATGCAAATAAAATAATAAAAACAAAAACAAAAATGCGCACAACAAACAAAAGCCAATAAAAAAAAAAAACGCACAAAAAAAAGGACAAAAAAAAAAGAAGCAAATTGCAATAACGAAAAAAAAGAACGCATAAAATAATGGAAAACGCATTTCACGCACATACAAGCCGACACACACACACACACTCTCGCGCACACCACATGCGGGTATACACACGCGCCTACATGGGCTTGCGTGCATATGCGTACATTATATACAAACTCGTGCGAACTACGCATAAATACGTGAAACAACAACAACAACAACAATTGACAACAAATTATTGAGTAGCCACCTGACACTTGCGCCGCTGTAAGCCCCACAGGCAGCTTATTATAAAGCAACCGTTGCCGTTGTATATAATTAACGTTTATATACCATACGCCTATGTACATTAGCCAATACATGGCATCGCGGCAGTACATAGGCAACATTCAGTATATAAGTAAATGTCAAAAGTGCTTTTGTTGTTGTCATTATTGCTGGCGATGCCCAACGTTAATGTTGCTGCTGATGATAATGATGCCGATGATAATGTTGCTGCTGCTGCTGATGACGCTGATGACTTTGCTGCTGCTGTTTCTGTTGCTGTTGTGGCCTCTACTGCGTGATAAGCAGTGTGAGCCAAGTGTGAGCGACACCCAAGCAAAGGACAAACGACAAGCGACGCATGGGAACAATCATTTTATGCATTTGGTGCATACTTACAGGCATCGGACATGGTTGGCGGTATGGGGCTGGCTTGCACTCAAGACCTACCTCAATAAATGTACCAGCATACGCATGTGCATCGGTATGTACGTGCATGCATTACTGTACGTGTACATATGTGTGTATCTATATATGTATATGCCTATATTGTATATAATGTGCTTTGCCTTGGGTGCTGCGTGCAGGCATTGTTCTTATGCTCCAGCTTCTACTCCTGCTCCTGCTCCTGTTCCTTCTGCAATTTCTGTGGCTGCTTCTTCTTCGACTGCTACTTGTTCTTCTTCTTCGCCTGCGACTTCGGCTTACTGCTGTTGTTGTGGCTGTTGTGTTGTTGTTGTTGTTGTTGTTGTAGCAGCACCCTTTTTCGGTTAATGCAGTCAGCTGCAGTCAGTTACCCAAAGTCAGTCAATACTCCCCCACACCACACACCTCACAAACTATTGCAGCAATTGTAATTCGTATTCCTTTGCCTTCGCCCTCGGCTTCGCTCCTTGTCCTTCTCATCTGCGCCAACTGCTTCTGCATCTTCGTCTTCGTCTTTGCATTTGCCTGTGCCTGTGGCTGTGCCTATTTCTTCTTCGTGGCTTTCTTCTTGTGCTCGGCTGTGCCTTTTGTCACATGCTATAAGCAGAAATTACGAAAAGTTGTATTTGCTTTGTGTTGCATTGTTGTTGTCGCTTGCTATTGTTGTAAATACTTTTAGGTTGCCTGTTTGTAGCTGCTCTTGTTGCTGTTGCTGCTGCTACTGCTGCTGCTAATGCTATGCTGCTGCTTAAGCCTACCCAAGCAAACTATTCGATGTCCATCAGCATGCCCAATAAATGTGCCTCACGTCCGCCCGTCCTGTCGTCCTGCCTGCAAGTTGCTTTGCTGTTTGCTTTAGCTCTTTGTGCCTCGGTCGCTTTTCTTTTCATTAGCTCGTTGCTGCTTATGTATGTACATTAAGCAGGCCTACGTTGCTTTGTATGCACAACATAAGCATTTCTAAGACATTTCTTTGCTTTAATTATATGCAAGTTCGTTGACAGTACAGTATGGCCAAGTAATAAAGACGACCGCCCAATAACTTATTTGGCAGTCTTCACATAGCCAGTTTCTTTATTACCTCATAGCTGCACAGCTTAGGTTAGCCTAGTTGGTCTTTTTAATGGCTGTCCCCGATGGCTTTCCATTCGATTGAAACTTTTATCACTTCCTTGGAAATATCCAAAGTCATCATCATCTGCAACTGGCTGTACAGTTTAATTTTTGATTTTTATTCAATTGGATTTTCATTAATTTCGGTGCCAGTCCTCGAATGAAAATATTTTACTCTTATCTGTTACTTAATTTCCCTGATTTTTTTTTGCTGCCGTTCTCCTATTTATTGATGGATTACATCGAACAACGCGCATATAAAAAGGGTTTTCGTTGAAATTCTATAGAAAATCACCGGTTACAAAAGGATACTGACACCTTAAATAAGAAGTTTGTTGCTTCACAATTGATCTATTTGCTATTTGTCGTAGGAGTGGTTTTCTAAGTCGGCATCATTGGCTGCACATTAAAGTCTCGTATAGCAGCAGCACACAACCGGAGTTTCCTTTACTAATAAAAGCGGCTGGCTACCTTCACTCCCACGTTAATAAACAATGTCAATAAAGAAGTTACATCTAAGTTGGAGTCGGTGGCCGACGTGTATCTTTCATCTTATAGATTATGCGCTGAGTTTTTCTTGGCACCCATTAACTTTCATTATTATGTTATTCCTTCTTGTAATTATGTGCATTGGACTCTTGTCTGCATTATCTTGTGAATTCAATTTGATTTCCGTTGCTGGAAACATGCTGATGCTTTAATTTGAATACCTGCAAATGTTTAATAACATTTCCAAGAAGTAGGCAGATGCTGGCCTATCTGTGAACTCTAAGCAGATTTGCTTAGCTGATATTTGCAATGGCAAAGGAAACTTTCATGCTAAGCGGTTCTGTTGATGGTTTGAGTCAATTTTTCCTACTCTAATAATTTTCTTGAAAACACAACACATTCTACTTTTTGGCCATTCCATGCACTGTCAGTTTTTGTTGCTGCCGCAATTGCGAATGCAGCTTCTTGAATATGCCACATCGATTAGCTTTATTAAAACAGTCACCACAAAAGGTATTCACTGTATTGTGTTTCATATTTTCGTTTAATAATTTTATGTTAAATGCAAGAAATTTATGTCTTTCGCAATAAGTAAACGAAAAATAAGCAAAACCGAATCAAACGTGCAACGCCTAAGCATATGCTATGAATTTGCAAACAAACCGCCAATCCCCTTGCATGCTGCTATCTCGCTTGCACAAATTCACAGCTCGGCAACACTCTCGCCATGTCCACGTCAATATCACGCTCTCTCTTTCTCTCTTCCACGCTGCAGCAGGCCTGCACCTGCCGAAACGGGTTTCGTCAAGATGCAAGTCGACAAAAGTAAGCCAAGACGCAACTGCAGCTGCTGGGCTGCAGGTGGGCAGTCGGCGGCACCTCTGCTGCCCTCTAAGCATAAAACGCATAAAATAATGAAACTGCAACAAAGCCAGGCAACATGCACGATGCAAGACGCCTGGCACACTCATTTACAATATTTTTGCTAAATTGTAAAATTGAATTATTTAAAATTTAATATAAAACCTTTTACTTTGCTATGTGCATGCACGCATACATACATGCATTTGTATATGTGTATGTATGTGTGTGTATTTGTACTTATATACATATGCTATGTATTTACACATGTACACATGCTTGTATGTATGTGTGTATATTTGCATATTTAGTTATGTATAAATTTAAGCATTTTATGCTTCACTTGTTTTAATATAAGCATACGCACAGCCAAAGACATTGACACACACACGCACGCACACACACCCACACATGCAGATACACGCTTGCTCTCTCGCTCTGTCGCATGCGTATGGCCGGTAGATGGTCTTATGCAAGGCTTTCGTTCTTTTAGGCTTGTTATCATTTCAATAATTGCATTTTTGTGTTTGTTGCTGGCAAATGTTGTTATTTCTGTTGCAGTTGTTGTTGCTGTTGTTGTTGCTGTTGTTGCTGTTGTTGTGGTGCTGCTATTGCTCTTCGACTTTGATTCTTTGCGATTCTCATAAGGATATTTTGCAATTTCTAAGAAAACTCAAACCCAAATGTTCATGCAATACTTTGACCTATGCTGCTGCAGCTTCTACTCTTGCTGGTCCCCCCTCTTGCTGTTGCTGCTACTGCTGCCGATGAGTTGTTGCTTCTGTTTGTTGCTTTCAAATTTGCCAACAACAACAGCAACAACAACTACGACAGCAATATTTTTGGTCAAAAGTATGCACGTGCACACACTCACCATCAATATAATTTAAATTAACACACACATACACACACAAGCATACACACACACACACACAATTGCAGTTGGCTACGTAACTGTTTGTGCAGCTGCATAAAATTCGTCTTGAAAATTCTGCTGGAGTATGTATTTCTTGAACTTTTGGTTTTCTTCTATTGCATTGCTGTTGCCTTTTCTATTCGTTGTTGTTGTTCTTGTTCTTGTTGATACTGTCGGTGTCGTATGTCCTAGGCAAGCAGACTATTGTGTGTGTGTGTGTGTGTGTGTGTGTGTGTGTTTGCCATGTGTGCATTTGCGTATTGCTTAAGTAACCAAAAATAATGAGCTTCTTGCATTTTGCTGCACTTTTAGTCAGTTTTATGTGCCCTGAGGCGCTGATGGCGCATCTTGTGATTGGTCATGCAGAGACGGACGGACGTGCATCGTTGTGAACGGTTTTGGATTGTGGGTTTTCTGGCAAATTCATTTGAAAATATATATTACAAATCGAACACTTTAAATAGTTTTACACACACATTCCAAAATTTGTAAACGAGTTTTGCCATTTAAACTTCAACATAATCAACAACACCCGTCGTCCCTGATGAATTACAGAACATGAATGAAGCTAAACAACTAATTAGAGAAATTCTGGAAATATGAGCTTATTCATCTATGTAATAGCAGCCAGCCTGACCCGCCATAATACGCTTTTAGTGCCTTGTCAATTAGCTAATAGAAATCTTACAAATAATCTAATAAACAACTTAAGCAGGCACATGTAATAATTTTTAAGCTATAAGAAAAGCATTGTATTAATATAATCTATTAATATAATCTATTACATAAATACCCAAATGAAAATCCCACTTTAACTGCCTTAAACACAAGATATTCGCTTGATTTTTTCTTTGCTTGAAATATTGTGGATAGGTGCACTGGGGAATTCAATTAATGCCAATCACATCACATATACATCTTTGGTCGTGTGAGTATGGAAAGCTATCTTACCTAAAAATATAATTGTAATTGTAAAATACGGTTAATACTGTTTTCAAATACGGCATGTATGCAAATTCAAAACTTTTACTTTATTAAATGCAGAACTAATATGAGTTCTCCAATAATTGGTCATGACACCAGTAACTCATTTCTACTGCCTGGAGTTAGATAATAAAGAAACTTTTGAATACTCTGTAAGGAATTCTTATTGGTTTTCTGGTAGATTATGTTAATACGAGTAGACAACTTAAAAACGCTAGAACTCCGCCAAGGGGTATGGATAATATTTTATGGTTTGTTTAATTACAAGCAAACAACGTCAGGCAGCAGCAGCAGCAGCAGCTACAACTACAACAATAAGTTAAACGTCAACAACAACGTAACAACAACAAGCAAAGGTAATATCAACTTCAAAGTCAACGGCAACGGAAACTGCAAAATAATATTTAAAAAAAAGAAAATAAAAAAAAGTGACGGAAGTACAAAAACAAAAACGTAATGAGCAAAAAAGAGTGCATACATCTATCAATTATAATACAGCCTCCTACTTACTTATGACCGCACGTCAGATACAATGGCACAAGCAACAGCAACAACAACCATAAGAGTAGAGAACGCAGCGCGTGAGTAGGGGAAAGATCAGGAAGACTACAACAACTGGACGAACGTTTTTGTGAGGACGCGGTGAAACTGTGAGGCATGTGAACGTTTGAGCTTAACAACAACGAAATATAAATTAACGCATTGTGCTGTTGCAATTTGAATACGGTAAAAGCAGCAACAGCAACAGCAACAGCAACAGCAACAGCGACAGCAGCAGCAGCAGCAGCGGCAGCAATGTCGGGTCGACGATAATCAGCTGCAAGCAATAACAACAAAATACCATTGGGGTATGCAACGTTTCAATTATTATTGCTGTGCCGTTGTTGTTGCTGTTGTTGTTGTTATCATCATCATTTCCGTCATTGTTGCTGTTGTTGTCGTATGTGCCAACGCAGCGTAATTTTATTTTTTGTTGCTGCTGCTCCGCTGGCGTCGTTGTTTTATTTTTGCATACGTTACGCACGAAAAATGATATAAAAAAGAGGCGCACAAGCGAAAGTGTGAGAACAGCTAAAAAAAGGAAAAAAAAAAAACCAAAAAGGAAAAATAAACCTAAAAATACAAAAAATAAAATAAAAAAATAAAAAAAAAGCATACATGCAATGGCAGGCGGTGGCCGAAAAGTATGCAACATTTTGCACGCATAAAATGAGCCATGCAGCTGCAATTGTTTTTGTTGTTGTTGTTGTTGTTTTTGTTTGCCATGCATGCGTTTTTATTTTTTTTGTATTTTTAATATTATTTGTTTTTTTTTTTTTTTTGTTTCTTTTTTGGTATATTATTTACTTCTTTTTGCATGCATTTCTTTTTGCTTGCACATAACGCACACATGCGCCATCTCTTTCAGGTGCACGCGCACGCTAATTTGCATACTCGCTCTTGCTTTGATTGCAATGCCACTGGCATGTGAAAGCACGATTGACGTTTTTTACAAGTTTTATTGCATGCGTGCGCGAGTGAAAAATAAAATATATAAAAATACATAAAAAGCGAACAACGAATGCTGCGCCTGTATATAGGCAACGCACCAGCGTGCGATAGGCACCGACAGCATGACAACAACGACAACAGCAGCAACAGCAACAACGAAAACAACAAGAAAACAGCAACAATGATAACAGCAACAACAGCAAATGCTGGCAATGGTGACCAACATGACTCGATTGGGCTGTTAAAAAATGAACAAAAAGTAAAAGAGATGCCAAAATGTGAAAATGCATGCAAGCAAACGAGCCGAAGCGATTGCATAGCGGGCAGCTGGCAGTTGGCAGCAGCAGGCATGGCTCAGTGCAGAAACGACACCAACACCGTCTATGACTGCACTGGCCATGGAAAGGCTGCTGTGGCAATGGCCTGGCCAGCAGCAGCGCAGGGCCACACATGCCGCGTGTGGGTAAACGCCGCAGTCACAATGTCAGCCGGCCGACTGCGGGGGCTGAGGGCGTTTGGGTGTAGCTGGCGCAGAGTGGTAGCTGAAAAAAGAAACCAAACCATGCCAAACTGAAATCAAAACGCTCGGTCGCCGCTGCTGTGTAGGTGAGCAGGCGACAAACGTTCAAAGGTGTGCAGCTGCGTATGTGACATAAAATAAAAAAAAAAGCAAAGTATAACATGCAAAAATTCATAAACATACAAATAAAAAATTTAATACAAAATAAATTAAATAAATGCGAAAATATGCATTTAATAAAACAAAAAAAGGCTACAACAAGCAATAACAAAAACAGAGAAAAAGCATAGAGGCACTTAAGTGGTCTGAGGTAGCCTTTTTTTCGTTGCCAACCATGCATGCATGTTCATGTTTGTTAAGCATATACATATGCGTGCATGCTACATGCAATTTTTGTTTGAAATTCTTTTTTTTTTTGGTCATACGCCTAAAAGCGCGCAACATTTTTTAATTGGGTTAGTAATTGAAATTTATCGAAATCTCTACGCTGGCACAAAAGTAAATCGAAAATAAAAAAACAAAAACATATAAAAAAATAATGCAAATAAATAAAACTGAAATTCATATACGAAAAATGGATATACACATTTAAAATATGCACATCCTGGCAGTTTAGGTTGGTATAATTTTTTTTATCGATTTTGATTTGACCAGCGGGTAGCAGACTTTATTAAAAACTGTACGCCAAGAAATGCATGCCTGACTTTAACATTAAAGTAGATGATAGAGAAGACTTAAGATTTAATTACAAATAATTTAAGCGATATGAGTTCAAAAAATTGAAATATAAAATTTGAAAAATTTGACTTGAACTTTTTTAAAATGTTTATTAAGTTCTTTTGATTCTCCTACACTCACACTTCGAGCACATTTACAATAATGATGCAAATGATTGACTAGTAAATATGATTGCCATGTAAATATGACGTACTGAGAGATTGAGTAAAGTGTTAATAGACAATCACTAGATGAAGAGCCATTAGTTTTTGAATAAAGTGTGGCAGCAGACAGCAAGAATTTCTATTATCCATATGATTTCCTTTATTGGCAATGAGATGTTTAGAAAAAAGTGTACCATAGGATGTCGGGTCTTTTATAAGTACGTAAAACATCCCCATGAGCATTTAGATAGAGTAACTCACGCTTGGAAGTGTTAAAGCGGACAGTTGCTCGATTAAATGGCAATATTTGTATCGTAGATGAAGTCCCTACATGCATTAGAATGAACAATACAAAGTTTCAGAGCCTTTAAAGTAGGATGAACTGACAAGAAACAAGTTCTCTGAAGTAGTAAACATAAAGATCGCTCAGAGAAGAGCTGCAGATACTTAGAGGCATTCATTTTTTAAAAGTCACTACTCTGCAGAATAGACGACACAAGGGCACATAAATTTGCTTAATTTGCTCAGATTCAGAATGGAAACAGATCGATGACGTTTACAGTCTAACTTGGGTGTCTTAAGTACCTTAGACTACCTGGGCAGCTCAAATTCATGCAGAAATTCATTACCTAATTCTGTTTAGAAAAATTTCAAAAAAGACACCAAAAGTGCACAAAAATTAAACAGACAACAAAACAAGTTCGCCAAACACTTTTTCTATGGCTTTTCTTAAGAAAAGAAAAACAAAACGTAAAAAAACGAAAAAAAAAGACAACCAAAAATTAAAACGAACCCTAGAAAATGTGTGGAAGTTTTATTGCTGTCCTTTGGCCAGCAGCACAAACTGAAGCAGCATCTTTGCAAAGATCAATTTTAGCTTGAGAAGAAGAAGCAGCAGAAATAGAAAATAATCTGAAATAATTACGACTTCTGCTTTGCAGAAAACTGGACAAGAAGCTGATCAGCAGCATGCGGGCACGGCGACAGCACAATGATGCTTTGCTTGAGTTATCCTTCGAGCCGTAAGAGAGAAGCAACCACCGTTATGCGTATGAGAAGCTGTCGAGGTAACTGCCTGACCATTTGACCAGGGAACAGGTTTTGTGCTTTGGTGCTGGCTGCGCGATCTCTGCTTAAGGGTTGCATGCAGCGCAGCTTCACATGCCCGCACACTGGCTGCAAGTCAAAGTTCAAAGTGACGCATCCAGAAAGGATGCTGCCTGCCAGCCTGTCAGCCATGTCCAGTTTAAAAACCGGACTTTTTTTCAGCAAAATACTGTTGAAATTTTGATGTGAAAGTTCACCAAAGACAATTTTTTTGTGTTGTTTTTTCGGGATTTTGTTTATCTGCGATACAGAAACTGGATGTGAGATGCGTATGTTAAGGCGGCTGCATGTCCTGCAGCATGATGCTGTGGCTGCTGCTGCTGCTGATCGTGAGAAAGTTCGGCCACGGCCGTTACATTGTGCACAAACATTTTTCAAGCTTCCTTTGAAGCTGCGCATGTGAGCACTTAAACTTGCTTGCCATGTGACTATGAATTAGTGACGAGACATCGACAGTCTGTAACGAGCCGGGCACGTCAACGCTGGCGCCTCGCAATTCCTTGCGAATAATCAACGCAATAATGGTTAATGGCCACCACCCAGTCAGCTGCTTAAGTGCCGCCCAAGTGAGCACATATTGGCTCAGCGTAAGTCATCCTAAAATGGCCGGCAGGCCTGTGGCCAACGACTGCTTAAGTGTGCGGCATGTTTGCTTATTTAGAACTTGACTACTAATTGTGCGCCGCCACTCGCCTGTCCGCCTGTCCGAAGTTTACCTAGAAAAGAGCAGCCTTTATATCTGCTCTGTGCCTCCATGCTACTCAGCGACTGTGCCGACCATCAAAGCCTGGCCAAGGCAAGTCAATGGGTTTGTTTAGTTTAGCTTAGCTGCGTTGTGTTGAATTTCGATTTGCGAGTGCGAATGCGAGTTCGAGTTTGTGCTGCTTATTAGCTTAGAAATTCCATTAGCTGCCACATACATCATCAGCATGAATACTCAGACATGCATTGATTTTTTCACAAGTGACTGGCGATTTCAATGCATAAACGATTAAAGGTGAGTGAGTCGGAGTCGAAGTGCACGCGGAACACGTGACGCGGCACACGGCCACAGCACAGGGCTCACGGCCCACGGCTCAATCTATTGATGGTTGTAGAGTCGCCGGCTAGACCTACTCAAAGCAAAAAGAAAAAAATATTAACACGTGCAAAAAAATCGAATCTCATGTATTCACAAACTATAAAGTTGTGTAGGCGAGCCCTACATGATAATTTGTCCTTCGAATCGTCACATGGCTTAGTTATCGCAATGAAAAAAGAAAATATGCTACGAACTTGTGCTCTCGCGGTTTTTCTCGCTCTTCAGCCTTCACTTTTTAATAAATGCCTTACACTTTTCAAGTCTATGTTTATACCTTCTAGTAAAGTTGACCACGCAACTGAAAAGAAACTAAACTTGAAGATTACAATGAACATCACGTTTTATAATGAAAAAGCTTTTAAAAACGCAAATGTCCATCATCTGATATGAGAAGCTCTGGCTGTGTTATAAAAGGCGCTCCACACTCTCTTTAGTTGAGTATTTTTGAGGATTTGGCGGAATGCCGGTGCGGCTATTCACATTCTTAAATATATGAGAAATTATAGATAAATTATTGTGACAATCTTAAGAGGTAAATGATTCATGTCTGGTTCAAACATATATGAACATTTTGTGTAATCTAAAATGTGGAATATGCCAGCCGTCTAGATTGAAATCATTTTGTTAAGTAGATATTTTAATTATGGCGTATCTTGTTTTGGGGCTGTGGTAGACCAGCTCATGAAATTCGATTTTGCCAAAGCATTTCAAAATACTTACTTATTTTGCATCCTGAGCAGCTAAAGACCAATATCCTTTAGTAATGATTTTAACTGAATATAATATGAGATTCAATGAGCAGGCACATCGTCAACCAACACTCATCAGCCCAAAAATAATAACTACGTCTTTGCAAACTTATTTCACTAGTCATTAGACTAGAAATCATAATATCGATAAGTTAATAGTATTTTGAGCTCATTATTTGAATATCCTTACTGAGAATCCTTATTAACTTAATTGAAGTATTGCTTAATTTACATATCTGTTCTTTTTTTATTTGAAAATCTTCCACACGATTTAACCGTTTAATTAAAGCTGCAAGGCCACAACCTTCTTTTATCCACACAGCTGTCCCGTGCTAAGGAATCCGTTACAAAAGCATTTTATTTGCCTAAAACTGAACATTTTTTGGCGCTCAAAAGCATGTACAATTTTTAGTATGCGTTTAAGCAAATTTCTGTAAATGCAAAACTAAAAATGAAGCTAAACCGAATGAGCGGATATGCTGCAGGGGAAGTGTGTGTATGCAATAGTAATGTATATAAGATACATGCTGTCTGCTTACCTGGGATACTTGCGGGAAACAAAGGCACTAGCGCAGCCAATCAAAGAGACACTAAGAAAAAGCACGCAAGAAGAAAAACCAAAATAAGTAAATAAAAGTCAAGGGGCTGCGGGGTGCAGACGCAGCAAGTCAAAGACCAAACTAATGTCGAGTAAAACACGTAAGCAAATCCCAATACATGCAGACAAAATGAAAACAAACCCTTACCGCCGGCGCATGTAGCAACCACTAAATGTGCGCGCACTTGGAACAGTACGAACAAAAAAAAAAAAAAAACCAACAAATATAAAAAGGAGAAAAAAAAAATAATTAAATAGAAAAAAAAAGCGAAGAAGCTGACAAAAAAAGCAAAGCATGCTTTTGTGCGGCCGCAAAGAGAAATACGAAAGGATAACAGGCAACATGTAAACAAAGTTGATGCGCTTAGCGCGAGTTATTTTGATTTGCCTTGCTATGTTGTTGTTGTTGTTGTGCTTATAAAAGCAACACGTGACAGCAATACATGCAAGCAGTAGAAGAATAAAAACGTAAACGGAAAAAAAAGAAAAAAAGAAAAAAGGAAAATGGCAAAGAAAAAGTAACAAAGCATACTTGCAGGCGCAACAGGCATTTTTTGTGAGCGACATACTCGCACAGAAACAACATGTGAGAAAAATGAGCACGAGAAATGCTTAGCATTTTGCCAGCTGCTGAGCGACAAGCGCTAAGCGAGCAGAGAGCGTGTGAAGTTTTTTAGAGCGCAAGCCGAAAAGTATGCTATGCAAAATATGCAAATACGCACGAACAAAGCACGGGCAAGGCAAGGGTGACTGCATATAGTTTTGCGTGTTGCTTTCTTATTTTACATTGCTACTTGAGACATTAAAAAAAGGAGAAAAGTAAGAAAATGAGCACAACGACAACGACAACAACAACAGCAGCAGCAACGGGCAACAACATATGCACACATATACGCGTCAAGCTCAGCAGGGTAGGTTTGGCGACCCCCTTCAGCGCTTACACGGCTACAATTGCGCAATTATTGAGGTAGGCATCGACGAAGTTAGCGTTTTCTGTTTTGATTTGTCTGCTCATTTTGTGCCTATGTGCAGATAGTTTTTATTGTTGTTGTGTTGATTATTATGATGCTAAGCTGTACATAGGAGATGTCCCTTTTTGGTTAGTTACTTAGAAGAATGTATTTGTATGCCTTCTTGCCTACCCTCTGCCTTTTGTGCGTTGTAGCGCTGTTTATTGTCAAAAGTTCAACTCAACCGGTTCCTGACCAACCGTCGTATCTACTTTATCTTCTGTATCTCTTGCGTCTACTGTTGGCCGGCTTGGCACTGCAGCTTTCTTGAACTCATCTTATCCGTTGCTGTTTGTCCGATCCGTGTGCCAGTTTAGTGCTGAACTTTCGTACGATCGCGTCGTGTTGTCCCTTTGTTGCCAGCAGTGCAAAGGAAAATTCACAAGATGCGGTGTTGAGATACTTTTTTCGGCCAATTTGTTTTTGTTAAATCTTTGTTGGACTGTTAATTTTTGGCATCATTTTGTTATTGGTTTTTATTAAGCTTTTGTTAAAATTTATTTAATTGTTTCGTTTAAATTCAAAATCGTTTATGTTTCTGCAATTGTCCAAATTAAAAAGTAATTATGCCGAATATGCAGTTTATAAAAAAGTTTCGTGTAATGTGAAATTAATTTGTGCTTCTTTAATTTTAGTTAACTTTGTTTTCGATTATAAACAAACGGCAGCAAAAAAGAAATAAGAAAAATTCAAAGTGTTCTCATTAGCATACAAAATTCGAGGACTGCGCACTAACGTTACCGTTTTGGTCCTTGCCTAAATCGTAAAAAAATCTCTGCACTCCCATTAAAGTTCCAAGCAACTTCTCTCTTTAAATAATGGATAATGCACGAACTGCGGCTAAAACGCCAACATCACAACTCGATTCTCAACAACAGCATACGCAGCAACAGGCATGGCTAAGCCAATCTCAAATCCAAACCCAAACCCAAACCCAAACCCAAGCTCAAGCTCAAGTCCCCATCGTAGCCACTACCCAATCCACAGCAGCCACCGTTGCACGCAGCCTCAGCCTGGACAGTCTGACGAATAAACGCAAACTCTATGCCATCGATGAGCGCGAGGAGAGCTCGCCGGTGACTGTTTGCGCTGAGGCTGGCGTGCCAGTGCCTGATGTTGCCTATGATGCGGATGTTGACGATGTAGTTGAGCCCAAGCCTGACGTAGGCAAGCAGAGACATAGTTTCTGTGGCATGGGCAAGACTGAGGCGAAGATCGAAAGTGAGCGTACGCAAATCTTTGAGCTGTTTCAGCCGTGGGCGCTGAAGACCTATGGCGATCAGGCAAAGACCAAAACGATAACGTTGCGCAAGAAGGCGCGCATACTGAAGGCGCTCGAGGGCAAGGAGCACAGTCGACCGGATAGTTCGAAGTTTCGCTTCTGGGTGAAGACCAAAGGCAAGTGTACAACTTTTTAAACGCTGCGTGTGTTCGATTACTCATGCATTATGGCTTTCGGCAGGCTTCACAACCAAGCGTCCAGACTGCTTCGAGGAGGCAGCCGGCAGTCAGCGTCGATTGCCGCCGTTACCGTCGAACGCTGTGCTCTCGGACCATCCGGCTGCAGTGGACCTCTTTGCGGCCTCAACCACGAAGGATTTCGGGCGACGGGTCTATCGCAAAGTGGCCTGCGTGGAGGAGTTTTTCGATATTATCTACAATGTGCACATGGAACTTGGTGGACGCAGTGGCATGCACGCGGGTCAGAAGCGCACCTATCGCATTGTGAGTGTACAGTACAGCCGCTTTCTCTTGGGGCTTTGACCCTTCAGCATAGTTTCTGGATCGTCAACTAATCCGTGATGTTTACAGATAACCGAGACGTACGCTTTTTTGCCACGAGAAGCTGTCACTCGCTTTCTCACCATCTGTCCGGAGTGCAAAAAGAACCTACGACCCTCTTCACCGACGGTCGCCAGTCTGAAAGAAGACTTGGCCAATGAGAGCTCCTCAGAAGTCGAGGCTTTGAACTATTCGTCGCACACCGAGAGTTCACTTGAAGCGGGTCCCACCGCCAAGAAGCGCCGACACTCGAATGCCGAGTGTGGCCAGGCCTCAAAGTCGCATTTCGAAGCAGCTGAGTTGGCACAAGCAGCCAGCTCAGCTGCAAGCACCCGACAAACCAGTCCCGAGTCTGACTTAGCAGTGAAGCCAATGGCGAGTGTGCCTAAGATACGCGTCAAAGCACAGTTACAACGTCCGATCACGCCGACTTTCAGCTGCGCTCCAACAGCAGCCCCAAAAGCACAAGTGTCCGAGTCGCAGTCGCTGTTGTCCGCTGCCGCACTGCCCCTGCCCAGTTGCTTCGATATGCAACTGCTCAAGCCGCGCGAAAGTTTCTTGCGCTATTATGAGTTCATGCGTCGCTTCTATGCCGGCGGCAGTGCTGATTTCTTTTTGCGACAACCGGTTTTAGCGCCGCCCATATACGGCAGCAGCCTCTTGCAGAGTTTGTCCTACCCGACGGCAAGCACTTCAACCCCCAGCCAGAACAACAACGGCAACAGCGGCTCAAGCTCATCAAACCAAGCGAAACCACAGGCCAAAGACACCTCCCCTAAACTGTCCGAGCCAGTTACCGTTGCCATGTCCGCTGAGTCCGTTGCGCACAGCACTAAGAAATTTAAGTCCTCTCCGGAGAGTCTAAAACAAGCTAAGAGTGCACATTTGCCATCGCCTGCTGAGTCAGCGACATTAGGAGCGATTAATCTTACAAAAACTTCTCTTTCCAGATCAAACGGCACACCACCGCCGCCGACAGTGTCGTCATCGTCAGCGGCAATCACTGACACAACGGCACCTCAAACCCCAACGCCTGCACATTCCCACAGGCCGACTGAAACGCACCCGTTACCGCTTACCTCGACGCCCAATACCGATGCGACCATCAAAGTGGAACTCAGTAGTCCACCGAAACCGTTGCCAGAGCTACGCATACCACAAGTCCGCACACTGGCGCCGCTGCCATTGCCACCGCCGCAGATCTTGCCGCCGTTGGACTTGGAGCGTCTGAAACCGATAACCTCGACCTATTTGCAATTGACGCGTAGCATGGGCTTGAGCGATGAGGATGCACTGCGTTTTGACAGTCTGGTGAGTAAAGACTTCAATTATTCACTTTAGAAATTATTGTCCTTACTTAAGTTATAGGCGATAAATATCGTTTACCGATCACACCTAAATATAACGCTGTCTTGAGGCGCGTTCAATATATTTAGAAGCAAATACTTACACATCCAATCAGTTTCACAGCGGGGTGAAAGTTTAACGAAAATCAATTATCCGATATTTTTGTTAAGTTTCACGTCTTTTATTTATTGTCAAAGGTTTCTGTACAACAAGTGAAGAACATCTGATTAATATTTTTTAACACATATATCAGTTAATATTTTGCATTGAGCCCTTCAAAATTATGCAAAATTTATCATTTATCGGTAGATCCATATTTCTTTATTATTAAGTTTTGAGTCCCTATAAGAAACATTTTTAAACTGTCCAACATTCATTTATTTAAAGAGTTAATATGCTAATTACTATTATCATAATATATATACGGCGACCGCCACCACAATTCGAAATTAATCAAAGCAAACAGTGAGAATAAATTCGAATCAGAAATCCAAGTGAAAACATCTTTATAACAATAAAAATAACATTTTTTATAAACATAACAAAGTTTAGGAAACCACAGTGGAATTCCCACACATATGTACATGAGTTTTCCCATATTATCGTGTTAAGATTTTTCCCATATTTAAATTTATTATATATTTATGCAAACTTTACTTATTAATATATACATTTCTCAACAAACAATTTTTTACTAATCTAGTTTCTTCTTTTTATGACATGCTTGGCTTATGCACTTTAATAATATGTTAATGCAATGCTTGATAAACAAAACCTGCTTGAGGAGTTTTAACGCTGCTTAACAACCACAACAACTAAAAGAACAAGAACAACAATTACAAACATTTCGGCCACCATCAGCTGCTGTTGCCTTAAATTAGCACAGCGCGCAAAATTATGCAAATTTTTATTTTTGTTTATTTATTAGTTAATGCTTAAATAAATCTTATATTTTTTTTTTTTTTTTGTTTCCTGCTTTGCTGTTACCCAATGATCTCCTGCTTTATTGGCTTGTGCTTTAAATGCTTTTTATTTATATATTTGTACGCATTATTGTTATTGTTATTATTTGTATTTATTTTAATTTTTGTTAAATTGTGTTATTATTATTTTCTTATTTTTTTTACAGCTCAGTTGTTAATGCAATGAATAAAAAATTCTGTACGCAAAAAAAATATCATATTTAATTATTGTTAAAAAATTATTTTTTTGAACACTTTACGCTTTTAAATTTGCATTTGGCATAATTTTAGTAATCTATTTTTGCAAAAATTTAAATATTTAATTTAAAAGTTGCTACGAGCTAAAAAATCGCTTAGCTGAGTAGTTTGGCTTTTCGTTTTTGGCTTAATTTTGTATATTAGGTGTGAAAAGATTATTTGTTTATATTATGTAATATGCTGATTTATTTTTGCAAAAGCAGGTAAGTTTAACATCTAAGCCATTACAATTTTCATTATTTTTTTATTTACTTTTAATATATACAAATACCGAAAAAACGGTATTTATTTTGTTGGCTTTGGCAACTCCGACTTATTCTCCTCCTCGCCCTTGACATTGCTAAGCACAAAGGTGGCGCTCAAAATGCGACCATTCTCATCGATGAAGGTCTTCGTCAGCTCTCCTTGCTTTGCTGCAATATCCTCTGGCGTTAGATTAATCTTCGACAGGTACACATTGATGGGGCTTTCGGTTGTCGTGGGGCTCACAATCGTCTCGGTGTCGGGAAAACTGGCATGTTCCTGTTTGTGGCTGAAGCCGGTCTCAGCATCGGCATTCAGAGTAGGCAGCCGTGGAGTAAATTGCGAATGCACTGCATCGGGATTCGGCTCAACTGGTGTTGGCTGCCCGCTCAGCACGGAGTTGACGCGGTATGTTGTCGTAAAGACTCGGCCATCGGGTGCGACACGCTGCTTGGTGATGCTATTGCCGTTGGCATTACGCAGATCCTCATCCGTGATGCCTGCACGGCGCAGCACTTCCTGCATGTTGGCATCCAAATCGGCAACGGTTGGCAAATTATTGCCCAAAACTGTCGAGCTAAGCGTGCTTACCTTTGTGCCGCTCTCGACGTTGGTCGCAGTGGGCCTGCTATCCGATTTGTAGATGCCGCCATCATAGTTGTTCCAACTTTGCAGAAAGTCGTCGTCCACGAGCGGCTTGAAGACGCTTGTAGCCGTTGAGGTGGGCGGCGTCGCTGTTGTCGTGGGCAGATTATCGAGGTTAATGTTGACCGTTTTGGGCGTGTTATGGAAAGAATTCAGATCGTAGGTGTAGACACTTTGACCCGCGCCGTACTGACGCTTCAGAAAGTCGTCCAGTGAGGGCAGCGGCGTCGTCGTGAAGGGCTGCAGACTGGGCAACTTGAAAGGCGGTTTCACTGTAGTTGTCGTGCGCGTTCGCAGGAATTCTTCGAAGGATGGCAGAGTATCCGGTGCCTTTGTGGTTGTGCTGCTGTGTGTGCCAGTTGACACAGTGGGGAAAGTTCTGTCATAGAAATTGGTAAAAATGGGTCTGCTACCCTCAGCGCTGAGACCAGGCCATTTATCCTTCGGCAGGTTGCTGTATATGGTCGAAGTCGTCTTAATCGTGTTACCCTGCGCATCAACCTCAGTTTTGGTCGTAGTCTTGGGCGTCACACCGGGCGGCAAATCAAATGTAGGCTTATACAGCCAATCGCGATGCCGCCAGCTGTCAGGCAGCTCACCAAAGCCGGTGGAGGTAAACGTTGGTCTGATGTCATGGTGCTTGAAAAAATCATCAAAGTTGGTATGACCGCCACCTAAGCCGGGGCCAAAATCGTTGCCGAAACTGAAATTGGGACGACTGTAGGTGTGCGTGTTTTGGCGTGGTAGCCACTCCCAATCCTTCTCAGGAGTAGTGTCCGCCACTGGTGCCACAGCGATTTGACGTGCTGGCTGCACGCTGATCGGCGCAGGCAAGTCCGCCTTGCCTTCGATCACAGTGCGTCTCAAAATGCTGCCGTCCGCATTCAGTTTGTAGGTTGTAGTGACTGTATGGCCATCGGCATTGGGCTTCGTGGTGATAACCGGTTGACTGGTGCGCAGTAACTCATTGACCGCATCGAGATCCATGCCAGCCTCAGTGGCTTGCCTGATAAGCGACTCTCTAGGCTGATTAGAGCCACCGATAACGATTGTCTCATCGCCGTGCAAAAGTTGTAAGCCACTCGATGACGTCAGCTCGACAGTATCTGGACTCGCACTGGTCCAAGTCTTGAAGTGTGTTATGCTGCCCGCATGTATATACTGTTATGCAATAATTATCAAATTTTTTTCTTAATCACACGCATCCTTTTCACTTGACCTACCTCGACAATGAGCAGCACTGCAAATAACAGCAAATGCTTCGGCAGTGCCATTTTAAAAATCGACCGTACGCTTTGCTTGCTAAAATCAAACTAATACCAAATCCGAGACTCTGTCTGCTGGACTCATTCAAATATAATCGGAGCGTTTTAATCTAATATACATATTTAAGGTTATCGCTGTTGTTTGACTTGATTTTTAAGTAAGCAGCGAAGTTTTTTGTCACAATTCGCGGAATATTTGATTTCTCTTGGAAATTTTATTTTTGTTTTCTGCAAAAAGTAATCTAGAAAACTTGTTTTAGTGAAAAATGTTTGAATGAATTTGCGAGTACCTCACTTCACGGCATGCTTGCTTTGCGTACTGCGTGCAGACACAACGCAGCAATGAGCAACCACTTCCGTTATTTATGGTTATAAAATCCTATATAATTGGCAAACAATACTCGTTAAATATTGCTTTGCTTATCAAATTCAAAGAAAAAATTTTTAAAACCAAAATCTACATACGCAATAACGTTTGCTGCTTAAGGTTTACTCTGTTGAGATATTTTTAAAAACGCGTGGTGATAATTTTTTGGTTTGGTGTATTCCAAACTACAACTATAAAATTTGGCACGAAGAGTTTATTTGGTGTTTTCGATATTCCACCTATAACATACAGCTGCCATAAGAACGATCGATCGAAACGCAATATTTACTAACAAAAACGCTTTTGTTCTCCGAGATATCATTACAAAATTTTGGACTTAATAATTTTAGGTAATAATCGATATTTTACTTAGATATTATTCTGCTTGTATTAGGCGGTGTGTAATATTTGTTGGCACAAGATTTTCGATGATTTCAAGTTTTTGCTCCTTTGTGCCGTTACGCTAATAAAGCAAAAGAAGAACAAATAGTAAAAACATTAACTGAAATATATCATCAAAAGTCTTCAAAACTTTTTTTTTTTATAAATCAATGAATGTATGTCTGTTCTTTATGTTGCGTCCCTATCACTATTTTAGTTCAAAGAATCAAGAATATAGACTTAATTTGCATTTTGTAATTGTATTATTAATGCATTGCATAATCCTAACTTTCCTGCATGACATCGGCGTAACGGATATGCAGAGAAAACGAAATTGTGGAACAGAAGAATGAAGGAAAATCATAAAAATAGTGCTTAGTTAACAAAAAAAAAAAAAAAATCGAGTCAGGATCATATTTTTATTTAATATCGGATTTTGTGTAAAATTATTCAGTAGTTCTTGAAACATTTAAAACTTTTTTAAATTATTTAGTAAACACTTATGAACTTAACAAATTATTGTTATCAAAACGAAATAAAGGGTGATTTTTTAAGCGTAGTTTTTTCAAAAATCAAATAAAACACTCAAATTTGCTTAAAATATTCAACATTTGTTTTTTTATATATATATATAGGCCTTTGCCATTTACGTTTCAAAGACAACTTCATGTAAATGTTGTCTGCGGCTCCGTTTCAAATGGTCCAATCGGAAGGTCCAATTTTGCGTCACTTTTTTGAGCATTTCGGCCTGTATTCCACGAATTACGCGTGTTATGTTATCGTGTTCGGCCTGCCCACATAGACTAACGACTTTACATAACCCCACAAGAAATAATCAAGAGGCGTTAAATCGCATGATCTTGGCGGCCAACTCACAGGCCATTTCGAGAGATAAGCTGCTCACCAAATTCATCCTTCAACATTTCCATTGTTGGTCGTAACAAACGGTCCACATTTCTCACAGAGCACGAATTTTTAAAATAAATTTCAATAATTTGTAATCGTTGCTCGTTTGTAAGTCTTTCCACGAATTAATGGCAGAGTATACTGAAAACTTTTCACTTTAACAGATGACGTTTATACGCAATTACTAACCAGTGCTGCCAACCTGAAAAACTTAACTCTTAAAAAAACACCCTATAATAAACAAATTTAAATTCCTAAATGGGTATATTATACGATTTAAGCTTAATATAAATAAGTTAACTAACTTAAACACACATTTTATTTAATATGCAAGAGAAACATGCACACATATCATGGTCCAGTTTTCAAGTCCCGGGACTCGGTACTAAAACTTGTAATATACATTTGTTTTGATATGGATAAATCTTTGCAGACTTCAAAAACTAAACTGTAATAATTTCATGTTGACGAAGTTTGTATTTTTGAATTTTTATTTATTTATTAGAACAAATGATTATAAAACTTAAGCTAACTAGAGAATACCACTGGCTATTTTTGAATAATTCAAGGAATCACACAAGTTGACGTCAAATTGTAGCGCGTAAATCGAGGGATATCTCTATTTGAACTTTATAACTTATTAAACATGTAGAACTTCGATATGTAAAAAACTATTTATTTGCAGTGTGGTTCTGTTATAATTATTCACTTTACTGCAATTTTGAACTATGAACTTTACTTGTAAATATAAAATTAAGCTCCAATAATACTCTTATTGTGCTTCGACCAAGTGGTCGTTATCCAATACTTGACATACATTATCATCATGACACCAAAAAAAATGTTTTGTATTTCCGTCGTAGAATAGTTCAACCTTAAAACTCTCGTTGTTGGTAAAACGCTCATCAAATTCTCTACGGTTCATTCCAATTGCCTTTGCCTTGTTGAATACTGACTCTCTCGACATATTTGGAGTAGTAAAATTTTTACCGTTAAAGAGAAAAAGTTCTGCTGTTTTTGCTGTTACAAATAGTAGATCACTCTCCCATGGAAGTCCTGAGGCAGGCATAGCCTGTGTGCCCTGTTGATAGTTCAATTATAAATTAAATTAGTTGTTCAATGGCATCCTTTTGAATTCACCTACGTTGACAAGGAGCAGTACTGCAACTAGTGCCAAATATTTCGATAGTGCCATCATAATTCCAGTTCGAACGCTTTGCTTGGTAAAATGTTACTTGTTCTGTAGCTTGGCTCGACTCAGCTTTATGTAGCACTCGAAAACTTATTTGGGGATTTTGTATCTTGGGTTTTTTGAATTTGTTAAAATTTCGCTGCACAAAATTGGTAAACGAAATTTTTGCAATTCCGTGCGATAAATTTGTTTGGGTTTTACAATTTACTCATTGGAGTGGTTATGGTAGGGCATTGCCAAGCGAGTAGAGAAACGACACGAGGTCTCATGCATGCCCTGATACACAGCTACAAACAAACCATATGGATTATTTAGAATTAACTTGACGTAATAACAACTTGTAGGAAGCTGCTAACAAAGTACCAAGCACGACTGTGACTTAATGATTCTGCCGATTATAAATGTCTTCAGAAAAGTTAACGGCTGACAGCACAACTAACTGAGACAAGCAACATAAAGAAGAGGAGATAATCTCTCAGTGTTTAGCCTAAAGGGAAAGCAATATCTTGTCACACGCTAAGAAACATCAAAGACATTGTTGCTGTTAGGATCAGAAAAGTGTATCCATTTAGCAATTTATGCAGAAATAGGATGTTGTTATATTTATAATATTTAGATGGCTGTGGTTAGATGGTAGATGTAATGTAATCGTATAAACATATTGATATATGTTCAGAAGCACTTGCACTGTAACAAACAAATTAGGAATTTATTTCAAAATGTCTTGGTTTGCACTTATATCAGCAGCAGCTGCTCATTTATAATATCGTGAGCTATATAAAACGTATTTGTCTGCTTGATCATCTTCTTCATTCTTTTACTATATAATATAAGGACATATGGATATGTATGCTTCAAACTCTTGGCAGATGCTATGGTGTCCTTTGTTCTTTATGTATTGTCCAAATCAAATTTCAGATTCTTTTCATTGATTTTCAAAATAGAATATACATTTTTTTATCTCATACTTAGTTTAAATATGTAATTAAATTTGCAAAGACGAGAAAATAGTTTTACGCATTATGTTTTTAATAATTGACACTTTCGAGAGAAAATAATACTGTTTGTCAGTCTCCTGGATGTAAGCCAACGGTCGAAACCACCAAGGGCTGCTTTGCCAGCTGACAACACTGGTCTTCCTTCTCCTATGGTATTACCTCGACAATCGGATATTATATGTCAGATATATAGCCCAGTCACTTATTTCTACTTATTTATCATCTACCAACTGGACTTCCACAGGATAGCGTGTTGGCAACTATTCTTTACGCCATATATACTGCGGATCTTCCAGTTGCTACGGACAATAACATTGACAATCATGAACAAATTTACTTGTTAATAAAACCATTTAAAGAATAACCAAAAAAAATTATGTCTTATCTTACCATAATCCATGCCATACTTACTTCCTGAGGATCAATTCTTTCAGTTGATCATTGATAGGGATCCGGACTTTAACGGTGTAGGTATGAATAATTTGAAAACACTTGGCATGGATTGAGTGTCCTTCTCAAGCTACAAAACGATTCAGTATATTACAGTTTTATAAATATGCTTGACTTTTTCTTTTATTTTCGTTTACTTCCAGTAACTTAATCTATTTACACTATTATAAACATTAGTAACTTAAAGCTGAGATCATACTTTGGCCCTAATCGAGCTCTCTAGTATCTAATTATATTATTAATTGTATTTGGATTCTTAATATTTACATATTTACAAGTGTTAAATGTTAAACTTTAAATTATATTGTAACGAAAAAGAAATTGAGGGAAAATATTACATATACTTTTAATTTTTAGTTTAAGATTAAAAAAAGGAGAATAAAAAAGTATATATATACACGCTTTAAAAATATATATTATACTCCTTCTATCATAGTGAATATTGCATCAATTCTAGCCGCTTGCAACTCGACCTGTTTTTGTAAATTTACTTTTTGTTGCGATAGGCAAAGTATAGTGTTTTTTAATTCAGTGAAGGTTGTGTTGGTTGTAGTATCTACATTATTTACTGAGGTATTAGTCTCCTGAACATTGTTAAGATTTGTCTTAGCCATATTAGCATAATAGCTAATATTTTTATTTATGAGATTTGTTTGAACATATGATTTATTAGCGTACTTGTTATTTTTTCTATCTCTGAGTTCGAAATATGCTTGACTGTGGGATTCCATTCACATTTTGACCTAGTGTAGGTCGCAGTACACTTTTCCCCTATCTAGTTAGAAAATTGCTATGCATAAAGGCAGGTGCACTGTATCCTTCAGTGCTGCACTGATCAGCGGCACCGTAACGATAATTCATTATACATTTTGCTTAATGTGGCTATGGCTTTCAAAAGTGGTGAGTGTCATTTGCATGTGCCATCAATATTTTTTAATCGAAACCTGTATAAACTTTTTTTTAAGAGTTGGTCTTTGAAATACTTGTGAACAGGTTTTCATAGTGTTATGCTAAAAGAAATACATTCGACATTATGATGGCACTAACTAAACAAATAAAGCAAACGTATTTCGTATAAACTGATAACGAGAAGTTTTTAAAGATATTTAAAGGGGAGTTGACATTTCAAATGTTCAAGCTTTTGGCCTGCACCAACAATAAACGCAATACACCAGACCTTACCGCAATCCCGATATTGTAGTTTTTATTTTTTTTTTTTCTTGAAGCGTCTGTTTACGCGGTGACTGAGCTTATCAGTCATTTTCGTTGGCTTTAGCTTGCTGCTGACATTAGCTTGAACCTGACCTTGAAGCATGAGTTTTTGTTTGCTGAGTCGCTCAATCAAGAGTTCAGCATAAGACGCTTATCTGCGGTGCGGAAAAAACTAAATACAAATTCAATGTTTTTTAATATAGGCCATAGCAGACTTAAATTTTCCCAAGTTTTATTTTTCAATTCCACATACTATTTTACTGCAGCATGCATATTCCTCTTTGGCTGAGTCGTTGCCGTGGGGAGTAAGCAGTTTTTTGACTAAGCTCAATCGTTGACGCAGCCAATCAGGCAACTAGGCGACGAATATCATAACTCTAATGAAAAAAAAAAACAAAAAACAACCGACCACAAAATCAAAAGCATATGAAACATTTCTGTTTTACAGGTTCACTGGCTTTTGTTGTTGTTATTATTGTATTTGGGTTTTTTCGTATATTATTTTATTTAAATATTTATTTTATTTTCGAATTAAAAAACGAGAATGATCTAACGTGGTTACACATAAAAGGCCAATGTCTAACAGCAGCAACAGCAGCATAAAACATGCACCAAAGCAAATGGCAACAAAGCAAAGCCTTAAAAATAAAATGCCGCAGTTTTGTGTGGGGCACTGTCAGTTCTATATATTTTTTTACACAATGAAGCCAAAAATAAAAATAAGAGATTTAAAAATCTGCCAAAAACGAAAAAACGAGTGCAAAGAGTTACGCTGCCATGGCGTCCAAAAAGATGAAAACTTTATGACGAGTGCCACCAAAAAACAAAAACCTATGCACAAACACAAAAAAAGGAAGAACTAAGCAACAAAAATATAAAATAAAATAAATAAAAAATAAACAGAAAAAAATTGTAACTGAAATTGTACAAAAAAGTTTTAACAAGCGAACTGAGTCGTCGCACCTCTGCTATGAAATCTAAAAATCAACCCCAGCCACTGCCCCAGCCACAGCCAAACATGGCATGGCAATGGCACGAACGGCATCGAAACGGCAAAAAAAGACAAAAAACGAAAAAGAGGACAAACAAGGATACTCGCATATCGAAGATGTTGCCAACGTTGTTATAGCACAGCACTGGTGTTGGCATTGGCGGCGGGCAATGTGTAGCCAAGGTGGCATATGAGAGGATAGAAGAGTCTAGGATAGCATGGAAGTTGAGACTTAGACAAGCTGAGGCAGCAGCAGTCACGCGGCTATGGCTGTGGCAGGCTGAAGGCGTGCCAGCCGCTGGGTTGAGTCTGCAGCAGTAAGCCAAAGGTGCCGGTGCTGAGTGGCGGAGCTGAGCTCTAGATGTGCAAAGGGTTACATGCCACACAGGTACAGGCAAAGGCACAGACACAACGGGATTTGTGCGCGAAAGTTGCCATAAACCTTTTTCAGTTCATCGGACGTTGGGTTGCTGGCTTCTAGGCCAAAATAGGATTGCGCAAAAACGAGAAAAAAAATACAAAAAAGAAAAAAAAAAACATAACAGAAAAGGATTCTAGCGAACTAAAAATTGGTATTTGATAGATAGTGTGGTTGGGGGTCGTCGTTATTATTGTTGTTGTTGGGGGTCGCCTTTTATTTGTCTACTACGATGTTGCCTGCCCATGTCATACAAACGCGCAAACAAGGTGCAGTTATTTGCTCGTCTCGCATAGCCTCACATGTGCATGGGCATGGGCACTGTCCACGGCGGTGGCGGCGTCGGTGACGATGACGATGGCGAAGCATTGCGAGTCAGCGTTTAGGACAAGGTATTGACGACTTTTTAAAAGGGTCGACAACGTCTACGTGGCTGGCGTGCCATAAACCAAACGATTTTAGCGCTTAAGCGTGTTACTCGCACATACACGCACGACGATGCGATGGTGTGACACGGGCGGGCGCGTGCAGAGCGGACACGCGCATACGTCTCGCATGAAAAATATAAAACTTTACACAGTTAACTAGGCTTGGCAATCAAGTTAAAAGCAAAGGCGACTACCAGCCGTGCCGATCCGACAGCACACATGCGAGAGTGGCCGGCATAGTGAGTGCAGAGCACCATTGGCGCCACCTACACGGGCTCAGCGACGGCTGCCGAATGCGAATGCGAACGCGGCTACTACATCATGCCGTGCCACAAACTCTTTGCGGGGCACATTTAATCGTGCAGTATCCCATTTTTTTCTTTTTTTTTTTCTATACCATTTTGCACGCCATGTCGCTGGCAACATGAATCGCATGTGTAGTCATCGTAGTTCGCGTCGTCGGCGCAATGGGTACAGGCCGCGCATAGAGGTCAACACCCACTTGACCGTTGCTCGTTGCCAATTGCCCATTGCCCAATGCCCAGTGCCCGGTGCCCATTGCCCGTTGGTAATGTTGCCGCGTGCTGTACTGTGTTCCCTTAAGGGTTTGGCTTACCAAAGCAGTTGAGTTAAGTTGAGTCGAGTTGGTAACAAAACCAGAGCGCACATGTAGGCGCTGGCAGTGAGGCAGGATAGGCTGACACTCAGTTGCACACTCCTACACTCCACCCACTCGTTCACTCACTCACTCACTCACTCACTCACTCACTTACTCAGTCAGTCTGTTATGCAGTTGGCTGTGCTTAGCTGTGTGCTGTGGGCGCCAAAAAGTATGCAGCATGTTGTTAAGTTTGACTGCCTGCGTCTGAGGTAAACGTTGTAAAGCAAAAAAGATTAGAAAATGCAACGAAAATTGCAAATAGAGTTTATATTTTAAAATGTTTGCGCACGCCATATAGCAAGTTAATGAATTATTGGTTTAGTGTCGGTATCCCTTGCAGGCATTTGATGTTAGTCTACGCAGGACCTCATGAGTTTGAGTCTGTACTTGCTAGCCAATTTAAGGCTAAGCCGAATGTCAGCTAGTCTAGCTGCCGCTTAGATCGTGGACCCACTGAGTTTGATTGGCTTTACTTCGGCTTACCTTCGCGCAGCAATCAGTTAAGAAAAAATTTCATCGCAGTTTATGATTTACTTGCGTTGCATTCAAAACGGCTTGGCCGCAGGCATACGCCAGCGGGCAACTTGTTTCGCGTGTCCTTAATGTGCCACTCATTTTGGCTGAACTTCTCTCATCATATGCAAATCAGACCCAAAACTTTTAAAAATTTTCTAATCCTACTGCCTAAATATGCTCAAAAAAAACAAAAAAATCGAAAAAAAGTATATAAAAAGTGCGAAGAAAAAGGACCGCTTTTAAAACTGAAACAGGACTTTAAGTAGCAGAGCTTAAATCCGCAACAATGCACGAGCGCAAAGTTTTGTGTGGGTGCGTCTGAATCGCCCGCCGTGACTACTTGTGCGCCCAAAAAACAACAACAAAAAATTAGAGAAATAAAACGAAAAAAAGAAAGGAAGGGAAAGGAATGAAAATGAAAATAAAATAAAAGAAAAGAAAAGGAAAGGTAAGGTACAGCGTAACCAAGTTTGTGACGCCTTAGCCAAAGCGCGCAGGCAGTCCAAGCTGTCCAACTCGAGCAGGCACAGAGTCAGTCAGCCACGACCGAACGACCACGCAGCCAACACATAGCGTCCATGTGCAAGTCCAAGTGAGTGCCAGCCACTAGATCCACAACCCACAGTGACGGGTCTTGTTGCTGTGCTGCTGCTGCTGCTGCTGCTTTGGCCCGTCAATGTCTAACATGGGTCGGGCACTTCTTCATTAATTTTCATGGCGGCAACGGCAACAACTACAACGGCAATGGCAACGGCAACGACGATGGCACTGGCGATGGCAATAAGGACGCACGGAGGCGCAGGTCGGCTTACGTCGAAGTTAAGGCAAAAAACAAGGAACCTTTGTAAACGAAAACGAACGTCGGAGCAGAAAACAACACGAAATCATAAAAAAGCAAAACTTTTGCCAACGTTAGACACAAGCAAAGCGAAGTGCGCGTCCTTACTGCTGAATTTTTTTCCAATTTAGTTAGGGTTAGCGGTTGGTGGGCCCTCCTCCGTTGTTGCTAGTAATGGTGTTTCTCTGTGTGATTGTGTATGTGTGTGTGTGTGTGTGTAGGAATGGGTGTAGGCATGGGGTTAGGGTCTTGCTGACGATTGAGTGCGGATGGCTTGAGCTTGGGCTTGGGCAATAGCAACGCTTCAGCTTTGGCATGGTATGCGCGTTGGCATGTCTCACAACAAATGAGTATGGCAGATGGGGGGCGTTGAAGGCTAGGCGAGTCCTTTTTACCGTGCGCTTTATACTACGTTTGATTTTTTTTTTTTTCGATATTTTATTTTTCTCTCATTTTCATTATTACTTCTTCCACTGCTCTGAGAACGAGCGGACGTCGTTTGAACGGGCACGAGGACGCATTTTTATGTTGTTGCCAGCGGACTTATTTTTATCTGAGGAAATGTAACAACGTTGCTGCTCTACATTGATGTTTTGTTGTTTTGGCGGCAAGCAAAAGGACCCTTTACGCAGAAAATGCCACTATACTGCGCCGTTGCTACTTTCATCTTTTCCTTACTCTTCCTTCCTGTTTTTCCATTTGGTTTTTTTTTTTTTCTATTCTTCTTTCTCCTTTTTTTGATTTGCACGCCCCGCACTGTGGAAGTAAAAATTGCACGCAGGCAAAACAAATGCTCACACCCACACACGGTGCCCACACCCATACAGGACGACGACTAGACTAGACGCGCCAGCACACTTGCACAAGCGTGCATAGTGCAACCGGAAGAAAACAAAAACGAAAAAGTAGCTGAAAGGGTGCCTGCCTCTTAGATGCTTGGCGGCAGCAGCATACCCAGTCTCAGTCGCAGACGCAGTTGAAGTCCCAGCCCGATAGCCAAAGCCAAAGCCAAGCTGAAGACGAACACAGCACAGCCAGTAAAGCATAGGAGGAAACAGCACAAAAAAACCCACACAGAGCACAGAGTCAGTAATCGAAATAGTCATGAAGCGTTTTGCGCAGTGGGGCATGCCATGGGATGGCTTGTAGCGAAAGTGAGTGACGCAAAGCAGAAAAAAAAAATACAAAAACAAAAACAAAAAAGAAATAAAGAGGAAAGTTGCCATTTTTTCTAGGAAACGGCATAAGAAACCATTCGAAGACAGTTTGACATTTCGTGGAGTAAGTTTGTGTGTGTGTGTGTGTGAGTGTGTGTATGTGTGTTTGTGAGTGCGGGTGGCTTGGCATGGGTTGTAGGACTTGGAATGGTGCTTTAGCAGCAGGCTTTGTTGGCGTGGGTTTTGATGGTGTTGGGCTCTAATGAATTTCCGCAGAATGAATGCAGAAAAAATTACAAGAAAACTGGCACAAGGGGCGCAAGTAGGAACAAAAATAACAACAACCATAAATGCCCAACAAGAAAAAAACAATTAATGTTGGCAAAAATTCTGCCAAAGGGGTTTGTGTGTGTGTGTGTGTGCAAGCCGTGGGTCGATCTAGTGTCCTTTACAAACCCTTACAGCGTCAGACGTAATCATAATTTTCGTATGCGCCAAAAAAAAAACGAAAACCAACTCAAAAAAAAAAAAAGGAAAACAAAAAAAAAAAAATAAGAAAGGAAAGGTAGCTCGTTATAGAGCGTCTGCCAATTTCTTTTGAATTTTTATCTCTCTGCCTGCCTTGCTGCCGTTTTGTATTTGAAGTGAGTACCCGGCGCTGTGCTTCAACTTATTTTTCTTTTTTTTTTGCATACCTTGGGTATCCTTTTTGTTTTGCATTTTTTTTTTTTCGGTGTTGATTTTTGTTTGATTTTGTTTTTTTTTTGTCTATTAAGGACATGCACAAATGAAAATCCCTGCTTGCTTAATTGCTCGCTAGATTGCGCGGGTCTACTGCTGAGTCCTTGCCTTGTCCTGTTCCGTTTTGCACTATTTGGAATTTTTCGTTTTACTCGTGCCGAGCTTTCTTCAACTCACTTTTAATTTGTCAATTTCTTGTTCATCTCTTTTCTCTTTCTTCCTTTTATCAGTGACTTACTCGTTCCTTATCGTGGCCGGCTCGTTGCCGAGCTTATGGCACAAGGTGGCAATTACTTATTTTTATGTACTTCTTTTTCAATTAATGACTTTTTGTCTTCTGTTCTCGTCTTGTTTTGACTACATATTATTGTTTTTTTTTTTTGTGGATTTTTTAAGCGTTTCATTGCAATATACTTTGTATATTTGTACGTCTTGAGGGGTTTACGATTAGTCTTATTAAATTGCTGCGGAGACGAACCAACTTTACTTTGCAAATATTTGAAAGCCAAAAGCAATTAGATAACAACACAGCCAACCAATCGACGCTATCAGTATAGAAAACTAAATACCCACAGTCTTCTCCTAGATTTCTATGCACTTTTGTTAAATTGAAATACAGTTTTGTCAAAAGTGAAATCAGTGCATCACATCAGGACATCTAATCGATTATTTGCCAACATGTGCCCATTTCGCCGTTGAGCTTAAATATTCGCTTTAATTAATAATTCTAAGTAGTCATTAGTTGCTACATGTTGAGATACAAATATGTAGATTTATCCATAATCATATTGTCTTTCATACAGTTTGATTTTTTTGTTGGGAAATTTGCTTCTATGCAGCCAACTATTTCATTTCATTTATTGGAATGGCAGTATCAGAGACAACTGTGCCTGTTGGCAGGTCTTTCCGTTGGCTTTTTGACATTAATTAAGCGACAAAATCTACTCATCTATGGGCATAACTATGACCTAAAAGATTTTTTCTATTTATTGGTGGGTACACCCCGCGGTACTCTCGTTAAGCATTGCTTCGCGGGTAGGATTCTCAAAGTTATGCAGAATATGTTTTGCATATTGTAAATTCTCTTGCTGAATTGTGCCTTTGCCAGTAATTTGTTGTCAAACACTGTACTTTTTACTAAAGCAAATTAAACGTAATGTAATATATTTAAACAAATACATTGCATAGCTAAAGTTTACAACTAACTTTGCTGAAAAACGAAAGATAAACAAGCAAACTGTTTCAACAAAGTAAAATACGAAATAAACAAAATAAAAAAAAAAAAAAACACCTCACAATATAAAATGATGATTAAACAACAATAACAACAACGCAAAGCAGAAAAGCACGCATCCTTTCTTTTTATTTGACCATAATACGACTTTCCTCGCACTTGCTCCGATTTGTTTTACTTTGCTTTGTTTTGCTTTTTTCGACAATAAATAAACGACAGGATCAACAACAATACAATGAATACAATTACCACAGCAGCAAAGACAACAACAACAAAAATAATAATAACGATAACAACACCAACGTCAACGCCAACGACGGCACACTTATAAAAATTCATTCACACTTACAACAACAACAACAACAACAAAAATAACAACAACGAACACAGCAGCAGCATCAGCAGCAGCCACAGCAAAAACATAAAAAAGCGACAACAAGATGTAAACGTATGTATATAAGTATGTCATAAACTTTACAAAGACAAAAAGCGAAAAAAGCAAAACAACGAACAGCAACAACAACAAAACGCAAAAAGTATTCTACTCTTTATGTTTGTATTTACTTGTGTTTTGTTTTTTCATATTTTTGTTGTAATTGTTTTGTTTTTAATACAGCAGCATTTGTTGTCTGCTTGCCATTCGCCTTTCGCCATTCGCCATTCGGCATTTGTCAGCCGCGCGTCGCACCTTCGCATCGTCAAGCAGCTCTGGCCGAAAAACACTTCGTGGGCACTCGTGCATCGTGCATCGTCATCGGCATAGTCGTCGGCGTCAGCGTCAGCCTCGGCAACGGTATCGTCGTCAATTTCGTTTCATTTCGTTTTCTTGCCGTCACCGTCACCGTCGCCGCCGTCGTCGTCGTCGCTGTCGCTGTCGCCGTCGTTATGCTCATGCAGCGCCGTGTTTGTTTATTTGCATTTCCGCTTGAGTTGCAGGCACGTCGTCGTCGTCGTTGTTGTTGTTGTTACGGCTGTTGTTGTTGTTGCTTTGCTGCGTGCACCGTGCACGTCGCACTTCGTTACGCTGCCACGACGTCACGACTTCACGCTTGTCGCTGTTTGCGTTGTGCTGCGTTGCTTTGCTTTGCTGTGCGCATTGGCTGGCTGCCAGCAACAGGTTGTTGTCGTCGTCGTCGACGTTGTCGTCGCTTTGTTATTGTTTTTGTTTTTGATGTCGTGCTCGCCGCAGTCGCTGTCGCTATCGTCGTCATCGTCATAGTCAGCCTCAATTTTGTTGCTTTTGGTGTGTGTGCTTTTTTGTTATTATTTTTTGTATTTATATTTGCTTTTTTTTTTGCGGCATACTTCGCCAAACACTTTTCTTGCATGTCCTTTGGCACTTTTGCATACTCATGCACACACAAGCCATTTTCATTCTTTTTTCTTTTGCTGTTGTTTTGTTTTGCGGCTCGCACGTTGCGCGCTCTTGACGTACTCCTTTGCTTTTGTCGTTTCTTTTTCCTGTGTTCCTTTTTTTTTGCGTTTTTGTGCGCACAATTTTCGCTTTCGCTCTCTGTCACGCTTGTCGTCGTTGCTGTATTTTATTTTTTGAGCTATGTGTGCTTCTTTGCTTTTGTCTTATTTTTTTGAAAAATGGTTTTTTGGTTTTTTCAACGTCGCGGCGTACGCGAAATAAACCAGAAAATAAAGGAAAAGCAAAAGAAAAAGGCAAACTTTTCGCAAGGACGTTAATTGTTTTGCTTCTATTTTTTAGCGCCGTGTGTGCGTGTATGTGTGTATGTGTGAGTGTGTGTGTGTGTGTATGTTTAATTTCAGCGACGCGTCAACACTTTGCCTTCCCGTCAGCTGTTGTTGTACTTGTTATTGTTGTTGCTGTTGTTGTTTTTGATCTTCTTTTTGGCGCATTTCCGGTTTTCTTTTTACCTTTTAAAATGTTTATTTGATTTTTATTGCGAAGTGTTCCTTGCTTTTATGCTTTCTTTTGGCTTTGTTAATTTTTCTGTTTCGCTTCTTCTCTGTGAGGTGGTCTTTTTTTTTTTTTTGCTTTTTGGTTGCTGTCTTCGTTGTTTTTTGTATTAAATTTGCGTGCACTTTGTGGTTGTTGTTGTTGTTGCGGCCATTGTTGTCGTTCTGTGGCATGCGTGCGTCCTTGTTGTTATTTTCTTATTGCTTTTATTTTTTCTTGCATGGTTTTTTTATCTCTATTGTTTTTCCTTTCTTTGATATTTGTGTTTTTTTTTTTTTTACTTTTTTCTTGTGCAGCTGCATCACTTGTTACTCATTCGCACTCGTTCCCTCACACACTTGCAGTGTGTTTGCAGGACACATTCACTTAAGTGGCGTTTAATTTATCAATTTGCGTTTGGCAAAGTCATTTATTACTTTTATGTGTTCTGTCCTGTCGTCACTTTTCTTATTTTTCGATTTCTTCTTTGGTTTTCTGATAGATGCTGTGCGATGCGGTGGCATTGGCAATTGTGCCAAATTGCTTCTATGAATTTATATGAGTTTGAAATGCTTTGTTTTTTGCTCGTTGTGCAAATTTGAGCAGTGCGTCACAAAGGGTTAAGTGCGATAAGGCAAAGTTAAAAATCATTGCATACTTTTGAGTGTTCACTGGAAAAATTTATTTCAGGCAACAAGTTTAAATACAACTAAAATAGAAAAACAACGTTCTGTGATGCTTACTCATTACCAGTTTTTTTAATTAAATTGTTCCAGCAAAAATATTATGCCAATTGAAAAAATGTTCCGATTTTATGAGGAGATATAGGTGGAACATGTTTTGTTTTTATTTTTCCTATTGATGAGGAAAAATGCTGTTTCTACTCGCTGTAAGGAGCGTTAGTAAAATCGCTCAAACGACGGCCTTCTCTCAGCAGCCAGAGTCTTTACTCACACTGAAAGAGTTTAAGTTTATAAAGTGCGAGGATTGGCTAGTGTGACACTGCCATATCTTGCTGAGGTATGTGCGTAACGCTGATGCAATTGCTGAAAGTGACAGTTAGTGAAGTAGTTTTTGTTCTTGCTAGATCTACCTATATTTAGATTGATCAATGTGATTTGCCCACATCTGTTCCGCCAGCAATTTTCATTTCCGATTCAAGAAACTCACAATTCGCTGATAATGTAGCTTAGCCAAAGTTTACTGTACTATGCGCCCATCTACTATTTGCTCTTCTTTTGACTGCATTTCTTAAATCAAACTCCAATGTGAGCCGCCACACATATGCACTGAATATTGCCTTCAACTTCTTGTACTCTTGTCTTACATATGCGCCAAGTAGCTTCCCCACCAACCGAGTAGCCATTGCCTACAGCTTGTCTGTGCCCACCTTGCATATACATGTCTTATTTGTCAAATTATATACGTATATGTATTTTTTTACTCATGCTTTCAAAATAAGTGCACATACACGTACTTTCCTACAGTTAAATCTGCATCCAGTAAAGTTAAGCGCAGACATGACAACGATTATGCAAACCGACTGCCCACTCAAACCGTGCCGTGTCTGAGCCAGGGAGGGACACGTCAACATAGTGGTCACGGCAAAAGCTCGTTTGCCCTTTGCCAAAAACCAAAAACTGTCCCAAGATTTACTCAGACCACAATTATTTTCCAAAAATGTTCACTTACTGCAATACGCATTTAAGTGCAACTTTAGCCGAGTATGTTTGTGTGTGTATGTGTGAGACTGCCCTTATGTGTGTGTGTGTGTGTGTGTAATGCATGTGTGTTGTATATTTTGCGAAAGTGTGTCGGTTAGTCTTTTCTTTGGAAATTTTACAAAATTCGCATTCAAATGCACTTACTCACTCTCTCGCTGACTCGCTCTCTCATTCACGCTTACTCACGTATACTGCTTGCTCACTCACTTAAATGTCGCACGGACCGTCTTTGCTTGGCTTTGACATTGTTGTGTGTCCTGGCATTGTGTGTGTGCGTGTGTGTGCCTGTGTAAATTATTTTGAAATTTTCCAATATTCATGTGTGCGTAAATCGCCTGGGAGCGAAATTATACAACAAGTTGACCTCACACCTCGCATATGCTGAGGCATGTTCTGCGTCGAGTGCCAAGCAACTATCTAGTCAAGTGCGGCGGCAGCTGATTAGATTTTCTTGCAAGAAAACCAAACGAGCCGAGAGTGTAAGTCCGTTGTGCAAACCGAGACTTTTTCTACGCCCCTTACCACGTGTGAGTGTGTGTGTGTGTGCGTGAGGTGAGTGTGCAGCCACTCACCACATCAGACCAAAGCAGACAGACACACATGCATGCATAAAATAAAACGGCTGCAAAACATGCGCACTTAGATTTATTAGTTAGCAAGTAAGCAGTTTCTTTCTCAACTCGTCCTTTTTGCTCAACCTTATCCTTGGCTACAGCTTCGACTTGTGCTTGGACATTGGCTTCGGTTACGTTTGGTTTGGTTTGGTTTTGTAATTTTTTCATAGCAGTGTGTGCGGATGCGTATGTTTTAAGATATTGTCAGTACAGTCACTGACCACACAAGCCATGCACCTAAAGATATGGATTCCTGCGACGTCGATGTCGATGTTGCTTGTCTTCTTTTGTTCTTGTCCCCTCGTCTTGCATGCCTGCTTTGTGCTTGCAATCTTAGTTTGCTCATTAGTTTTTTCAATCAAGCTTGAGGTAGGTCTTCTTGTTGGCCAGGCAATTTGGCCAAGGTGCAGGTGCCTGTGTGTGTGCGTTTTGCCAACATAGACATAATTTTTGGTGAATCCAACATCAATTATAAAGTGGCATTATGTGTTGTTAAAATATTTCGACATGCAATAACATTTTTTAAATAATTTCACCTTATTTATTTTTTGAAAGTTGTAACAGCGAAATAAAAATGTTAGAGATGAACTGTAGATTAACTGTAGAGGAACCGTATAATGCCTATAATTATAAGGTGATCTAAGTAAGGCAAGGTCATACGCTCTACGTTCTAAATTTTTCATTCACAGAACTTTTCTTCTTCAGTCTAAAACCGCATTTGTAAGTTTGTGATGAGGCACTAAGAACGTCTTGCGCCTTTTTAGGAACGAAAAACATTTATGTTTTCCGCTCCTATGTTTATGTTCCTATAAAGTGGGTTGAGTATCTCGTCTGGCTTCCAATGATTTGCTTTATCAGTATTGATAAACTTTAATACTGAGTTATAGTTTGATTTTGTTTCTGTTTGGCATCTTGATCTGCACTGTAATTTTATCTCATCAGTTATGATTATTTTGAAAGCACAATGATTTAATGGTTACTTGGCTATCTAAAAAGATTAATGAATCAGTCCTTGTCCACGGGTTAATGAAATAATGCTGGAACTGTGAAATAGTTCTGAAGTGTGTTCGCATTTTGGATTTCATGCAGTAAGCAAACAATTTTAGAATAGGCAGGTAAACGCGTAGTTATTCGGTTGTCCTACTGGAAACTTTGTTTATGAACATTATTTATTAGTTCTCAGAGAAGAAAAAAAAGAAGCAAATCAGCAAAACAAGAGTACAAAAATGAACCTCTCTCGCAATAATTAATTATCTACTTAATAAGTTTAATCGAATCTGCATAAGTGCTGTATGCAGTGCCTGCTCAGGTTACAGCAGCAACAATAGAAACATCAACAACAACAATCTCAACTACAGTAAAGAGATATAATTATGCATACGCACATATACTCAAAACATTTCATGGGCATCTGCAAATTCATACGCCTGCCTATTGTACCGTTTAGCCAACGCTGCCGCCTGCGTCCTTGCCACACTCACCACATTTGCCATACTGGTCATCCTTCCCGCACATGCAAATAAGCCGTGCCAAGTGTGGTCCTAAAAACTGTTTGGCCAACCGTTTCGGCGCACCTACTACAGAGGCATGCGTGCAGCAGCAGCAGCAGCAGGTGTGAGTGTTAAACTATTTGAAGGCAGTTTAATGGCTGTAAAATCAATCCACACACACATACACAAACAAAAACACAATGCTGACGATAACGCATACAAAATATGCATAGCCTGTGGCACCTAGAGCAGCAGCAATAAACGATCCGATGACAGAGGCACATCGGGCGGTGTACTGCATGCAAAACGCAACCGACTGCACGCTGAACTCACGCCTCATAATTATTTCACAATGCGTTAGACCGAACGAAACACTTAAATGATGTGTGTGCGCATACCACGATGACATACTCAGTAAAGACAACGACAAAGAAGCAGAGTTAATATGCGCGTGTGAGTGCGTTTCTAGGTGTGCGTTTGTGTGCGTGTCTGTGCGCGTGTGTGTGTGAAAAAGTAAGCAAGCAAATACCACCCAAGACACGCTGGCATTATTTTCTATTATAATAATAATTATTATTATTATTACAACAACAACAACAACAACGACAAAACAAAACAACGAAGCCAACAGCCACACTCACAAATACACACACATCACACAAGCCCCAGGCCAAGACTTGTTTTGGTTGCAATTTGCTTGCGCAGTCATTTAACATCTTTGCATAAGCCAAGCCTAAAAGTATGCAACACAAATGAAAATCTTAAGCAGCGCCCGCTTAAGCTGCTAACCACACTCCCTATCACTCCCACCCGCTCAATCAGCCACTCCCAATCAACTCAACCCCATCCCTAAGCACTTGCATTGGCGTAGGCATTTTTCTAAGGATGATTTTGTTTGTCTGCGCCTACGTAGTTGCCATTTGCCGTTCTGGTACAATATTTGACATGAGATTATGAGGTTATGTCTTAAGAAATTGCTTACCAATTCATCGAGCAGCAGAGCAACGACAACGACCACAACAATAATAATAATAATAATAATAATACTTATATTTTTCATTGCGTAAGTATATGTGGTGTGTGTGGTATATGTGGTGTGTGTACGGTGTGTGGTGTACAATATTTGTCATTCTGCTGAGTTGTAGACTCGTTTGGCTTTCAGGAAATTTAATGCATATTTTAAATATTTAATTTTGGAAAATTTGCAGCTTGGGAATAGGCCAAAAAGTATGCAATCTTGTGACGAGTGCAAAATTCCAGTTGGTTAACAGTTGAGCGGGCGCTGCGGTTGGTTTGGGCTTGGAAGCGCACTAATAGCATGTAGGCAGGACAATTGAGTGGCTAAATAGGCCTAGACAAAACGGGCTTCCCTTTCTTGGACAGAATTTATGTAAGATTTACTATACAATACGTAAATTTCAATAATTGGATCAGCTGTAAATTTAGCTATTCTGAATCCACTTCCTGAAAGCTGCTGCAGTAGTATGTCTGACTTAGGTTAGGTTCTGCATGCTAATAACAATTATAATATTATTTAAGATTTAACAAGTTAGACCGTTCACCCAATCGTGTTTTAAGTAATAAGTTTCTGAGCAATGCCAAACCCTTCGTTAGATCTTAATACTTCGCTGAAACTTATAATTTCTATTTAGCCTTTGATTTTAATATATAACATATGAAATTTTCTTTTTTTTTTGTTTTTGCCTTTGTTCTTATTTTTGTAGTCAGTGGAGGTTTGTCATGTGCATACATATGAAGTCAGTAGGGTTCAAAAGCAGCCGACTTCTTGCTTTGGATTTTATTAATTGTAAACGTGGCGCCAAACATCACTTTGTAATATCAATTAAATAAATTCCAAAGATATAACGCGATTATCTGCGCCTATCAAATGTTCATTGTGCCATCAAAGCCATGCGAAATTTCAGTGAAATTAATGATTTCGCATAGAGGCAAAGTCTTTAGCTGTTAGTAGGTATACAATTACATATCATAACGCTTGCCTAAACCAAACGCCCACATCATGCCACACCATGGCACAGCACGCCACACCACGCCACCACAGGAACAGAACATAAGAGCAACTCAGGCCAACCCATGTTGCCTGCACGCGCCGCAGAGCAACCCTTTCAAGAAAATGCCTAACGGTGCTCCGTTTGAAAATATGCCTAAAATTAATTTCCACCACTTTTGCTGAACTTTTCGACGACTTTGCCACCAAAAAACTTTTTCCAATTACAAAGCGCAAAATTAACTGAAATTAAAAAGAACGAACGAACGAAGGAACGCATGCCGACTTACTTCACCTGCTTCAAGCAGACGACAACAACAACAAAAACACGCGGCTAGATAAACCAACCAACGCATATAAGCCCCCCTCCAAGCAGTCAAACACTGCACCACACTCCTCGGTATCCCAACCCATCCCAACCCATGCCATCCCAGCCCATTCACCAGCACACAGTCATACTCCAGCATAGTCGACATTTAAACAAATGTTAACTCTTCGCCATAGCTGCAGAGTTTCTAATCCTAATTCATGGCGCAGCAAGGAACCCTTTTCAGTTTCAAGCGTAATACGCCTGACATCATGAGTGTGGCAGCAGAGTGGAGTGGAGTAGAGCAACGCGAACATCTTCGCAGCAATTCTCCTGCGTCTTCTATTTCTAGCACGCAGTCTTGCTATTTGTCTGCCACCGTGTCCGTCCGTCTGTCCGTCCGCCCATCTATCCGCCTGTCTGTCGGTCTGTCTATTCTATCTGTGCCGCTACCTTTCAGTCGAAAAATGCAAATTAGACATTTTCGTGCCCAAAATTTGAACCTTTTTCGCATAGTCGCAGATCGTGTGCCCTTGCTGTGCGGTGGTGTGTGGCAGCAGCAAAGAAAAAATGCGGCACAAGTTCTGAGAACAACAACCAAAAAAGAAAAAAAAAAAAGCGTATTTTTCAAACGAGAAATTTATTTTTGATTAGGAACATGCATACACACAGCCCTTGGCAGCCCGGCCTCAGCCCTAATGCTTGCCGGCATATTCGCTGCTTGCTTGTGCGAACTACAGCGCCTGGCATTACTTGCTACGGAGGCAGGCAAACATACACGAAGGCAAGCAGGCAGACTCCGAAGCAATCGCTCACCCTTAAGTCGCGTTGATTGTCGCGCTGTGCGCTCATGTCGTTCGCTCGCTGGGCGCTTGAGTGGGTGGCCGCGGCGGTGACTGCGTTGCCTGTCAGCAAATGGGTACGCATTGGCTTGTTGGATTATGGCATGGGCATGTGCTTGGGGGGTTTGCTTGTGCTGCTGGGTTTACGTTACCATGGCACACACAGGCACCATCTAAACAACTCGCACCAAGCCATCATCAATGCCAAACTCGTCATCAACATCATCGTCAGCATCGTCAGCCTCGTGAGCAGCGTTGTCAGCTACGTCAGCTTGGTAACCTCAAAGTTTGAGGCTCAGACCCTGCTGTGGCCGTACTCACACAGAGTCCACCCCTGCCCAACTAAGCTCAATAGTATTTGTTGCTGGCTGCTGTTGCCTCCTGTCTGTCTGTCAGCCTGTCCGTCTGATTGTCTGCCTGTCTGCATGTCTATTTCTACGCTACACTCACTCGTTCGCTATACGTTCTGCTTCCCGGCGTAAGCTAAGCTCCTTGCGCCGCTTTGGCCCGTTGCTGCCAACAGAAAGGACATCTTTGTATTATTTTCAGCATTTAATTTGTTGCTGGCGACAGTGTCGCCGTTTCTTGTTTTCGCTTTGCTTCTTTGCTGTGCCAGCGTTACAGTCATCATACCCCTGCCCATGCTCATACCCCACAGCAGCACTGCCACCCGCCTGCATATACCCAGGGCACATGCACATGCGGTCCTCGTTGTTTTCTTTAGCATTTTTCTTCTTTTTTATTTTTTTTTTTTTCTTTCATTTCGCTTTCTTGTTTTTTTTTTTATATTATTTTTTTCTGGTTTTGTTTCCTTTTTTTTTTTTTTTTTTGGTTGTGCTCGTCGCGCTTATGTAATAACGTAGAATCTAATTACTTTTTGACGACTGCTGGCTGGGTCCATGCATGTGGACTCGGGTGTGGTGCCTGGTGTTTGGTGCGTGTAGTGTAGATGTTGCCGCTGGCATCTGCCTGGGTCAGCGTCGTTGTTAAGGCGTTCGCTTCAGGTGGGCCATGCCCAGTAAGGCAGCCAGCCGGCTCAATTAATTAACGGTATTCCTTTACATTTATGTTGATTATTTTTATTATTATTATTGCGATTGTTGTTGTTGCTAGAATTGTTGTTGTTGTCCATGAAAGCAACTTGTAGCATACTTAGAGGCGCACAGATTTTCAGCGTTTCAATGAGTCATGTCCTAGATGTGGCATGTAAATAAGGTTTAAGTGATTTCCGCTTCACTCCAGAGAGACACTGGCTGCCCCTGAACTTATCAGTCTCATCTTAAATCCAACACAATCTTATGGGTATTTATAATGCCAGCTAGTGCCTATAGCTGCCTAGTACTTACAAGACTTTTCCCTCAATATGAGTAACACATCATCTAAGACTGCACCGCGCAGAGAGTAGCGAGAGATACTCGTACTTGCTTACTAAACCAATATTTGCATCTTTACAAAACATCTGTTACGACCTTATAAAAGTGGAGTTTAGCAATATAAACGATTGCCAAAGAGTATCCATTAATTAGAGTTCCATTGTTCTGCGCAGAAGAGCACGCCATGCAACTCTCACGGCAAATTAACACTATCTATCTTCATTGAGAAGCCCAACTGAGAACATCTAGAAACATTAAAGTTGACTAGACCTGCTGGGCGCTTTAGTTGAATAAGTCTTTCTTGTTGGCATTTCATTTGAGGTGCGTCTCCTCCGCCTCAAACTCATGCCTTCTCATAACGCTATCTGTGTCTAAAAGCAGTATTCGGTTAGAGACAAAGCGACTGCTGTCAGTGACGATATCCGGAATCTGTCATTCACTTTCACTTAAAATGTTGCATGCGTCACAGATCCGGCAGAGTATCCTAGCGAACTTTCCATATTGCTCTGCACTCACACAGTGACTGTTACACACTTTAGTATAACCACAATCCCAATGCTGTCAAATTTGTCAGACGCAAGACACAAACTGACGGTCAAGCTGGCTGCTTAGAACAATAGGATAACAGGCGCCGCCTGTTTGCGCACCAAGGACTTACAACCCTTTGCGCAAAAGCACCTAAAAATTATGCAAAATACTGCCAAGAAAACAAGTAACCGAAAAAAAGGACACTTGACAGCGCAAAGAAGCGGTCGCTAACGTTAATACTTCTAGGCGAGTATCCTCGTGCCTGTATGCAGGCGCGCCAAGACCTACATAACAACGGGAAAAAAAAAAGAAAAAAAAAATGGAAAGAAAAAAAGAAAAGGGTCGCAAGAGCAAGGCTCAAAAAAGTGTAGCATGGAGTTTTGTTTTTGTTGTTGTTTTTTCTTTTTTAGGCGCAGGGCAAAGTTAACGACAACAACTTTTTCGAAAACCCATTTGCGACGCATTTAGGGAACGTATGCCGATGCCGATGCCGATGCCGATACCGGACAGGCAAGTTATGAGTTAAGGCAAAGGCAAGGCAAAGGGAAAGGGAAAGGCAAACCCAAGTGCGAGTGGGTGTGTGTGTGTATGTGAGTGTGCGAGTGTATGCCGTATGCCAAACGCTGTATCCTTCATTAAATCGAAGTGACGCGTGGGGCAAGTTGAGCAGACAACAAAGTTGCTCATGGCGATAAAGATGCCGTTCAACGACGATGACGAAGTGTGCGAGAAGGCTGGGAATGGGGACAATGGGGTGTGCAGCTTAAAAGGGCACCGACCAAAGGCAGCAACGTCACAAGTAAACGAACTTTCTATGGCGCTCCGCAAGTGTGTGTAGGTGTGTGTGCCAAAAGGGACACAAACGTCTTCTAAGCCAAGCGCACATGTCCCATGTCCTTTTGCTTTGCCGGATTTCTTAGTTGTGCTTTTCTTCTTATATTTTTCTGCTCTTGCTGCTGCTTCTTACGGTTGATTTTTTTTTTTTTGTTTCGTTTTCTTCTTATTTGTTTTTTTTTTTTCTTTTTTTTTATGAGCTTCTATTTTAAATGTGCCCCTCGCTAATGCCGCTTGCCGCTAGCTTGGCACACCCGCATAGTTGCCACATGCCCACACACGTCGTGCCAATGTGACCCTCTTCAAATGTGCTCCGTACGGTTCGGTTCAAAATTGTGCTCGTTGCCAGGCATAAAGGTGGCACCCATTCCCAGCCACACTCATGCCCAGCCTGCAGCAGCAGCAGCCCACACAAGCGCCAACGAGCGATGCCTGCAACAACGTATCCAATTTAGCGAAAGGACGACTTCGACTTCGACTCCGAAACCGACTTTAACGATGACGATGACGACAACAATAACAACAACGACAACGACGACGGCGACGACGACGATGAAGCTCAAGTAAAATTATAGGAAAAAAGTTTTTCTTGGCATTTGTTGAGCAGGAAGCAGGCGGCAGCGCAGAGTGTGAGAAACGTATCAAAAAGCATGGCGAAGCGAAGCAAGTCAGGCAAGACCCATGCTAGACATTGTCGGTTGGTCTGTCTGACTGTCTGTCTGTCTGTCTGTATGTGTGTGTGTGTGTGTCTGTCTGCCTGTTCCTTAGCCTGTGTGCTGGCGTGTTAGCCATGTGGGTGTAGTTTTGTAGCCTGGTGCATACTCCTGCAACGCGTGAGAAACTCAAACCAAACGTTAAATGGAGGCAACAAAATGAGAAGAGAAAAAAACGAAATAAAATTGAATAGAATAAAAAGCAAAGCTGAAACGAGCACAAGCACAAGCATAAGCACAGCAGGACTAAGGACTAAGCGGCGGGGACAAATGAATGCATGTAGTGAGGCGAGCGCACACCAAACGTACCAAGCGAGTTTTATTTTTGGACAGGACTCGTCTGAGGTCTGAGGTCTGAGGTCTGAGGTGTGGGGCCTGGGGTGTGAGCAGCGCTGAACGGTTTGCGCTAAGCCAACGGCACAGGGCAGAGACGGGAGCCATGCCATGGCCGCAAGTCTATGCCAAGGGATTCGCGCGCTAGAGGGTATTTCATTTCTACGTGCGTGTGAGTGTGTGTGTATGTGAGTGTGTGAGTATTTGTGCGCCGTTGTGTCCCTTTTCACTTTTTGCACTTTGGCAACGGCAACGGGAGCTTCGGTGTCATTATATGTTTTTTTCCTTTTTCCATTTTTCTTTTTTTTTACTTACTTTTCATTTTTTTTTTTGTATTCTGTTGCTTTGGCTAAAGTCCTTTTTAGGGTTTGTGTTACAGCAGAGCACCAGCAGCACACAAGACTCAAACGAACCTAAGCGTGCACATGTGTGTAGCTGGAGCGTGTGTGTGTGTGTGTGCTCGCCCATGGGTGTGTGGCTACGTGGTTGGCGGATCGGTGGATGGGTGTATGGGTGTGTGGGTGTGTGTACTAGGCATGGCTCGTGTAACCATGTCGCTTGATAAGACAGACACAATGGACACATCAAATTGTGGCTTAGCATGCTGAATGTGCCTGCACGCTAAGTTACAAAAGCGCCGCTGCGGCGTGCAGGCATCACTGGGAGGTGAGAGGTGGGCAGGAGCATGGGGCAATGCTTTTCTAAGGGTCTCGTTTTGTATGCGAGCTGTAGACACACGACAATAGTCAAACAGCAATGTAAGTTATGTGGCAGCCTTTGAAGCGAAAGCCAAGTCGCAAGTTGCCCTCGCCGCCCAGCGGCTCTAATGACATGGCAGACCGTTTTGTTTGGCATTCGGATTTGTCCGTCGGTGTGGGCAAGCAGCAGAGCTTCAAGATCATATGCTGTACCATAGCATATGGGCACTAGGTAGTCGCCATGTATGTGTGAGTCGGGTGGGGTAGGGCAGCACATGAGGGTGACCTGATAAGAGCAGACAACTGCCCAGCACGTTCAACTGCCAAAGCAAATTTAAATAAAACAAAACGAAAAGCAAAGTACAAGAAAGCAATTGCGTCTGTATGTGCCTATAAAGCAGCAACGAGGTCCTTTGCGCCCAATTGCAGCTAAGCCAGGGCAAGCGACTTTGACATCCTTTGGCTGTCACTTAAGGCATATCACGTCGATTTACACGAATTGCTAATGCAAGAGACATTCACGTCTTAGTTCACTATACTGCGCATTGTCCTGCGTGTGCCGTTTGCTGTGAGTGACTGTAAATTGCCAAGAGCTTCTAGCTTCTGTCGAATTTTGCATATTTGGCCTTGACTTAAATAAAAGCCACTCGCCAGCCGCATGGACCGCCCGCGAGCAAATACCACAACTGATTGGCCTACCTTATACGTACCTAAGTACAACAACAACAATAACAATAGCAACAATGGCAACACTCAACAGTCATTAGTTTTTATTTTCACGCTAATCTTTCTACGCTTTGGCATTTTTATTGTGGCACTTGCCACTTGCCGGGCACTGATTTTGGCATTGAACTGCCATAGAAGCCTTACCACAGTCGAGCAATGACCAATACCAGGGCCGCCTACACTCACACCCACATGAGCACCCACGCCGACCACGCCACACTACACACAACATACAACACACAGCGCAGACAGAGGCGAGTAACGAGAAGCAATGGCTGTTGGGCAATGGGCAATGGGCGTTGGGCAATGGGCCAAGGAGCAAAGGAGCAGGACAAAGACAAACGTGCGCTAATGCTGTCTGACTAGATTTCTTAGACCAACAGCGCGAGCTAAGCTCGCAATGAAAATGGATTTTATACAACGCTCACTCATTGTCTGCCTAGCTGCACACGCACACACACACACACACACACACACTCACTCAAACACACGCGCGCCTCCATAGAGCCCTCAATCCACAGTCGAAGCATGTCCTTGCCTGCCTCGCAAGTCGCAATGTCCATTATAGCGCAAACGTACGAAAAATTTAACGTTTATTGCGTTGCCGACGCCAAGCCAAACCAAGCCAAGCCCGAGCACACAAACTTCGCCAGAGCAGTCCACATCTAAGCATGGCCCACATTGCCAAAGTGCCAGAATGCCAGAGTGCCCACACTGAGCGCCTTGCCTGCTTAGGTTATCCTTAGAATGCTTTTCTGCTGTGTACCCTTAGCTGTCCGCAACTTCTTCGCATCCTTTGGCGCTGCTGCACGCTACGCTTCGTTTTTTTTTGTTTTTTTTTTTGTTTTCGTTCTATGCTGCTTTCATTCTTTTTGCTTTTGTTTTTGTTTTTCTGTAATTTGGTTTGTTGTTGCTGTGCTGCCAAATGCGAAGGACATTTGATGTAATGATGCCTTGTGGCAGTCTCGTTGCTTAGGTCGGGGCACAGTTTCCAGCAACACTTTGTGCTGCCTCCATATCACACGGCAACACATTTGCCATGTCCTTTGTTTGAGTTCACTTAAGTTCAACGTTGGCACAAAATTTTCTGTTGCTGCCAATGCTGCCTTTGTTGTTGTTGCTGTTGCTGTTGGTGTTGCCGCTGCTGCCGATTTCATTATCCTTTTCGGCGTAGCTAAAGCTTAAGGCATACACATGTGGGCGTCTATTTTCGGTGCGCTTCGCTTGTTCGCTCCTACTCCCACGTACTGCGGCAACCGCACACAGTGCCCTGCCTTTTGGCGGCGGCATCTTGGCCAAAAAAAAGAGAAAAAACGAAAACCAAAGGAAGAAAATAAGCGAAAAAAAAAAACTAAAACGAAGAAAATAATAAAAAAAAAAAGGAAAACAAAAAAAAGCAGAAAAAACTAAATAAGATGAATTACTACTCTTGGCCGCTGCGCCAATGACCAACGTTGTGTGCTACACAATGGCAATAACAACTATAGCAACAACAACAACAACAACAACAACAACAGCAAGAAAGTTGGTCATCAATTTTGTTGCTTGTATTAAATGAAAGAAAATTTCTTGGAAATTCGAAATGAGTGGTGGCGGGTCCGAGAGCCTGACAAGCAGAAGCTGAAGCAGCCAGCAGTGAGGCAGCTCTCCTGCCATCGTTCGGCGTTCGTGGCGAGGTCCTTGCTAGCCAGCGTCGTAGCAACCAGCAGCAGTATCAGTCGCTAGGCGTGTTTGCTGCCGAGGTGGCCTTTGGGTTGATTGGTTTCGCTCAGTTGCCAAAGCAGGCAAACTACTTGGTTATCCTTTGGATTACGGCCAGTACGCCTGCCTATGCTGCCTTAAGGACTTACACCAACGACTTGTGTATGGCTTTCAGCTATGACGCATGTGGGGAATAATGTAACCTAAAAGTCGGCAACGTTTCTTTGCTTGTTTTTTTCCTTTATAGTTTTATTTTTTTTGCTGCTCACATTGGGTATGGAAATTTTCCAAAATGCTGTAAGTAACTGTGGAATTGCACAAAGGCAATTGCAAGTAGCCGCTGACCCGCCAGACAATTGCCTGGCTAACAGACAGACAATATAATTCATGCCAATCATTGTTTTGCCCATTAAACCTAAACCTGCCTATTAAAGATGCACACACACATGTTGTCCGAGCCAAGCCAGGAAACTGGCTGTGTTTATGTGTGTGTGAGTGTATGTGTGTGTGTCTGCCAGTCAGCCAGGCAGGCAGGCAAGCCATGCCAAGTGTGTCTTAAATTGCCAAATGTGCTAAGCCAAATTCCCAAAAGGCGTTAAATCGTTGCAAGTTCACGCCGCAAAGAACGTGACGGCGACGGCTCACTGCTGACGGCTGACGGCTGACGACTGACGACTGGCGAGTGACGAAGACAAACGAAAGTAAACGAAGTTTGGCCGACTTTGACGTAGTAAGTTTGGCCGGGTGCTTATGTAAGGACACACGACATAATCATCATAATAATAATCAACATAATAGCTTACAACATCATGGCTCGCAATGTCAAATAGCAACAACAATAAACATTACAACACCAACGACAACAATGCAGAGACTTAACACAATAGACAAAACATAAAGGCATGGCAACTATGGGGGAAGGGTAGGGGTCCTTCCTTCCTACGTATTTTCATCCCATCATACGTTGGTACGTTCATTCACCCGCCCCAAATGCCTTTCGCCCCATTGATGGTCTGTGAGTTATAGTGCATGTCAATCAAAGTAGCGAAAACTTAGTAATGAAAGGCTAATGGTCTCAGGTTACGGTGTGGCACAGGTACGTTAATTCGTATGCCATGTCCGGCGCGGCCTTCGCCTGACATTGGCGCCTAAGCGCGTGTTGTCAACGTCCCAGCCCCAGTCCCCAAATGACTCATCCCTCCGCGCCACCTTGCGCCACATTCTGCATTAGCCCACCAAGCCAAGCTAGAAATAACTGCAAACATTCGATTCGATGTGTCTGTTAGACACACGCCAATATTTGCTGACAAGTTCGGATTTGGGCTTAATAGCCTCTGACGCCTTTAACTCGTTCTCTCCAGTGAAATATTTATGACAGCTTTAAGTGCGACACGTGCAGACTTTTTGCTTTATTATATTATTTAAAAAAAAAAAAAAAACAAATCAGCAAGCAATACAATTTTAAAGTTTAAAAATCATAAAATCTTTAGAATATAATATACGATGCTAGAATTAAAGAAGGAGTTTCATTTTATGCAAAGTTTCAATTATTAACTCCATACATTTTCATTCTTCAAGCAAATTACTATTAAATAATTTCCTAAAATGGAACAAAAAAGCCGCTAAGTTAAAAAAAAAACCAGAAACAATGTAGCTTAGGAATATACAATTAATAAAATTACCTAGGAAACCAAGCTTATAATACCAAGTAACACCAATATACTAATCAATAGTGATATTGGCAAAGGGCTGAAAGAATTTGGTTGCAGTTGTTTCCAAGTCATTGACCTATTGAGCTAGAATTTAAATTTGATAAGTGAACATTGACTGAATGTTGGCTAAAAAGCAACACTTGGTCCATGTTGCTGATGATGATAGACGACATTTATGTGTCACTCCTAATCACCTTAGAATGTATTATGCTCAGAACACGTCACTTGGGAGTTCAGGAGATGTCGGCAGCCATTCCAGCATTTAGTCTCTGAAGTATTCTTGCCTGCAAGGCAAATGACATTTTGCCTATTGTGCTCCACTGGCAAATGGTGAGTTTAATAGATCTGAACAAGCTGCGGTGCATTCAACCCCTAACTGGGTTTCAACAGTCGTGGAGATTTCCTTGATTCTTCTGCCAGGCAGGATATTAAGACTTGTCTAAATTAATTAAACTGCCTAAAAGTTATCAGCAGCGTATTTAGGAAATTTCTATGTACCGCAGGAAAGAAAAACTAAGAAAATAATCAACCCATCGGTAATGCACTTAATCTCAGTTGAGTGTCTTTGAAAATTTCACGTGTAGTCAGGCAGCCCCGCAACCCAAAGTGCCCACAATTGCCATAAACGCCTTCTGCACTCAACATCGCAATTCATTTGCAACACACAAAACAAACCGAAATCGCTTTTTTCGCTTTTAAGTGCATAAATGACGACTTTAACCCCTTCTGTTGCAGTATTCAACACACACAATGCACACACATTCACAAATATGCACACCACTAACCAGACAGGCTACCAAACTCACTCCATGGGCAACTGGTGCCCATTGCTGTCAACGCTGGTTTACACGTTTTTAGTTATTTTATTTCAATTTTTATGATCGCTGTCAGTCAAACGTTTGCACAACGCACATTGCCCACGGTCCACACAGCCCACACGACCCACACAGCCCACACGACCCACACGGCCCACAGAGCCAACACAAGCCATGCACAATATTCGTCGCACCCCGCAGTCAGCGGTGTCGTTAACTACGCAATTGATGACTGTGCGGGTAGTTGATTTAGTTTGGCGTTGTTGTTGTTGCTGCTGTTACAGTTCTTTTTTATCGTTGTTGTTGTCATTGCTAACGCAGCGCACTCGCATGCACTTTGCAGTCTACTTTGGTCAATTGCCAGCACAGGCCCATGGAGTTGCCACACCGCTGTGCTCTGCTCGGAGCGCCACAAACGCATGCATTGGCACGAAAACTTTTATGTGAGCGCAACTTGGCATTAGTTTTGCTTTTTTATTTAGATTATATTTCCCTCGTTCATTTCTTCATTTTGTTTCTTCTCTTTTTGTGTTGATATTATGTCTTCACTTGCGCTTGCAGTTTGTGTGGCTACCTGCTGCCGCTGTAGGGTTGCTGCCAATTTTTGTTGCTTTTAATTGCTTGACGCACTTTTTTGGCTTATTACTGTGATTTGCCATTTTATATGGCTTACAGATCGCTTGACGAAACTCTTATTCAAAGTGCGTAGTTGTGCGCATTGGCATAGACCAGCTGCTAATATTTCAGCAGCACTCTGTTTTCTTTCGTAAGCTGTCAAATAAATTTGCGACAAATGCAAAGTTCTGCACAGTTACTTTTCCACGTACACAAGCCTAGAATCTGCTTTATAATCAAGTCAGCTTTACTCTACTCTTACTTACACCGCAAAGGTTTAAATTAAGCATCTGGGTGGCTCTTTGGCTGCTGTTTCTTGGCATATGGCTGGGCATGGGTTATCTGCGACCCACAAAATAATGCATTAAAGACACTTTGACCGGCAAAGGGACATTCACGCTCGCACAGGCACAGGCACAGACACACGCATACACCAGCAACAAGAGCAATAGGAATGAAAAGTGAAGACGACAGCAAACAATTCTGGGTAGCAGTTCAGTTCACAAAGCGTCAACGCAGCCCGTGTACTTTCATTTCATTCAACTTCTGCTTTATCATCTCCTGCAATGCCAGCATTTGCGTCGTTGTCGTCGTCGCCAACACCAATGCCATCGTCTTCGTTGATGTAGATGTTGTTGTTGTTGTTGTCGGTAGCAGTGTTGTCGTCTTCGTGCCAAAATGCGACTGTGAACGTAAAGAGGCACTGACAGCTTGCCTTCTAATGCTGCTGTTTATATATGTGTGTGTGTGTGTGTGTGTGTATGCGTGCATGTGTGAGTCAATGTGCGTGTGCTCTGAGCCTCAGCTGAGATTTTCGGTACAACAACTACAACGCTAAAAATCCTTTGCACGCTTACTTTTGGGTTTGAGTTTTCTTGGGTGGCAACTTGGGCTGTAACTCAAATCCGAAATGTGCACAGCTAAGACATGCGCCTCACATAAGAGTAGCAACTCGGCAATGTACAACAAACAAAATTGCAATTGCAATATGAGCAAGATGCATCGCAACAATAACAACAACACCAACAACAGCAACCACAGTAACAGTAACAACAACAAAAATTATAACTGCAATAAGGGCTTTTTTGCTGACCAATGCAAAGTGCAAGATGCAACAGAGCGCACTCTGTCTATCGCACCTTGTGCGTATGCATATCAGACACTGCACTGCACAGTCACTGCTGATGCTTTCAACTATTTATACTACATTTGTGCCTGCTTATACTTTTTAGGCCTGACAACTCACACACACACACTCACACCAAGCATACGCACACTGTGCAAAGGCCTAAGCATGCATTGTTGGCAGGTGTGTGAACGAGAGCGCAAGCTTTCGCATCTATGCATGTGAGCGCATGCGAGTGGTCAAAAGGCATTGCCTACTTTTAGGCTACACTTTTGTGCAACATCTTAAATTTTAATGAAAATCTTGAGGCATACTTTGCACTTACGCATACATATCTGCCGACTTCTTCATCTACACCCACACCCACATTTACATTTGCACCAACACTGGCCTCTGCTCATGCCGATGCCTAAGCAGGGCTTGCCAATAGCTTCACTTGAGCCCACAATGACCAACAGCCTGCCCCGTGCCTCGTGCTCAGCAGTTTGTGCCAACGCCTCTTGTGCACTTCTTTTGCTTGTTTATTACTGTTTTTGTTGCTATTGTTGTTTTGGTGGCTGCTGCTGCTGCTGGGACTCGACTCTTGTTGCTGTTGACTTGTCAAGCTGCATAATAAGTTTTCTATACACTTAATGTCAAACTCCAGGCATGCAGCCTAGCCGAGCGACCCAAGCTCACATCTAGCATAAAACTTGACTTGACTTGCATTTCATTTTGAGTGCACAGTTGCTGTTGCTTGGCAAGCGCAAAGCAAATCCTTTTGCATAGTTTTAGGCGCCCAAATGCATTCACACGCACACACTCACACACAGTGCATAGGCCTAAGCATGCATGTACAGATGGCACACACATATGCATACAACTTTGCAAATGCAACTTTCTTGTGCAATTTCTTAAGATGCTGCTCACTGTCGCACTCGCACGCATGCATGCCTTGGCACGCTTGCTGTCTCGCTCTAGTGCGGCATACTGCATGTTGACGTCTTTAATGTGCATTTTCTTAAAATTTTGTGCAAATATGTGAATAATTACTTTGTGCACACAATACGACTGCTGCTTGCCTATGTGAGACTCTCGGTGCATATACGATGCTCACACATACATACATATTTAAAATATAAATATACAGTAAATATATATCTTATATACATATTTATATCCTTGAAAGAAAATGCAATATATTTTATAGCATTAAATCTCCGCATTGGATCCGAGACTGAGTCGTCATAGTGCTGAGTTGTGGGTGTGGGTGCGAGTGCGTGCGCCTCTGCATGCGTGTGTGTGTGTGTGTGTATGTGAGTGTGTGCAAGTGCAAGAAGCAGTGAGTGGGTGCACTTGATGTGCCGCATCGTGTGCACTTTAATTGCATTTGCTAACTTCACTTCGTTTTTGTTATTGTGCTGACACAAACGATTTGTTTTTGTTATTTTTGTTGTTGTTGTTATTAGTGTTGTTGTTTTGTGGTATATAAGCACATTTATTTCAAATACACTTAGCACATATACTATACATATATACATACATGCATACCCATATGTATGTCTGCAGATGCGTGCATATCCTATGCTTCGAAATCTTTGCAAAATACTCCTACGCTGCACTTTGCTGCTCCAATACAGAGGAGCTGCTTCTTTTGTCGACTGAGATTTACATAAATAAGTAAAATTTTAATATATGATTATATTTTGATATTTTATATTATATTATATATACATATCCGTATTTTAGTCAAATGCATTGACCACACGCACACATGCAAATGCCCCTCCCCCAGCAGATAAGGCGGTTTACCTGTGCCTTTGCCATTGATTGGCATTTCTTATTGATGTTGGGTGTATTATTATTATTATGCTGTTTTTTTGCCCTGTGCACATGCGTGTGGAGGCGATGTGTGCGTGTGTGTGTGTGTGTAAGACGATAATAAGTTGCATTAAAATTTCTGAAAGCAGTTCTTGTGAAATTACTAAAACTTTCAATAAGCATGCAGGCAACTATTATTAAAATTTGAATTATTATTGCATATATTTAGGCGTTGACGAAGCGTAATGTAAGGCAAAGTTGTGCAAAATGTTTAACAGGATAACTGCAAAATGCTTATTAGTACTTTAATAGTCCAAATATTTAACAAAGTTTATTAATTTGATAGAACATGTTCACATCATTTTGATCATAGGACTACAAGTTTAGCTCTGGCTGGAATTTTGTGCCATTAATATATTAGGAAGTTAAGAAAAGTGTTGTTCATATAGACAATATGTGTTAAATATATTTATAATAATTAAAAAGAAAAGTATTCACCTCTCTTCTTCTATAAAGAGTAGTGAACAAGGAAATGTTTCATGCATTCGTTGTTCAATTTTTTTTTTTTTTTTATTTCCCAATTGAATAAGTATTCTGTCTCAAATAAGTTTGACTTTAATACAATATTTAGAGCTTTAAGGGTTTCGTATTAAGTTACATGAGCATTCAAATGTAGCTTACTATTATATTTGATATTTAGTTTGAATTGGAGAAAAAGGAGAAAAAATAGGAACACCTCGGCTGCAGGCGATTACTACACACAGCTTGCCCGCTCTCGCGAGATACTGTATCGTTCACTGCCTATTTTCAATTTATTTATTAATTGTTTATTTTTTTTTTCATTTTTTTTTTTTTTTTTTTTTTTGGGAGATCATTTAGATTGTGCATTGGGTTGTAAGACTTTTTGTGCAGCTCGATTATTATTATTATTAATATACAAGGTAATGCTCAGCATTTGGAGCCACCATTTTTGTTTCGTTACTTTGCATTTAAAAACAGAGAAGCTACCGAAGGTTAATGTTGGCGATGTGAGACTAGATTTGGCATTTCAACTCTTTTGCGTAGAAGTTTTCTGACTCCTATGTTATAATATGTAATATATGTAATATTTATATTATTGTCAAAACAGCTATTGATCATTCTCGGTTCGTTTCGCATTTTCTTTTCTTTAGTAGTACAAATTCTCAAGATTCTTGCTTGCAATTAGATCTGGTTCCTTTCAATAATTTCTAATCCCAACTTTACTGCTCAATCTTCCCACTTTGTTAATTTTTGTCTTACATGATTGCGGTTATTTTCGAAGACCTTTAACACTTGATCGCTTCTTATGCTTAACCATTGGTTACTTTGAATGTAATAAAGAGTAAACCGTTAACTTTTGCTTTTTTAGCAAATATCAAAGCGAGTGCGACCAATAGGAGTTGGGTTTGGGATTTTGTTGAGGCATATACTTGATACGTCTCTTCTGTAGGTAATTTATCTAGTATAGTTGAGACACGTAACAGAAACAAAATATGCAATTAAATATATTTAAACAAAAACAGGCGTATGCTGATTAAATTCATATGCATTTGTGCATTAAGCCGTAGGCAACTAAAATTTTTATTAGCCTAGGACATGGTATGCAATGCAAAAAACAAAAAATGAAACCAATCAAAAACAAAAACAAAAACAAAAAGAAAATGAGAAAAACATAAAAATTTCAATATTTTCATATAAAATGCATATCGCTAAAAAAACAAAGACTTATGCAATAAGTATACATAAAATAAATGCATAAAATTATTAAATAAAATATAAATAAATTGCAATGCGCCCAGCAGCGCCTAAATGCATGCAACGGCGGCAAATGGCAACACAAAAAAAACAGAAAGAACAGCAGGAGTAGCAGCAGCACCCAAGCCTCAGAGCATGTACTCGCATGTACAGCAGGCGTAGGAGTAGAAGTCTTTATTTATGTACTGCTGCTATTTATTACATGGCATGCATTATGTACACAGCCTTGTACATGTATTTTAGTTGACCAAAAAACTAATGCAAATAACTAACGTCAAAAAAACGCAACAACGCGCAAAAATAGGCAAATGACAAAAAAAAAACAAAGTTTTTAAAAAAGGAACGGACACGGCCGGGGGTGCAGGCAGCAGCAACAAAGTAAATACAAAAGCCAAACGCTGTAACAGCGTACACCAAAGCATACACACGCACACACACACACATACCCAGGCACACACAGACAGGAACAAGTACAGAGCCACGCATATGCGCACGCACACACACACACACACACACTCACACACACTCACACGTAGTCAAACTCACACCATAGCGTACTTGGCTTGGCATTAGCGCCCATGGCCCATGGGTAGCCTCATTGCGCGTCGCTACCGTGCCATCATTTCAATTAAAAATCTGCCACTTAAGCTCAAATGAAAATACAGTTTTCGAATATAACACAAATACAAAAAAATAAAAAAAATAAAAAAAAAAAAAAAACACGAAAAGATAGACAAAACAACGCCAAAACAAGGAAAAAATAGAAAATGAAATACGAACGTTTTGGGCAGTCGACATGGGGTACGACTCACTGTAGTGCGCCGCATGCAGCTTACGGAGCGGTGCGGTGCGATGCGGTGCGGTACATTGGCGGCATGAGTTATTATATGCTTTGCAACGCATAAAACTAAAGTGGACACACACATGCAATGGCGCCACAGATTCACACACACACACACACACACATACGTAAATACCTATACATGTCACTAGTATGTTGTGCATGTGATATTTGAATTTATTTTATTTTATTTGATTTTTCGCATTTTGCCCACTTTTTTCGTTCTTACTCCTTTTTTTCTGCTATTTCAGGCAGCCTTTTTTCTGGTTGCGTTGCGTTGTCAACTGCAACTACAACTAAACCGTTGCTGGCACTGGAAGCTCCGCTGGCAGTCGTGCCTTTTTGTCCATTTTCCTTTGGCTCGCCCCACTGTCGGTGTGTTTGTGCATAATAAATAATAAAATATGCGCCAATACAATCAAATCCGCAGCTAGAAAACGAGACGGCACAGCAGGTTAGGTGGCTGGGATGGCTGGACTGGATGGGGTGGCTGGCCATCGATTGTAGCATGGTGCGACTGTCGCGCACTCCAGAGCCAACTGCTGGCAATCAATTTGTTGAAAATTTTTGAATTTTGCGCACATTTTACGCTTGATCGAAATATTTGCCAACAAAAACTGACGTTGTGCAGGACACAAAGCAGCGCATCGACAGAAAAAAAGCTGAGCCGAAAGGCAGCAGCAACACAGATGCAGCCCAGCTTTGGCAGGGATAATGTGTGTGCATAATAGCCGCAGACGTTGCCTAGGTGAGTCCATTGGCCTATGTTTGCCATTATAAAGCCTTGTTGAGAAATACAAAGCCCAAGACTGTGGAATAAGCCGAGCGTAGGAGCTTAACTGCATTTTTGCATTGAAGGTCGTTTAAACGTTTAAACGTTCACTATGCTCTGGAGCTGAGAGAAGTTTATGCTAGCAAACATTTATGGACACCTCTTGTAGATAATTAACCTTTACTCGAGTATTTACATCTTCCTAATCAACTATGGAGTTTAATCATAAACTAAAATTTTACTCAATGAGTTCAAACTCTTGTATAATATAGGATATGAATGAATGTAAATGAATAGATAATTGACATGTTACCTGCCAGCAATCATGTAAGATATTTTCAAAGTAACCTAAAGAAAGGTTCCTAAGATTTAATACGTTCTCGGCGAGATCAGGAGCTCTTCTAATTGACTAAAAAAATACTTAAAATTCTTAGGATTTCAACAAGAGTTGGAAAGTTTTTTACCCATTTCTGATACTCTTTGCCTATCTGAGTGAAAATCCTTTGTAGATTTAACGAAGTCTTTGGTAGGATTAGTCCACAGCAAAGATTATAAATAAGTTTGACATTACTACTGAAAATACTTTATTCCGTATGTATTTCCTTTAAAAAGCTGAGACCCCTAAGAAAAGAATAGAACTTCATAGATTCTGCAAACTCTATATCTTCAATCGATCTTCTCTCATTAAGGGGTTTCCTGTTTGTTTTTGTAATATCTGAAAGGTATTCTTAGGTGCCAAGACTTAATGGCTGCAAAAAAAAACGAACTTCTCTGGTGACATCATCAATGAATTTTTTGCTGAAGATATTGTTTTAAATCAACTAATCTAATCGAAGCCATCTCACAGCGACGGTGACACATGCATCTCTTTGAAGTGATGATTTACGTTTTTAAATATTGTCTGTTGTTTATTTTAGAGTTTTATAAGCTCCTTAGTAATATTTCTCCTTGATTAGCAATGCACCCTGACTTCTAGCAATTCCACGATCTGAATTTCGAAACGTGGACCTGCCATGGTGAAATTCAACAAACTTGTTTCTTTATATATCGTAAATCCAGCAGAAAGCAAAATATTTTACAATTATATTATATATATAAAAATCCGCAATTATTTTCTTCAGTCATAGTAACACAATTTTTCTTCATATATATCTACTAATTTTAATTTGTTGGATTAGGAATCTCATAAAAATTCTCCATTGTTGGAAGAGATCACCTCTTCTGCAAAAGTTAAATTTGCTGCTTAAACCCTACCCGCTCACAAAATAATTGGAAGTAATGTCAGCGAGTAGTTCACAAGACCCACTAATGACAAAACGCCACGAATTAATAGAATCCATTCTGAGTAGAAGCAGATAGGCAGACAAAGCAACAATGTCTACAATTTGCCAAGCTTTTGTCTCAAGATTTGTGACCGCATTAAAATAATTTTCTCTAATTTTCATTACATGCTTTTGCTCGATTATTTTTGAAAAATTCAAAATTAACGAGCCGATTATGCAAAAGTCAACACAAAGCTTAACGTGTAAGCGAAAACCTTTGCAAAAAAAATATTAAAATAAAAATAAATGAAAAAAAAAGCAAAGAGGAAAGCAGTAAATGTGCACCCAAGAAACTTTAAGTTGGAGCAGACACGCTGCCGCCAGCCACCAGCCACCAGCCACTAGTCGCTAGCCGCCAGCATGAAAAGTCACCTTCTATCAGCGTTTGGTGGTCAACGTCGCCAAAGCGCATCGCGAGAAAAAGATAGAAAAAACAAGACGCAAGTACCCAGAAGTAGAGGAGCAAAAACAGAATCACATGGCAAGTAGACAATCGTTGATCGACTTACACTCACACACACACACACACACACACACACACCTACACAGCGTGCTCATCAACCTAGTTGTGCTCACACGAAAAAGTGCATTGTCCGACAAAAAATCCGTCACTAAACTGGCAGCACCCACATCCTGTTCGAACAACCCGCGCACACACACACACACACACACACATACACTCGCATCACGCTCGATTCCATTCCCGCTACTCTCATAAGCATAGACAAACAACAACGCAGATACACGCACTCACACACACACAGACAGAGGATACTAGCAACGAGCCAAACAGACACGACCAGGCAGTCAGTCAGGCAGCCGCTCTTGACCCTTTTTCCCACGCCTCAGTCGACATCGTCGTCGCCAATGAATTTTACACTTTTTTACGCTGCATAGACAGGTTGCCCTCGAACCATGCCCACGTCTGCCTACGTGCCACCAACACCCATATAGTCAAAAAACTCCCAAAGTTACACTCAACTCAGTCTCACGTTGGCCGTGGCGTCCATCAACGCTGCCATCGACAACAACAACAATAACAACAACAATAACAACAACAACAACAACAACAATGACAACAAACCGTCAGCGTTGTGCACCGCAACCCGTTTTGCCGCCTTCCACAGCATTTTTCCAATTTTTCTCATTTATTTTGTGCTTTTTTGCTGCCCACACTTCCCCCTTCTCCTCCACTGTACGTTTCAAACATTTACTCAAACCATCGCGCGGTGCACCCCCTTTTGATTTTTTGTACCTTTTTCATATCCGAAACGCCGACACCGGCCTTTCATTTCGTTTTGTTGTTTGTTTCGTATTTTTATTTTTGTTGTTGTTGCTGTCGTTTTGCTTTTCGTTTTTATTTCACCCAAATGAAATTCGCCAAAGAGGTCTGTGCTGCGCCACCCCAACCCTCAGAGCCCAGTCCATAATCGCTATGCCACCCCCCGTTCAAAGACAAAAGCGCTACACGCAATCCCCTCACACTACTCAGTCGTGCTCGCACATCGCAATCGGACCCACACTCACATCCTTTCGTCTATGCGCGACTCATACCCTCACACACACTTCACTCTGCTCTGGTCTGCTCCGGCCCATGCTGCTTTCGTTTTGGCCACGCTATTTTATTTTATTTTTTTTTTTTTTTTTTTTTTTTTTGTTTTGGTACGCTGCTTTACGTTCTGCGGCGTAGAACAAAAACAAAAAAAAAAAAAATTACAACAAACAGTAAAAAAAAATAATTTCGCTCACTCCACACAAAAAGTATTCTCATCATCGTAATCATTCTACCCATCCACGCACTCAACAACCTCTTCGTCGCCGTCAGTTGTCCTGTTCTGTTCATCGTCGTGGCATCGGCATTGGCGTCGGCGGCGTCGTCGTCGTCGTCGTCAACATCATCCTCTTCATGTTGTCGTTGTTGTCTACGCAGCCCTGCCAGCGCTCGCGCGCGTCCACGACCTGCACTCAGCTGTTTGTCAACTCATCTGCCGCCGCCATCCGGTTATACGGCTGATTCAACGATATCCGTTTGCGTCCCTCACTTGCCGCATGCCTTGTGCTTCGTGCCTCGTTCCTCGTGCCGCCCCACCAACCTCAATGCGCCTCATCAGCAACAACAACAACAACAGCAACAGCAACAGCAACAACAACAGCGACTCATGCCAAACAAAACACACTTCGTGCGTTCGCATGCTGCTCGGCAGTCGGCTAGTTCGGCCTTCATTCGGCATAATTCGTGCGTCCATTCGTTTGGCCACGCACCTTGGCGCCTCTTCTGGCCGCCATGCCGCCCGCATGACTCGTAGTTTGACATTTTGCCGCTTATCGGCGTTTCTCTGTTTTTATACTCATTTCCACAAAATTCGCGCGCGCCAAATCCAAGCCTCGCATGTACGCAGCGCACCGCCCGACCTCCCCCCCGGTGAGCGTACACTTGTTTACTCGTGCTAGTCGCAGCCCATTCATTGTTGCATATTTTTTGGCGTTTGCCTTGCCTCCGTTACTTCGTCGACAGCTACAGCTACAGCAACAGCAACAGCCACAGCAGTGGCAACAACAACCACAGCATCAACAACAACAATAACAAGAGCAGCTTCATCATCGGTGTCCGCATCAACATCATCATCAGCGTTGCCATCATCATCGGCTTTGTCATGTGTTTTCATACGTTTCGGCGTCCCACATTTGCGTTTGCCTACACACGCGCATGCCACACGCGCTCACAAACTCAAACGTTGTCTCTCTCTCTTTCTATGTCTCTGTCCCCACTTGGCTCTTTCTCACTCGCTCGCTCTATGGCTGACTTCGTTGGCGCTCTCTGTCTATCGCTCGCATGGCCATAGCCAGCAGAGGCATGCAGCAGCGGCGCTCTCGCAACACCCTCAGAGCCAGATGCTCTCAATGGCTCAGTGAGTGAGTGGCTCAGTGGCTCAGTGGCTCGGTTGAAAACCCAATTGCATGTTTCTGTTTTGGTCAGTCAGCAGTTGTCTTTCGTCGTGTTAGGTACGCTGATAGCGCTTGGGTAGTCACAACCGGCAGCAGTACCGTTAGTTTTTGAAATCAAATTCACATCCCAGTGTGCAACATTTCGAAAAGTGTTTTGAAAGTTTTCGAAAAGAAAAAGAAACGTATTCAATGCAAATCAATTAAGAAGAGAAAGAAACAAATCAAGAGTAGGCCAAGTGCAAATGGTAACCGAGAATTCCTAATAGGAAATAGGCAAGGCCACACAAGGATTTCCAAAACAAAACCACTACAAATCCAAAAGCAAACCAAAAAAGCCTGAAAAAGATTTAACAAAACTCAAATAACACAAAAAGAAAGAAAAAGAGGAAAAATAGAAAACCCTAAAGCCAACACCTCAGGCTTACTCAGTTTGGATTTACTGTGTTGCAGTGCTGTGAAAAGTTAACGTGTGCGAAATTTCGTTTTTCGATTTTTGGTTTTATAACCGAATTTCAGTCTCTACCGGCGCTAATAAAAAAATTTGCCAAAATTCCGAAGAATCCGAGAAAAACACCAAAAACATCGACACGTGCGGGGTCGTCAACCGCTGGCGGGGGCGGAGGAGCTGGCGGTGCTACCAGCACAAAAATGGCTTCTAAAAGAAAAGCTTCGGTGTTGCTGCATAAGGTGAGTGTCAGTTGTTGACTAAATCACAGAAAAAGATTTCCGAGATCGCCAACGGGAAGAGCACACATTAGCATGCTTCACTCTGCGGCATCCCTAAAACACACCATGACACATTGAATGCCAGGCAGAAACGGTCACATAGTGATGAAAAGCAAAGCCACTCACTAAGCGGCTGATTACTTTATTGCTGCTATCCCAAATCTAATCGACCACTTTGCGTTGGGGCTCGACTCTCTTTCCTAAGCCCGTTTCACTTCAATCAATCATACGCAGTCCTGCTGTTATACTTATTGCCCTCCAAAACAGCATGCATGCCCCTTTAAGAAGAGTCAAGAAAACTTACAGAGGAGTAATGAATGCAATCCACTCCACTCTCAAAGGCACAAACGGGCCAACTTTTTCAACGAATCCACAGGTTCATTCTTGCTGCACAGTTAAGTAAATTCAGCTGAAGGTTGTTCGCTTAAGTTAGCTTAATATACAGGCCTTCAAAAGATCTGAAATGTTGCCCTGGTGCCTGACAACTGAAGTGAGGCAGTTGGTCAAGATAGGCAACTTCCAGTTTGGCCAAACGATTTACTATTCCGCAGCATATTATTGCTTACTCACCAAGGCTTTTGTGGTCAGCAACTAGAGTTTTCAATGCAAACGCAGACTTTGTAATCCTCTTCTTTTACATTTACATCAGCGATTCAATTGAACTAATTGCTATATGCCTAAGTGTCTATTAACTCTCAATTACCGTGCTGAGTCAACTTCTATTAATATCTCCAAGGAAAGTGTCTATCACACCTCATATTCATAGTCTGTGGATGAAACAAAGTGCCAATCGCTGCTTAGATATCAAATCGACTTCAACTTCACGTATTTTGCTTTTTCAAATAAGAATCAGGCGCAAATCGACCATGTGATTAGCCTGGCAGTTCTGTTAATGGTATGTCAGTGCCGATGTAGGCAATCGCCTGTGTCGGTACGTGCTCGAACGTGCACAGCAGCTCCACGGCGTGTAAAACATGTCAGCTGCTTAAAAACTCCTCCCGACCTTGCATAAGTTATTTTCTTTACATTTTCTCTTGGAGAGGCCCCATCCACTAGAATAAACAGCAACCACTTAACCAACAGGTTGAGCGCTGAACTGCCAGCTGGGCACTCATCCGTTGACAGAAAGTACAGTGCGCTGCCTCTCATATGCTTGTGTCAACTACTCGGGCATAGTGGCAGAGTGAAGATCGTTAACGCCGCGTAACTGCCAAAGCCAAGTCACCATTCCTTAGATGATGTGGAATGTTGGTCCCGTACTCGAAACGACATATAATTTTACCTTTGATTTGCGAGCTAGGAGCGAATGCTGCCCAAACGGCGAAAACTGCTTAGCGTCATAAATAAAATGCGTGTTGAGAACGTCTATTGTAGACATTAAGAAACGGAACTTGAACATGCCGCTTAGCTGAAATAACGCCATGAGCACATTAAGCGCTGCCCCAGCCGTTACGAAAGGCAACGGCAACGGCAACGGCAATGGCAAAGGTGATGGGAATGGGAATGGGAGAGAGAAAGGCATGAATGTGTGTAGGGGACAGCGACAGAGGCAGCAGAAGTTTCATATAGGACATACATTTATCTAGGTATGCGCAGTACCCCTTAACATACGAAAAACTAATGATATACGAGTAGGCACAAACAGACAGACAGTCGGACGGACAGTCGGACGGACAGACTGGTATAGAAACGTATATGCAGACGGACGTGTATATACTCCAACATGGCATGGGTACGTGTAAGACTTGGCCTGGCTTAGCTTAGCTTTGACTTAGGCACACAAACACACTCACATACACACACACACACCACACACACACACACGAGAAACTACAACACCCCACGGCATCGTGACACCATGACAGCGTAGCGTCATACAAAAGAGATCGGGTGCGATTGCGAGTGTGAGTACGCCCAGTGGGCGCTGGCACGGTAATTCATCAAAAGACGTCTATGAGGGCAGCAACAAAGACGATGGTGACGGTGACGGTGACGGCGACGGCGGCGGCGACGGTAACGACGTTGACGATGACGTTGGCCACGACTGCGACGATGACGACGATGACGACGATGAAGGCGACGACTATTGTACGACAAAAGAAGTACGAAGCTTCTTGGGTGTTGGTGGTGGTTACTCAGCTTGTAGATTGTTGTTGTTGTAGTTGTTGTTGTTGCTGCTGCTGCTGGACGCACCCAACCCTTGTCAAAGGCCACCATGCATGTTGTCCATTGGCATTTGTCTTTGTCGCGTGTGAGTGAGTGTGCGAGCCTGTTTGTTGTTATTATTGTTGTTGTTGCTGTTGTTGTTTTTTGTTCTATGGAGTAAAGTTAAGTGCCACGGCGTGTGTGGAGTGTGTGTGCCGGTGTGGCGTGGCTTGGCATGCTCGTGCGTGCGTTTGTTTATTGCAAATATGGGTGGGTCAGTCACTCACTCAGCTACTCACCCACTCACTCACTCACCCAACCATACAGTACCGCACTCACTCACTCACTAACTGACTGACTGACTCACCCACGCATTCAGCCGCTTTGTCGGTCAGTTAGTCAGTCAACTAGTCAGCCAAGCGACCGCACATGTCTTTTGAGAAAGTGCGTGCGAGTGTGTCTATCCGTGTGTGTGTGTGTGTGCCTATATATGCCTATAAGCAGGCACAGGAACAGGCACATACATATGTATAAGCAGCAGACATTTATATACAGCTAAGCCATGTATCCGCTCTGCGGAAAGGTGTAGCAGCGGCATGCGGCATGCGGCGATGCTGGTCAAGCTTTGCATTGCCCACATAAGTCGTCGCCTGCAGGCCTCAGGCATAGTTACACGTAATGGCAGCGCCAAAAAAGAACTTTTCGCTAGTCGCTTTTGGCCGTTTAAGTTGTACAATTTTCTTGTAACGTCAAGTTCCACAAGCGACAACAACAACGACAACAGCAAACAGGAACATATAAGCGCCAGCATTGCCAGGAGCAGCTGATGTGTCAGTGTAATCAAACATGACTTGCTTGGTGTGGCTGACGACTGTTCGAGTGGTTGGAGTTGTTGTTGTTATTGTTGTTGTTGGTTGAACTGGAGCTGGAGTGGGATGTGCGTATACGAAGAACTGCTTGACATCATCTCTCCGCTTGCAACGTGTTGGCCGTTCATCGTCGTAAGCAGCAGCAGCAGCAGAAGCAGCAGCAGCAGCAGCAACAGAAACGTCGTTGATTCTATGCGTGGCGCTGACTCAAAGCCAAAATAGTCGAAGACATTTTATGCCACAGAAACCAGCAACAAATAAGTAGAAAAACCCAAAACAAGAACAACAACGGCAACGGCAACGGCAATGGCAATGACAATGACAACAACAGCAACGCCAACAACATTTCGAGTTAGACATTTCAGCATTAATGTCGCTAACAGACAAGACAGCAGCAGAAGACGCAAACAGCGAAAGAGACGGCGGGCGACTCATCGAACGGCAGACATGCAGCTAGTCAACAACAAATGTTACCCAACTCGCACCCACGGCTGCCCCTACCCCCCGCCAGCAAAGCATTTTAGTTACTCATATAAGTGTAGAGCGACTGCACTCCCAGCTAGCTGCCAATCTACCCACCTGCCTGCTTATCTAACTACCTACCTGACTGCCTCCCTACCTCCCTGCCTTCTTAGCTCCCTGCCTACTTGCCTACTTGCCTCCATGTCTGTCTGCCTGCCTGCTAGCTTGGCTTTCGTTAGACGTTACGGAAAATTGCTTACGGTTTTTTGGTCGCACACACTGAAGCGCATACACGCTTCGCAACAAGACGCAAATGTCTCGCACTTGCAAAAATCCAATAGACAACAGCAACGGCAACGACAGCCAAGCAATGCCAGCCAAGAGCCCCCCAATCTGGCAATGTGACTGGCAAGCGACTCCTTCGCAAAGGCAAGCCGTGTCTCATATGTGTTTCGTAAGCCGCACACACATCTCAGCAGCAACAGCGGCATCGAACATACACACACACACACACACACACACACACACATAAGCATACAAACACCCACACTCACTTGTGCACTCACTGCCTGGCTGCCTTGCTTTTTCTTTTTATACCCTTCACACATGCAGACACACACAGAGTCGCCCGCCTGCCTGCACTGCCACAAAACGTCTTTATGTCAAATACATTTCGTATACGAAAAACCCAACAGCTACAGCCAACAATTTCTATGTGGCAGCCACAATCAAAGTTGCTATAAGAAAACGCTCAGCCTTGGCTCATCCAGGCACACACACACAAACACGCCAGGCTTAGTCATACACACGGCAAGGCACAGCACAGCACAGCAGAACAGAGCAGAGCACAGAGCACTCTGAAGCAGAGGAACGCTCGCATGTCTTAGCCTGAGCACCCAAAGACTTGAGTAGCATGAGGTTGGCTCTGGCGCCCACACCTCAGCACAAAAACAATGCCGAAGTTGTGTGCTGCTGCGCCTCACTGTCTGTCGGTCTGTCTGTCTGTCTGTCTGTCTGTCCCACTGTCTGTCTCACTGGCTGTCTATGTGTCTTTCCATTTGCTTGCCTTTACCTCATTGCTGCTACTTCTTTAGTTTTGCGTTTCGTTTCGTTTCGTTTGTTAGTCGCCTGCGCGCACCCAAAAAGTATGCAACACATTTTCATTTTCATTGTAGCGGCACCTTCATCATCATCATCAGCATCACCATCATCATCAGCAGCAACAGCAGCAGCATCCACAGCATCAGCAGCATCTATCTTATGTCTTAACTTTGAGCTGAGTATTTTTGGTTAATTTTGTGCTAGTTCTGTGCTGGCTGGCATAGACATAGGCAAGCGTCTTTATAGATGCCGTGCCATGCCATGCCATACCGACTCAACAACCAAACAACCAAACAACACAAACCCCTGTCGCACCGCCTGCTAATAGCTAGCATTGCCAAATGTTGTCGGTTGCCTCTTGGTTGGCTTTGCAAGACGTTTGCTTAAAAGCCTCAAACTCGCATAATAGTTGAAGTAATGCAGCTGTGGAACACTACTCCATGCCTGTCTGCCTGCCTGCCTGACTGCTCCTCCTTAGCGCACAAGATCCTCTTCGCCTACTTGCCTGCCTGTCGTTTGTGCATTTGTTTGTTTTCTTTCTTGCCCTGCTGCTCCCCCTGCTGCCGCCGCACACGTTGCACATGTGTCTGTTGTTTAGCTGCCTTTGTTCTTGCTCCGTGCGGAAGTTATCTCTAAGATTGTGCCAATGCTGCCACTAAAATCGTTCTAAAAAGTCTCCACGGTACCTTGTGCTATTGCCATATGTGCACGCATGCTCCTATGCGCCTCTGCCGGCTGCGTAAAATAGTTTTTATCAACTCACTGGTCGCCCTTTTGGCTTAACTGCTGTTCAATAGTTTTTGCCTAGGCTGTGTGCTGCTTTGGCTCTGGCCAATGTAAAGTCTTGGCATGTGCTTTCCATAATCATAAGCGGCGTCGGCAGTGCGACTGCTAACCACTTAAGCAGACATAAAAATTCGAAATCTTGAGTCAGAGCCTCACTGTGGCCGCTGCTGCTTCTGCTGCATGCCTTGCCTGAGTCTATGCCTGGCTGGCAAAGCAAGTCCGCAGCAGCGCTGAAATTTCTTTTGAATTGGCAGCCACATTTTTCTGGCTGTTGTTGCCGCTTAGCCGTCTTGGCTGACTCAACAACAAACCAAAAAAAAACAAAAAAAACCAAAAACAATTTAAAGAATTGAAAACGAAAAAAAAAGGAAAATTACATAGTGCAGGGCAACATTGTTCCAGCAGCAATGTTTTGCTTTTATTACCAGGGACATGGCATGAAAGTAACAAAAACAACAACAACACTCACACCAACTAAACGCATTTAAACTTTACTACAGAGTAACACAAACAAGCAACACTCACAACACGCAATAGCCATGCTCCTACACCTGCCTGCCTCCCTACCCACGATCTGTCTGCCTACCCGCCTGCCGCCCTGGCCGCCTGCTTAACGCCTGGTGTCTAAGTTTTTGGCTTAATGAAAGCGCTGCGAACCCTCCGTCGCCAATTCGCACCCAAACGGACGCCACAAGCACACGATTGATGTGCACATGTACCCACATGTAAGCGGCGGTGAGCGCAGGACCAACGCAAAGGACTAAGTCTACAATCGCGTCCAATAAGTGTTAGCACACACACACACACTCACTCACGCACACGTTCTTGCCGTCTTCCACAGTGACAAGACGTCTTGCGCATTCTTGCCAATCACACACACCCACTCACACACATAAATCTACACTCCCACGCACACACGGCTTGCAACGCGCGTAGCTAACCCACAGCCATAACATACTCAGCCGCACACCCAGGCGCCCAGGCACCCAGGCACCCACACACCCACACACCCAACTGCACACTCTTATCGTGTTTCCCTGCTTTCATTTGAGTTTGCTCGTTTACGTTTTTTCTGCTTCTTCTATTTTTTTCTGTTGCCGTTTTTGTTTTTAGTTTTTTTTTTATTTTCTGCTACTTGTGTTGCTTTTTGTTTGCGTGAATTGCTGCGACTTTTATCTTTAGCGCGGCTAGGACTGCCGCTGCCAGGACTGCTGCTGCTGCTGCTGCTGCTGCTTCGACGACTTTGGCGTACGTTTTTGGTGCTGTCAAGTCTGCTGCTGCTTTCTTGCCTCCTCGCCTGGCTGCCTCCTTGTCTGCCTCCTTGTCTGTTGCCTTGTACTTCAAGGCAACTTTGTTTGCGCATTCCCCATATGCCTGCATGCTGTTCTGTTTAGTTGTGTCCTGTTCGATTCTGGCTCTGGTTTCGGTTCTAGTTCTGATTCTGGTCTCCGCTGGCTTGGCCTGCACGGCTTTGTTCTGTTCTATTCTGGTCTGGTCTGGTCTGGTCTGTTCTGCATTTGGCCTCTTGAAGCAAAATGGCAGCAAAGAAAAAATTTTGTGCTGAGAAAAACAAAAAACCAAAAGACCAAAAAATAAGAAAACAAAAAGGAAAGGAACGAAAACGAAAAAAGGTTTCCGGTTGCTCGGCAGCGCAAATGTTCTACTTCCTTTGCTTGGACTTGCACGGCAGTTGCCTGTCGCCTGCTGCCTGCTGGCTGCTGCCATGTGGGTGGGTCGCACACACAAAGACAACTTTGGACACGAGTAACTCAAACACAAATTAGAGAACTCCGCAGGCAAAGGCAAAGCACAGGCAAAAGGCGAACAAAAAAATCAAAAAAGTATTACATTGCGGCGCTGTTGGCTATGTGGCCAAAAATAGGAAAAAACATATAATAGAAAACACAAAAGAAGCAGCAGCATAAGGAGCCGCAGTCGCATAGAGCCGAAGTAAAGAAAAAGTGTATAATCCGCAGAAAAGTAATGAATGAATGCCAAGCATTGTGAATTGGCAGCGGCACAGGCGGACAGTCGGTTAAGTGGTCCACGGAGACGTTGACTTGGGCATAAGCATTACGAACAAACGACCGGACGGACGAACGGAAGGACAGCCCAGCAAACGAATGGATGAGTAAGCGCTGTTCGAGCTGGTGTTGGTGCTTGGCTGCTTGTGTCTCAGATCAAAGACGTATGCAGTCCCTTTTTAGTTTCAACTTTCTTTACGATTTTGTCTTTTGGCAAATATTTGCTAGAGCATTATGTGAGACACTGACGTGGGAGTTGGCTTTATGTGATCGTTACAGCAAACGGCGACATTGCCACACTCTTCCCACAGACTTTACCCTGGCATAAGCCAAGGCGGAACCCCCACGATCTGCTCGGCGCCCGGTAGCCGTGCGAAGTTAGGCAAGTGTCCGCAGCACCTGCCTACGCATATGCCGTGACATACATTATCTCGGCTGTCTGCTGTCTGCTATCTGCAGTCTGCTGCAGCAGTCTGAGCAGCGCACAAATGTTGGCCTTCCCTAAGCAAGAGCAGAGCAGACTGCTGCTGGTGCTTCGCATTTATGCGCCTTGGCTTATGCTGTTTATTTTCCGCTTTCGCTTTGCTCAGTGGCAGCAAAGGCAGCTCCACGTCGTCAGTCGGCCGTCATCGGCATCAGGATGAGCATCAGCATCAACGTCGTCATCTTAAACGCTGTAGTCCTCTAAGCTGGCAGTCCTTTTGGCGCGCCTTGTCTTTGACGCTTGATGTTACTGCCAGCCGCCCGCCTGCGCTGCTGCACCCGCTGCCACAACTGTCCTGCTGCGCTGCTTATCATGCTTGCCTGCGCGCCTCAAACACAGCTGGCAAGTGAATTGGGATTACTGACAGATACACAGACAGACAGACAGACAGACAGTGCGACGGACATGCAAACCCTTTGCCATTTTGCGCTAGTTCAACGCTCGTTGCTGACAGACACACAAGTCTTGGGCTGGGCTACTACCCTTGCCAGCTAGCCAGCTCATACCTTCGCCTTTGCCTTCGTCTTCGCCCTTCAAGCTTCGCTTTCCTTCCGCTATTGGTCTTGGGACTCTCTCGTGCTCGTTCCCTCTTGCTCGCACATTTGTTGGCAGCGCAATTTTTATAAAATTTTCTCAACCTTGTTTTATTTTTTTTTTTTTTTTGGATTTTATTTTTTTTTCTCCATTTTCGGTTGGGTTTCTAGTCTTGCGTTGTGAAATGTTTTAGACACTCGTTCCCTCGCCTCACACTTGCCTTCGTCCGCACCCCCTCAAAAACACACTCCGTGGCTTGTGCACTCAGTCATCGTCATCGCCATCGCCATCGTCGTCGTCGTCGTCGTTGTCGTCGTCGACTTTCGCTGGCATTTGCTCTAACGTCCTTTGCTGCTTGCCTGCCTGCTTCACTGCTTCCCTGCTCGCCTGCCTGCCTGCCTGCCTGCTGACTGGCGTTGTCCGTTTTTAAGCTCTGCCGTCCACCTCCAGCTGCTATGCGCTGCCAACATTTGCTGCGATGTTACCATTTCAAACATTTCCTCCATTCTCTGCTTTCATATACAATTTCGCTTGCGCTTGGCCGCTTCATTGTAGCAAGAAAGAAGGGTTTAGTCGTCATCAACGTAGCGGCGCCTTCAGCCGCTCCTGCCACAATTTCTGTTCTGCTTTTGCTTGTGCTCCTTGCTAATGTGCACTCACACACTCGCACACACACACACACACACACCTCGCTTACAGTTATTCATTTGCGCGCTTACCCAATGCTGCTTCTGCTATCGCTTTGCTGTAGCAGGATTGCTGGCAGTTTTTGTTGTTATCCTTGTTGTTGTTGTTGGTGATGTTGGTGTTGTTGGCGTGCCTGCTCAGAAAGTTTGTCTTGCGTTTGGCTCGTCATTTTTTTAATGCTTTTCTATGCTTGCCTGCGTTTACTTTTCCTTTTTCCATTATATAATATATAAAAAAGTTTTTTTTTTTCCTTTCTTTTATTTTTATTTTTTTTGTTGTTACTCCGTTTTGATATCTCTAACGAGGAATGTGCGCTTCATGCTGCTGCTGCTATTGCAATAGTAAATGCCGCACCGCCCACTGCCGCTTGGCTGAGACTATTTTTATTATTATTATGGCGCAGCTTTGGCGTTCCACAGCGCAGTGGCTCGGCTTGGCTTGCGTTGCCTTGCCTTGCCTTGCCTTGGCATGACGTGGAGCGTTTCCTGCCAAAGCTCATCATGTCTGCCGTTGCTAGGTTTAGACGCAGAGTCTACGCTTAGCAGCATGACATAGCGAGCAAAAAGCAGAAAGCGCGCAAAGTTATGTCGGATTCATATAGCAACAGCAACAGCAGCAGCAGCAGCAGCAATAAAGCAAAAATTCTTTGTTCTGTAAGCTGCATATTCTTTTTTATAATAATTTTTTAGTTTTTGTTTTTTCTGGAATTTTTTGCAATATCTGCAAAACTTTTTACCAGCTTGCCGTCCAAAACAATTGCGTTGCCTGGCCATTGCTTCAGTTGTCACTGATGACTTCCAGCAGGCAGCAGTGCCAGGCAACCATGAGACAGTGAAGCCTACCTTATACAGGACATGTTGGCCGCCTGCTTAGACAGTGAGAAGTTGTGCTAATGGCCAGCAGCATTGCTGCGCTGCTGCGTCTTAGGCCTACAACAAAAGCAAGCGTTCGCTTGGCTGGCTGGCGTGCGTGCCTAAGGCAAATCTGTCAGCGCTGTCGCTGCCTTAGGCGAATGCGGCACTTCGGCTGACGCTGGCTGCCAGCAGCTAAGCCAACACGTAGTCTCGTGTTTAGTTCTCGCGCTATTTTTTCGGGCACAATTCTAATGAACTCACGTTACAGCGGCAACGTTTTGCACATTAAAAGCAAAACTCAAGCCTGGCTAAGACCAGCAAACCCCGGCGTGCCAACGCTCAAACCCCAAATGCGCAGCCAGCAGTTAGGAGCAACTCACCACTCACCACTCAGCATTCAGCACAGAGTACGCCAAAAAGAAGTTCAGCTGCCTGCCTGCCTGCCAGCCTTGGCAGCCTGCGCAGCTAAGTAATTTGAGTGACTGCCAAGCCATTTGTGTCGGGTTAGTCGCCGTTGCCGTCGCCAAACGCCAATACCGACATTCCCACACTCACGGCCACACTCAGCCGCACCAAACACCATCACCATCACCCCCACCCTTGCCATCAGCACCCTGACTCCCCACTGTGTTTGCCGTAGAAGTTTCCGTTGTCGTTGTCGTTCTCGTTCTCGTTGACGTTGTCACCGCGCGTGTGGGTGTTGGCAGCCCACTGCGCGTCGGGGGTGTCAGCGCGGGCTAAAAAAGCGTACATAAAATTGATGATAAACGCCCCAAATAATGCCTTTTGCCTACAACTTCGACTGCTGCTGCCTGGTGCTGCCTGCTGCCTGCTGCCTGTCGCTTCTTTTGGCATTAAAGAAAACCATTGCTGGCAGCATAATTTTGATGTGCTGCTGCTTGTGAGGTAGATGTGCTGTGCGCGGCATACCTCCAACCCAACCCATACCAAAAGCCAACCATGTCCCAGTCCCAGTCCCACACCCACACCTACACCCACACCCACACACACACCTAGGGCAGCAGCCACAGCCACATCCAAACCCAATCTAACTCAGCCCAACCCGGTCGCGCAATGCCGCTTGAGTGCCTTTGGGTTAGGCTTTCGTGGATTGTAGCTGGCATGGCAGACGTGTACTTCTGTACCTCAGCCGAGCCATTCAACGTCATTGAGTTGACTGAGTGATGTTTGTCTTCTTAGTGTTGGTGTGTGTGTGTGTGCGTTTGTGTGTGTGTGTGTTAGGCAGGCAAACAGGCAGTCGCGCAACACAAAAAATAAAAATGCTTTTCGAAAAGACAGGCACAAAAAGGAGAACAAAAAAAATAAAAGAAAATGTAGTAAGTAACAGAAACACTCACACTCGCACACACACACACACACAGACTCGCGCGCACACACATGCACATACACAGAGAGCAAGCGTGGCAAGACCGTCGGCGCGTTTTGGCAAAATGATGAATTATTTGCGACTACAACGTCTGTAGGCGTCAAAGTGGGCTTTCCGACTCAGCTACTTACACTTTCGCCACGTCCACCAAAGCCCCAAACCAACGCAAAGCCAAATGGCACGCCAACCCACTCCGGCCGCCAGCCCGCAGCCCCAACCCCACATCCCACAACACCTCGCGCGGCTTAGACATGCGGCGGGCTACGATGCCGTGTGGCATGGCTCGACTTGGCTTGGCTTGGCTCGGCTCGGCTGGCTATGCTGTGCCTGTGCTGTGTGCCGTAGTGTGTTCGTTGTTTTGTGTGTGTGTGTGTGTGTGTGTGTGTGTGTGTGTATGTGTATGGCATGCCAACGGTATAGTCCTTCAGACAATTTCAGTTTGATGGCTTTGGCTGCGCGTTTTGGGCGTTTGCGTGCGAGTCCTGGCTTTGGCCCTGGTGCTGGCGCTGCTTTTGCCATTGGGTTGACGTTCGTCTGTCTGTCTATGTGCGTGTCTGTCGGCGTGTCGCTGCTTGAATGCCTTTTAAACGAGGCAAGAAATCCCAAAAGATGTGCCGCTGTACTGCGTTTGAATTGGTGATATTGGGTTTGGCTTTCGTTTCGTTTCGTTTTTGTTTCGTTTTTGTTGCGTTACGTTTCACCGTCGTTGCCTTTTTTCACTGCTCGCTGCCTTCGTTTTTATGACAATCATGTTGCCGACAGATAAAGCACAAATGGTTGAGGCAATGTCGACCGAAAAAAAAAATGCAACAACAACAACGATAAAATTTAAAAAAAAAATCATGTGCGCCCATTTTTATTCAACTTTTTTCCCTTTTGCTGCTTTTTATTTTATATTCTTTTTGCTTTTCTGCGTTGACTTTGGCGCGCCAGAGTCCTTGGCTGCACATAGCGTAAAAAAGGACTCAACTTGCGATAATCAAGCCGAAACCAACGCGTTGCCTAAGCCAGCCAGACTCCCTCCCCCCACTCAGCCAAACACCCGCAGCCACAGCCACGAATGCTCGTTGCGCCGCAAAGTTGGCAACAGAAATTTTCACAACAGGCAACAGCAGCAGCAGCAGGAGCAGTAGCGGCGGCGGCTATGGCGTTGGCTGCGTTGGCGTTGGATTTGGCTTTGGCTATGGCTACGGCTACGGGTTTGGCTTGGGCTTTGGCGACGGTGATGGTGACGGCGACGGCAACGGCGCGCAGCAGTTTTCGTTAAGCAAAAGTTGTGCGCAAACTTTCTATAAAAATGCCAGCCATGATCCCAGCCGCCAACTACACAACTCCAACACGCAGAGACCGTGCTGTGGCACAATCAACGCCTTCGGTTGCCGCCGCTTTCAATGCTTCTTCAAATCCGCCAGCCACTGCCCGCCATCCGCCAGTGAGCAGCGTCTAGCGGCGCACACAGTCTGCTTATCTTGTGCTTTGCCTAAAAACACGTTCGCGTGTGTGTTATAATCAGCAGCAGCGCAATCATCAGACTTTGCAGCAGCATGCCCCAATACCCTAACCCCTCCTTCACCCATACCTTCCCGCAACGGCAACACATAAGTCGCCAAGTTGCTGTTGCATATGCAAACAGAGAGAAATAAAAAGGGAAATAGAAAAAAAAAAAAAAACAGACAAAAAAAAAAGAAAATAGGAAAAAAGGGAAAAATTGCTAAGCAGCAAGCAACTAAAATTATTACAAAAAACGAAAGAAACAAAAAAAAAAAAAGGAAAGGCAACAGCTATAACAACAACAACAACAACAAGCAAAGGCACACAAAGTTCGTTGAGAAAATGCGTAGCACATTAGCGATTTAGGGATGCGGAAAATTCGTATGTCTGGCAACTGAAACCCAAGTGCAAGCTCCATAAGCCCCACGTTGCCGACGGCTGGCTCCCAGCTCGTGTTCACATTTAGCGCAAATTGTTCCCAGTTACTCACTCACTCACTCACTCACTAACTCAGTCAGGCAGTCTGTCGATCTGTCTGTCCGTCTGTCTGTCTGTCTGTCTGCACTCTTAGCGCAAAAAATTTTCGCCACATTTTAACTAGAAATCATAGACTTTTACACTTCCATAGACGACGTGACTGCTTCTTGCTCCTGACTGCCTGACTGCATGCCAGCCTTCCTGCCAGCTTAGTCCTGTCTGCCTAACTGCTTGCATACTGCCTGGCTGGCTGCTAAGCGAGACATGCTCATGCCCATGCCCATATCTGCATGCGCCCATAATGCAAGCCAGCTCACATTTTTTATGTTAATGCCGGTTTGATTAAAAAACGCAGCAGTTTCCTTCTTTTTTTTTTTAATTTGTGGCAGCTTGGCGCATCGCATGTGCCCACTCAATCCACACCAGCTGCACCAGCAGCAGCAGCGGCATCAGTCAGTCGACTCACTTACTTAGTGCGCACACACACATCGCACCGTACCGCACTGTCAGCAAGACAAAGGCAACGTCAATGATTGAAGTATCCTACATTTCAATTGCTTGCCTGCCTGACTGGCTGCACTGCCTGCAGGTTCCCCTTGCCTGCCTGCCTGCCTGGCAGCCTGCCTGACATGGCTTGTCGTGGCTTTTACTAACACACACACACACACACACAGAGCCTACACCCTCACTCCCTTGTACTGCCAGGGGCACTTGTCATTTCAGCTTGTCTATAACGCACTATAATTTTTATGCTACTCAACGCTAAGCAACAGTCAGCACAGCCTAGCGTCGCCTATGCACACTAGGTATACCCTCGCACACACATATACGCTTTGTTTCTATACCACACCATACACACACACACACACATACATATATACCGAAGCACTCGCCTACCAATTAAAATGTCTGCTTTCAACGCCGGATGTACTTATGCCGCTAATAAACCATATTATTAAGTGTAGCGCGCGCACCCTCACAAATAACAAGCACCGAGCTCGCTTAAGTGCAGCAAATAAACCAACAACAACAACAACAACGTCAGCAACAACAACAAAAAAACATAATAATAAATATTGTAAAACAAAAAAATAGAAAAGCCAAACTAAACAAAATACAAAAACGAACTGCAACTTCCGTTGGGAAATATTTAATTGCATGCCGCCGCTTGCATCTCAGCAGCGACTTACGCAGCGCCTTGCGCAGCTGCTCCCCTCTCTTACTCCGCTGCTGTTATGCAACTGCTTGTGCAAATTAATTTTAAGCAGCTTAAGCCAAAACACGCGCGTGATTTTGTTAGCCGTTGCTTCATTTTTTGCCAAAGCTCGCCGCGGCTGAGTGCGCCCCAAAAATATGCAACATCATATTTTATTATATCGGCGCTCCCTGCTTTTGGTTAATCTCACTAACTGCATGTTGTAGCCAAAATAATGCGCAGCAACTTTTACTCGCGCATTGGCGTTTAATACAAAAATCGCATCTCACGTATGCCTGCACAGCAACTGCCCCGCAACTTTTAGTTAAATCCACTTACGTTGGCATTTGGATAAAAGTTCTTAAGAGCTTTTGCTAGAACTAATGCTCGAATTTCACTGAATATTGTATTTTACATTCGGAGCTTAGTAGACCACCGTGTTACAAGAGTTTTTAGAAAAGAATCCTCCCAAATTGCTCTCAGGGAGTAAAGTGTGATTCTGGCGGCGGAGTGACTTGAAGTGCTTCCATTGAAAGAAGACGGCAACTTTGGTTGCACCCTACAAGAAAAAAAGACTTACTTCTTAGGAGATTGGGGATTGAAAACCTGTATAGATGAATACTTTATTGTCAATAGGGGGCGAGGTTTTCAAAATATTGTCTTCTCATGAGATCGAAGTTATGAACTCGTTAAAATTACCATATTGTTTTGTTTTGAGCGTTGTATGTCTGACTTATTAGTAATGATTTTCTAACTTTATTGAATCAAGATTGTAATTAAAGTGCCTACTGATCTATGAGTTATCTAAAATGATATGTGAAGTGGCAACATAAGTGTTTTTTTAATAAATAACATTTTCCTTGTTGCACTGTGTAACTTTTTCTTTACAACTTATATGGATGATATAGATGAAATCTCCATCACTTTTATGTGAAAGCCCAATTCAACTCTCCTTAAATATCTCGCCAATACATGGAAATTGCAAGACATGCTAAACAAAGTTTCTTCGATAGCTGTGACGGCGCATTGCAACCAATATTTCGTTATCTGAAATTGCACTTCACCAATTGAAAGCCTAATGTCGCCAGTTTGTGTGGCCAGTGTTTTGATATGTACTCAAATAGTACAGAAAGTCAACAATATTTTTGAAAACCTTTATTGAGTTCTGGCCTGTTGCAGGACTGGCATTCGCGTGACTAGCCCTCACTTCCTAATAGGTTGCTGAGATGTAAGCCATATAAAAATTAAATCGTGCTATTTCTTTGATGTCATGCTACCTTGTGTTATCCTTATTCTATTTACCTGATTTTGCATGACAAATTCCTTATCAAACTCAATACACGATGTTCGCAACGAACTTAGTATCTTAGATCATTATAGTTATGGAAAAAACATTTGCGCTACAAAAATAAAATTAAGTGTCACTATTTTCAATGGAACTTCATATATTTTATAGCCAAAATCTAAACAGTCAACATGCACGGAGCTTGTCTGTTACTCTGAATTGAAACTACCGACGGCATGGGGCATGGCTGGTATGCTTCGATTTTCGAGTCTAATTGCTTTTTAGTTAGATATGAGAATAACTTTTTCAGCGTTTGTGGCATTTGACTTTGTGCACAAATTTTGCCAATAAAAAATGAGTTGCCTAAATATTTGATGCGTTAAATAATTTAAACAATTTCTATATAAATTTTTTATTTTACTTTTTTTCAAATTTTTTCAGTTTTTAAATTTTTTCAATGCACATTAAATCCCCTGCTTACAACACGCTTTGCCAGCGTTTTAGTACGAATGTTTGCAAATTGCTAAAAAAACAAAAATATTTCAAAATAAAAAAAATACAAAAAGGAAAATAGAATACATTTTATATATTTTAAAATATAACCAAAAATTAAAATATATATTATAAAAAAGTGTTGGAAAAGTAAAAAATGCAGCGCATAGTATAATAAATTCAACATGCTTGACGTTATATACCAGACGAGTGAGTATGTGGAATTTGTGCTGTGCATTTGCATATTCAAATAACTTTTAATAAAATATATATGAAACATTGTACATATGCATATATGTGAAATATAGACAGCTACACACAAACGATGCCGCTAAAAAGCATAAAACAGCAGCCAACATTGCCTATACGCACACTATGAAAAAGAATAAATAAAATATAGTAAATTAAAAAAAAAGTAACAAAATGAAAATTATGCTTTATTTTATGCTATCCGTGTTGCAGCCAGAAAAACAGTTGACGTGTGCATGAGTGTGTGTGCTCTATGCTGAACATTGGACATTGGGCAGTCATTGTCCACCCAGGCCGTGTAACGCTGAAAACAGAAGAACAAAATTGGCATTAGCTGTCAAATCAACTGCCAGCGGAGCACGTTCAAAGCAGTCAAGTGGGAAAGTTTTAGCTTGCAACGGCATAAGTTGATTGTGTGCGGATGCGCCATGGGAAGCAGGAGTCGGCTTTAAAGGATGGCAGTAATACATTAAGCTGTGTAACATGAAGCCTTAAGTACCTTTTGCCTAAAACTGACTATATTAGCAAAAGTGATTAACAAACCCAAAAAAAAATTTATCTTCTTAGTAGAAACTAACTTTCACATTTGATATTATAGCAGCAGGTCCTTAGCATTCATGGTCACACACACACACACATATATATAAATATATCCATGCATGGGATGTCACTCTTGACAATATAAATGGCTACCATGGCAGATATGCATAATCTTGTCAAAATTTACACAACTTGGATTCAATTTGGCATCATTAGCATATTGTCAGGCCCCATTATTCTTCTTATTTAAGAGTAACTATGTCAAGCATAAAGCGTGTTCTGGACCAACTGTCTCAGTAAACAATATAGAAAATTCCGATTTAAACACCATTTTTTTTCGCCTTATGTGATCTAGGATATAATGAATGGAAAGAATTTATGACAGATGTTGAAATTGGCCTACTTTTTGCATGCTATCGCTGACAATTTGCTGTTGTCTCAAAGGAATTTGTTGCATGCCTTCTAATGTATTGCAATTTATATACTTGGTCTATGAGTTGCTCTGATATCTGAAACAGCTTCAATGTTTGCCGCAGCATGCAATGGAGGCAGTCTAATCAGCAGCTGCCAGAACACTTGACAAACAAGAACAAATGTCTGTGTGGCCTCACACAAGCCATTAAGCAGCAAAACACTTTTGCCGATTCTTCCAAGAAACCTGTAGCAAATCTATTAAGCCTCCTCCACTCAAGCATTGCCCATGCGTAGCTCGGTAAATAGTTAAGCGATCTGCGATTTGTGTTAATTTTTTGTATGCCACATGCAAAGGCAAACACTTAACCAGAAACCCAAACCTTAACCAAACCAAACCAAACCAAAGCAAACCAAACGAAACGACGCCTGGCACACCCGCAAGCGCACACCCAGCAGCTGCCTACACACAAGTGCGGTTCTGTAATGCTACACACTGCCATGCGTTGAATGTGAGCCTGCGGCAAGCAGTAGGCAGCAGTAGGGAGGCCAGTAGGAGCTGACAACAAAGGCGCGAACACAAATACACACACACACACACGCACACATACTGAGACATGCAGAGGCAGTCTGCGAGAGACACAAGCCGGCGCACATTATGGCTGCACATTATGTTAATAAGCAGAAAATGGGCCACACACAAAGAGGCAGGCAGGCAGGCAGACGGACAGACAGACAGATTTACAACAAATACGAATACTGATACACATTAAAAAACTACAACAACAACAACACATACAGTTACAGTTAGGTATAGAAATACTCGCACACGAACGAATACGCGCGCAGAGCACACGACGTGGCTTTCGCGCAGCCGACAGCATCGCGAACAAAAGGCAACTGCCATGACAGGCGATAGCAACAACAGCAACAGCAGCAAAAGCAACAAGAACAACACGCAGCCGAGGCACCATAGCCTGTAGGCGCACATGCGAAAGTGTGTGTGTGTGTGTGTGTGTGTGTGTGTGCGTGTAGGTGTTGTGTGAAATGCAACGCGCCGATCGCGTCTGTCTAAATTGCAGCGAGGAGTGCGAAAACAAGTGTGACTGTGTGCATATGAATGCGCGAGTGCGTGAGTGAGGTGTGTGTGTGAGTGTGCCTTGAATTGAATTGTTTTTAAGCCCAAAGCATGCCACACCAAAAACCAGCATATCTAACCAGGCAAGCCGGCAAGTAAGTAAGCATGCACAGGCATAGGAAGTAGGGTAGCCGGGCAGGAGGCGGCTGGGGCAGTCAGTTAGGCAGCCAATTGCTGGCAACACGTTGCGTATGAGCAATGACAGCGACACTTGCCCAACATGGCCAAGCAGACAGCAAAGCATGACGATTGCCGACTGATAGCAGCAACAACAACAACACCAGCAGCCACAGGAGCAGCAGCAGCAGCAGCAGCTTTCACGGCATGCAGTTGCTTTTTGTTGCCGTTGCGGACTGCCACGACGACGACGGCGGCGATGACGACGTTGATGATGATGTTGATGTGGATATTGTTGATGTTGTTGATGTTGCTGATGTTGTTGCTGTTGCTGCCGTTGTTATCGTTGTCGACGTGCCTGCCAACGGACTATGCATAGTTGAGCATAGATTTTAGTTAACTGCCGAGACTCTGCCTGCCTTGGCAAGGCCATGATTGCGTAGCTTGCCGTGTTGCATGCAACATGTGCCACATCCCATGCAAATCCATGCGAATCAGTGTAAGCACACAAAAATGCTGACAGTTGAACTGCGAGTGCTAACCAGTTACCAGGTTTTTCCTTCTTCTTTTTGCCCCCTGCCACTGCACCTGCATTGCCACACGCTTATGGCTGTGCGTGGCTATGCGTGGCTCACGCTCAATTAAGAGCAACAAGCAGCAGGCTGCAGCAGGCAACCAGTGTGCATTTGGCATTTACTGCTGCTCCTCCTCCTTCTGCTGCTGTTGCTGCTGCTGCTGCTGCTGCTGTCCTTGCTTGGCATACAGGAGTAATCAAGTGGCCAGGCGCAAACACGCTTAGGCGACACACAGCTTAGTTCGCTTCACTTCCGCCTGTCGTCGGCGGTCGTCTGTCGGCTGTCGACATTTGACTGTGTGAGCCATTCCTCATCCTCCTCCCCCAGCTCTTGCCTGGCACACTCGTTGCTTGTTATAGCCACACCGATACTGCGGTCGTCATCGCTGTGTCTGTGAGTCTGTGTGTGCTCCATTTCACCAGAGGCTAAGGATAACAAATGGCACAGCTAATGTCGCGTATGCGTTGTGTGTGTGTGCACTCGCTGCTGTTTAAACGTTAAAGTCTTGAGCAATGCGTAAGTGACATAAGCAGAAGAAGAAATCTTAGCAATAGCTAAGCCGAATGGCAGCGCAATGCATCAACTGATTTTAGCACCCATCAGCGAGTGAGTGATGCGCCATAAGTCGAATCGAGAATTGAGAACAGAACTCAAATGATCAGCTGAGCCAGGTGAACTTCGTTTGCACTGACTCAGTAGAGTTCGAATATCTTGTATCAGTGGGCTTCTACAGCTTCTTCCTCTCAGATGGCAATATGGCACAACTTATGATGCGAATAATTAAACATTAGATAATCGATCGAGCGACAGCAAAATAGCAACGGTTTCACATTCAAACCGTATGCCATGTCTGATGGTGATCTCCAGTTTGCAACAAACTTTGGCTGTCTGTTAAAGCATAAGTAACGCAGACCGTTTTTTTGAAACACCGCAGACGATCCTGAATACTTTTATCTATGAAAAACGTAAAAAGCAACACACTGTGCGTGCCAAAGAAAAACAACTTTCAGCTAATTCGCACTCCTTTGTTCACACAACTGTCAATTCGTCGCTTGAAGCCAAAATAAAAATAAAATAAAAAATAAAGAGAACCCCAGCATGTCTGTCAAAAAGCGCAGTAGGCTGTTCATAGCATAATTTCAGGCGTCACGCCGTAAATTGCGCATAATTTGCAACAACAATACAACAAAAGCAACTTAAACAAAAAACAAAAAAAAACAACGCAACAAAGTGGAAAAAATGCAAGAATTTTTTTCTGTTTTCGGAAAAGTCATGCAGCACACGACACATGTTGAGGCAGCAACACGCAACGACAGTGAGATAGGAAGACTGGAGTGGGCTGGAGGTGAGAAGGACAGGCAAAAGGGCAAGGAGCAAGGCAGTGAGGCTGGCAACCAGAGAGACATAACTAAAATGCAAACATTGCCTATTTACATGCAAAACATTTGCCTACTTTTAGGCTATTTTACGGCAACATCAACAGCAACAACAACTGCAACAACAACAACAACAACAGCAACAACAATAGACAACAGCCGCAGTCAAAACACAAACGCGTTTGTTGTTAGGTTATGAGGATATCCCATCATTAATTTGCCACTGCACGGCAAGGCAAAGCACCGCACAGAGCAAAGCCAAGCAGAATAGAACAGAGGACACACGCAGGACACGCCGCACGGCATGCCACTGAAGTGATGCATTGTGGGCTGTTGAAAGGACATTTAGTTTGGTTTGCTTGCGTTTGGTTTGGCTTGGTTAGGTTCGGTTCGGTTGAGCGACGACGACGAACGACGTACGCACAGGCTAGCCGCCGCCTAGCTTGGCTTGTGGCTTGCGTGTGTGTGGCCAGGATAATAGTCTGCATTGTGCACATGTGTGTGTGTGTGTGTGTTTGGTGTGTGAGTGTGGTGTGTGTGTGTGAGAGTGAAGTGCAGGCGTTTGACTGCATAGAAAAAACGCACGCATGCAAAAAATTTCAAAAGCGTGATAAAAAAAACACAAGGCATGAAACGCGTTGCGCTTGCAGTTTTTGTTGCATACTTTTTGGGACGCCATAGTGAAAAATCACAAATACCAAAAAAACATAAAAAAACAAAAAACACACGAAAAGCGAACAAAAAGCAACAACAAAAAATAAACTCCACTGTAAAATAAAATAAAATCAACATAATTATTGTCGTTGCTGTTGTTTTTGTTGTAGTGTCTGTTGTTGTATAAAAATTATTGCGTATGCTGCTCATTATGCGCACAACCAGTGGCAGAGCCTGGCTGAGGCTGGCAGTGGCTGGCAGCGGGAGAAGGGATGCGCATGAGGCGGCTTTTGAGCGATTGACTGAGTCAATGAGCATTTGAGTAGGGGCCGCCTGGCTGCCCAACCTTGCGTACGTCTGTGTGTCAGCGTGTCCGTTGTTTGCTGGGTGTTATTAAAAGCGAGACTCGCGCTGCCTTCTGCCTGCTGCCTGCTGCTCAGCTGTCAGCTGTGTGTGAGTTATAAATTGTGACAGCATTGGAACTGGCCCCGGATAACCGCGTGCGGCTGATTGGCATGGCAATGCGCGACCGTAGCATGACGCTGGTGCTGCCGCTGACGGCATGAAGAGGATGACGATGGCGATGACGACTGTGTATGTGGCCATGTGCCATGTGCCATGCGCGTGTGCGTGTGTGCGTGTGTGTGTGTATGTATGCCGAGCAGGTGGCACATTTTTAATGCAGCCGATGAGTAAAGTAGATTTTTATGTTTCTTTTTTTTATTTGTGCTTTTTGCTGTTGTTGCATAATTGTGTTTGTTGTTGTTGTTGTGTTTTTTTTTTATTTTTTATTTTTTTGCAATGTGCATGCAGAACTCGACACTGTGCGACGATGTACCTGGAGGGCGGCAGGGGGAGCTGCTATTTATTAAAGCGCGCAAGTGTGCGTGTGTCGGTTCGTTTTTATTTGCGCGTCAGCGTGTTTGCTTTTTTTTCCACTCTGCCCTTTATTTCTCCGTTTGGTTGTTGTCGTGTCGTGTGGTGTGTGTTTGTTGTAATGTGGCGCGCCTCTCGCTGATAATGATGCCCCCTGCAGTGCGTGTGGCTGAGCCTTTCGCATTTGCCCGTTTTCCCTTTTTTTGTGTTTCTGTCTTCTGTTCGCATGCCGCTGAGTCCTGTGCATTTTTTATGCGCCCGCTGTAGTTGATGTTGCCAGTGTCGATGTCGACGGCGATGTCTCTACTCTTGGCATTGTTGTTGCTGTTTGTGCAATTCGTATTGCAGCCGGAAAAATATAAACTGTGAACGCATTTGCCACACTGGCAACGGGCAACTGGCAACTGGCAACTGCTGGCATACGCGGACGCAAAAGCAATCGCGTGCATGCGTACGAAAAAAGGACCAAAAAAGCTCCGCCTTAAAAATAATTTTGCACCAATGCTATTTGTGTCTGTTTTTCTCTTTTTTTCACGCGCTCACGCATGGCATCACATGGCGCCTATCAAGCCAAGCCAACTGCACACGACATGGCACGCCAGGTCCGCTGCTGCTCCACCGGCCGATGCACTGACTACACTGACGGACTGGCAGTGCCACTGGCACGGGGACTGCCACTTGCTGGTCGCCTACGACTGCGGCTGCAACTGCGAGTGGCAGCTGGAGCGTGGAGTGCAGTGCAGCGCCGCGTGTTGCTGATTTTTGCTGTACGCACTTTTTGTCCATTTCGATGGGGTTTTCAATACTTTTGGTTTTTTTTTTTTTTTTTTTGTTTCTTTACATTGCGTTGCATAAGTGGGCCTTTAGTGCTGGCGTTTTTTTTCGTTGCAACAACAAAAGCAAACAACAAAAAAGGAAGGCTGGCAAAGCATTTAAGGAAATCCCAGCAATCAGCCGACAAATGAAAAATGCAAAAAGGCAAAGAACGCCTTCTTTTTTTTCCTTGTGTATGTGTGCGCTGTTTTTGTTGTCTGCTGCTGCCAGCGATGCTGCTGCTGTTGTTGTTACTGTGGCCACTGTGGCATACTTGTAGGCGTTTTTTATTTTTTGCATACATACGCGTCGTAACTGTGCGGGGGGCGCGTCATGTTTTATATATGACAATATTATGTTTTAATTAAATGTTAAGAAAAGTGTCGCAGCTAGTAACTGCGCGTCTGTATCTTTGTATGTGTGTGTTTGTATGTGAGTGTGTGTGTGTGTGTGTGTATATCTGCTGCGGTTGCAATGCATGAAGTGTATGCGCATTGACAAAGGTAAATATTTATGCGTGTCGCTGACAATGTTTGTCAAATTGTTTACCTCCGATTTGCCGATTGACGGTCATGCTGCTTTTCTTTGCCCTTTCGTTCCTTGGCCAACATATGCGAAATTTGCATGTTTCGTTGCTCCATTGTTGTGTGACCTTTATTTGTTTAGTTAAGCATAACAAGCAAATTTGGCATATCTGCAAGTTGCTTTGCACTCATCACTGTTCAACGTGCTTTGATTCTAGAATTGACACATGAAGTGGCCAGCTACAGTTGGCATCCACGCTAAGCTGTGCTCCCCAAACGAAAGTCCTGCTGAATGTTATATTTTGAAATATCTCTTTACTAGCTGCTTCTGCTTCTTTCACTTTATTGATGCAACAGCTCAACCGCGAACCGAGGCTAAGTATGGCTAGAGTGCAGTGCAGCATGCAGGAAGAAAACATCCTGCTGTCTGCCTTCATCTTGCTGCACTTAGAGATCAGCTCTGACCATGTAGCCAACATCAACTGACAGTTGAGCTCACAGTATCTAACTGCAGTGATTACCATTTGTTGCTTGTGTACCAAGTGCGGCTCAAAGCTTGCTAGCTCCTGGCTTAGTTTATAGAAAAACAAAGCGCGTTTTTTAATTTAATTTTCACAGAGCTGGGTGCTCTGTGTTACAGTTATGCAATAGTTAATTATCACTTATGCCACAAATACACACACACACACACACACACACAGACACACACACCTCAGTTAAACCTTTTCCGTTTGGGCTGACATACGCCTGCCATTGTAAAGTTCGCAGCCCCGGCACAAAAAAAGAAAATCCATATTAGCCAGCAGTTGTCTGGTGTTCAGCGCGTTTGTCTCTGTGGCAGGCATTGCGTGCGCCTGAAAGTATGCGCCCCAAAGCCTAAGCCAACCACATGAAATTAGTTAACATGCGCCGGGCGGGCGAGTCTATATAAAAGGTGCGGTGCCACATATCGCAATGTGTGCCATAAAACGCTTACCGCGCAACGCCACAACAGAATCATGCCCCGTTGGCAGTTTTTTGCTCATGCCCGTGCCCATGCTCAAAGCCCGTCCTCCTGCTGTTGCTGCTAACTAACAACGAACGTTGCCATTTTGCACCTCTAGGGCAACTGAGCTGGCGCTTTGCAATGGCCAATGGTTGACTATAAAAACGCAAAGCGCACAAAAAAATAAAAATGAAAAAAAGAACAAAGAATAAAAAAAAACCTCAAAATAACACAAAAAAATAAAAAACGCATACAGACGACAGCACACACCGGCGGGCGGCATAGACAAGTGTGGCAGGCACTCGCGGTTGCCACTACAGTAAGCTCTCTATAGAGTCTGTAACGAGGACTAGTTTATGCTTTGGTCGAGCGCAGCACTCGACAGAGCTAAACGAGCCGAAGAGTCGCTGAATAGGTAAGCAGTGGAGCAGAGGAGCAGCGGAGCTTGTGAGCAGGTGAATAGCGGAGCAGGGGAGCAGGGGAGTAGGCCAGCAGGGGCGCATTGCAATGAGCATGTGAGCGAGCGCAAAGGCAACTGCTAACGATTGCCAGTTGGTATTGTTGATGTTGTTGTTGTTGTTGTTGTTGCACACCTAACTGAGGCTTGGTCAAAAACGTTGCATACTTTATGGCATTTTCAAATGTTATTCGAGCGCAGGGCGCCTTAAACTCGGCAGCCAGGGGTGTTATGGCATAAAAAATGAGTTGGCTGCCTTCCCGCCTCTCTGCCTGCCTGCCAGGCTGCACTTTGTATTAGTTGTTGGCAACAACACGCCTACCGCCAACAACAAGCAAAGTGGTCAAAAACACTAAAAAACAAAAAAAAAAGAATAAAATAAAAACAAATACAAAAAACCAATTTCATATGTACAAACCTTTTTGTTTGGATTGAGTAACTTTGACCCGCTTTGTTGATGCACACACACACACACACACACATATACACAGCAAAAACAAAAAGCCATGTAAAAAATCAAAAAGCATGGCATGTTGTAAAAAAGCATCACAAAAACAATCACAATAAAAAAAAGACAGAAAAATAGCAGCAATGCAAAATTTTAAATAATGTTGAATATACACACACACACACAGACACACTCACCCAGGGACGCAACAATACACCTACTGGCAGGCATTATCAATACAATGTGGCGCATAAAAAAGTGACGCGCTAAGCTGCCACCAGCAATAGCAAAAACAGCAGCAGCAGCCGCAACAACAACAACAACAACAGCAGCAGCAGAATGCAACGCACAAACGCTAACTGCATACAATATGCCATGCCTGCGCCTAACACCAAAACGCCAATAAGCACAAGACCCTGCCAAGCGCAGTCTCCCACACACACAGACACACACACATGCGATATGGTTACTCATGCCATGCCTAGACCCATGCAGCAGCAGCGTTTTGCGTTTGTTGCATTTTTGCATTTTGTTGCTGCATTTTTTCGCTGCCAATTGTTGTTGCTGTCGCCACACACCCATACCCACACCCACACACACACACACACGCACACGCACACGCAGACATGCACACGCGCTTTGTTTTAGTTGCTTGGCGCGATGCGCACAAAGCATAAAAATCTATGTAGAATATTTTATACGCGTGTGCCTCTGAATGTGTGGCATGCTTTTAGTTGCCTTTGCCAATACAAAACAAAAGCAGCAACAACGGCGCCAGCAACAACAACGCCAACAACAGCAATGTTGAAACAAAGTTTGACGTATTTTGTTGTTATTATTATTATTTTTTGTGTTTCTGTGCTGGCTTGTGGGTGAAAACAGCAACTCGCGCATATGTGAAAAAAAAACGAGCGACCAAAGCCTGCGAACCTACACCCGGAAACGCTAAAATTTTATAATGGGCTCATGGCGTAGAAGCGCGCCGTAAAGTATGCAACAACTCAACATAAAAACAAAACATAAAAAAATATATTCAAAAACACAAAAAAATAAATATTTTATATATATAGAGAATAATATATTGCACTTATATATATAAAGATGTATGTGTGCATATACACACACAATAGTTGCTATATGCTGTCATTTGGTCTATGTGTGCTTGGGCATATAACTAAAACCATGACTGCTAACTAATTTGACATTGCATGCCAACCTTAATATTTGACGCACGTCGCCTGCAAGTAGGCTACAATACTTTTCAATATTCTTCTCCTTTTTTTTTTTTGTTTTTTGTTTGTGTTTGTGCTCGTTGCGCTTATCGCTTGACCACGCCATGTCACAGCACAATTGTGCACTGGGTGGTTTTTTCGCATATTGCCGCATATGTGTACTTTGTAAAAAATAAATGCAATTTTATGTAATTTTATGCTGCATAGCATGCGGCGCAATTTGCTTTTAGCTTTGCCATACCAAGCAGCATTTGACTGCAGTCGAGCAGTTGCAGCCAAACGAAGGTGGAAGGGTAACGTTGCGTTACTTATAGTTTACTCTCAGCTAGACATGGCAGATCAAAAACAGAATGCTGCTGCCTACTGCAAGGCAGCATAAGTATTTTAGTTCTGATAACTTGTAAAGTAGCTGCTCTTTCAATGCAAAGTGTTAAACTATAATGCAGGTCAGTGGAATTTCAGCTGCTGGCATATTGCTGAGCCGACGGCAGTTTTCACAACCTAAAATGTCGCGTCTAGAGGTTTGTTCTTTAATTATTTTTTATATATAAAATGAGACGCGTACACAAGATTTTATATATTAGAAGCACAAATGAACAAAGTATGTAAAATATGAAAACAGTTTAAGTTAATTAGTTGTATAAAATTCAATAATTCATACATTTATATACCTTTCATTATGTGACTCAGCTGTACGACATCGTTTAACCAACATTTGCTACTTATACTAAAATTAATTAATCTAAATTTAACAGGCCCTCACGCTCAAAACATCTTGTCTATAAAATATGTAAGCCACTTTTTTTGTTAATAAGTATAATATTAATTGTTTTAAAAATCCAAACATAATTGTTACTCATTTTGACAAGCCACAGTATGCTGCGCTCCTCCACTAATCGCAGTCATTTATATGCCTTTTCACGCTTACCACATTTCATCAGCTCGCCGCTTTTACATGCTACGCTCCCAGGAGGATTGCAGCAACTTGAATTGATCTTAGCAAACTTGCAACTAAGCGTCAACTGCACTTCGTCATATGCAATTTTATCAAATTACTTAGCGCTGTTGTCATCCAAAAAAAAGAAACTACAAAATAAACAACAATCGTTTATTGCACAAATGTTGCCGCAAAAGAGAATGCCACAAAAATCATTAAAAATTCTTGCAGAGCTGATGCATTGCACATATTTTCTTAATTTCTTAGTATTGCTGTGTGTCGCTTCGATTTTTCACAATGTTTTTATACATTTCATTTATTTTTTATTTCAAATTTTTTCTTTTATTTTTTGTAATTTTTCATTTTCGACAAAAGCAAATATTTGTGCATTGCGCAACTTCAGACACATGAAGCATACTTCATGGCTGCATGCCTGCCTGCTTGCGTGCCTGTCTCTCCTGCCTGGCTGCCAGCATGCATGCCTGCCAAATCAAATTGTAGCTATTCTAAAATCCTTTCAATTTCTTTTAATTTTCTTCAGTTTAGTTTCGAATTCTCATTAGACTAAGATGCTGCGCCCACCTGCCTGAAGCCTGCCTGCCTGCCTGCCTGCCTTCATGTCTACCTTGCCACGCACTAGCGGAAACCAAATATACTTACACGTCTATGGCAGTCAGCCAGGCATCCAGGCAGGCAAGCAGGGGTGAAGTACCCACCAACGTCTAAGCAAGTCTAAGCAGCAGACGAACCGCCTACGAAACCGCAAAAACTTTACACAACCCAAGTGAAACGAGACAAAAACTAATGCATATGTTTAGGCATTTTAATTTATATAGACGCACCCACTCAGCCACCCACCTAGCCAGGCACATAACACACTCACCTCAGTCATACACTTGCCCATAAACTCACGCGCGCAAGCACGCACGCACGCAAGCGTTCACCCACACATACACACAAACATGCTCGCATACGCACTGACAGAGTACTTCTAAGAAAGACGCAACGCATACATTAAACACCCAAAGGCAAAGGCAACGGCAACGCCAAGCCGGCAAACCCATCCGCATGCCCATGCTCGTGACGCAACCCTCTCGAAGTGACTTCCATTTCATTTAAACTACAATTTCCTTGACAGTGCCGAGCACAGCCAAGCGAAGAAACCCTTTCGAATCGCATGCAATGCTGTGCAATGCGAGTGTGTGGCAGAGCGGGTCGGTGAGTGTGAGTGTGAGTGTGAGGGTGCGGATGCGAATGCGAATGCGGGTGTGAGGTGCGAGCAGCGAGCAGCGAGAAGCGAGGAGCTGGCATATCGAGACGTCTGCACACACATGCGTTAAACGAAAATTTTCTTAGAGCAGCATTTTAGGCGCACGTTTAATGTGAGTTGGCAAAAGTAGATGCGGCAGCCGGAATGGCGTTGCCACTCCACGTCTTTGGAGAAATATGTCATCAGCAGTCGGCGTGCTGGGCATAGAGCTCGTCTCAGCTCAACTCAACTCAACTCAGCTCAACTCAACTCGACTCGACTCGATTCGACTCGTCGCATCTTGCCTCACAACTCGCCACTCATCCCACCCTGCCCCATCTCGCTCTGCCTGTAGTCGACTGTCTACAATGCTAAGCAACTCACACTCAGACATTGCCGTCGCCGTTGCCGTTGCCTCTGCCCATCATGGCACACAATAATTCATTATGTGCTGCTGACGACGCTGACTTGCTTCGATTTTGTTATTGTGATTGTTGCCGTTGTTGTTATTGTTGTTGTTGCAGCTGCTGGTGCCGTTGCTATTGCTGTTGCTGTAGCTGCTTATTGTTGTTTTAGTTGTTGCTATGCTTAGAAAGTTTGTTGCTTGCTTTGTTGTAAATTGTAGCACGTCTGCCCGCACCAGCGTCCAATCTAACGCTTGCCAGCCTGCCTGCCTGCCTTCCTGCCAGCCTGGCAGCTTGTGTGGTGCATATACATATTTAAGTGTCTACTTTTAGGCGCAACAGACGTTTTCTGTGTATTAGTTTGCTGCTAGCATAGTTTTCTTGGTTTATTTGGCAGCAGCAGCAGCAACAGCAACATCAGCAGTACGAGTAGTTCAGTTGCCATGTAGGCTTCGTTTTGGCTCACCCTGCCTTGCGCTGCCCTCCCTGCTGCCATGGCTTTAGTTTTCTTTCAAGATGCCAGCATATTTTGACATTAGACAAGCGTGCATAGCATGTTCATGCGGCATGTGAGTCGTATGGGGCTGGCAAAATTTTAGGCATTGCGTTATAGGGTTATGCTATACGCAACTTGCCAAAAACTTCAAAAACTGCTTTGCTGTGGCAAAGAACTTAAGAAATTGATTTATATATAGACGCACACATACATGCGAGTGCGACGACTGCTGCGAGTGTGTGCCTTGTCTTGGGATGTGCATGTGTGTTCTTGTGCTTTGTGGCAGTGATGGGGGCATTGGAGTATGTACGTATGCCTGAACCTTGACTCTACTCTGTTAACAAGAGGTTTGTGTGCTTCTTCTAGGGCATTGCTAATGCTGCTTAGTTGAGCGAGGCAGCAAGAAAGGAAGGGAGGAAAGGATGCTGCTTGATTGCACGTAAGGGTCTCAGTGTGCTCATATATTTACGCCAACTGAATTGTGAAAAACTCACTACAGTAAAATCTGCCTTCATCGTTTTACTCAACTGAAGTTTATTGGCATTTAAGTCAGGCACGGTCCTGAGACGATAATAGGCTGATGTTTCTCCTATTATTCCGTGATAAGCGAAAACTGCAATTAAAAATGATTTTTATCATTATTGTCTGTATTATAAATGAACTATGATATTGTTAACTTCATGTTTTTATACTCGCATTAGTCAAAGTTTGCCATTCTAGAAAATAATATTTTGACAGCAAATCTAACGATGAATTGCCTGAAACCAATAAAAACTGCAGCTTTTGGATTTTGCGAGACTATACTGAAATATAGAGAGTTTATCAATAAAATTTCTTTACTTCTTTCATCAATTCATAACTTACATGTTGCTGAGCTCCCCACAGAATTCCATGCGCCATATTGCAAGTCCTTTACTCTATATGCTACATTCAAGCATCAAGTTGTTTATAGACTTTTCTGACAGCCAAGTTATATAACGCAAGATATCTTCAACAGACACAACACAGAACCCAAGTACAAACTATACATATTATATTTACTCCATTCATCCCTTCATCTATCCATCCATCCATCCATCCGTCCATCCATCCACTAATGCGTTAGATCGCTGTTTACTGTAATCATCCAAATCGCATCTTTATGCTCTTGCGTCTAGTAAGTGGCACAAAAACTAAAAACAAAAAACGATTTTGCCAAGCATTCAAAAACTTTTGCTCAGTCGAAGAGGGTAACCGCACAGACACTCCCCTACCACGCAGCGACCACAACTCGTTATCAGTGGCCAATGCCACAGACCAGCAGCAAGGTAAATGAGCCAGCAAACGTCCAGAGAAAGGCACAAGCCAATATCGCAACTTGTGGGCAGACCCACACAATGGGAGCGGGCGAGCAGGCCTCCAGACTTTGAAGTTGCTCATGTGTGGCAAGTTGTGATTTTTCTGCTAGAGATTTCTTACAGCACAGACGCATCCTTTTTTGGCCAGGCCAGGCCAGGCAATACGCAAGGTGAAGTAAAGTCGCCAAGACAAGTTGAAGCAGTTGTGAAGTTGGGTTATGTGCGCATGTGGCGCATGACTGGCATAGCACTTCAACACCTTTGACCGGTAAGGAGGCGGGGGCTGACTTTTTAATTAATGGCAAATTCATATGTTATCCTCGTATGCTACAACAACTTCTGCCCTGCCCTGCAACAGCATCGTTATGACGCCTACATTTTCGCCTTGATCCAAGTCTTATATCCTTAACTGCGTCATCGTGCCCAACTAGGAGCATTGCCTTGGCTAAGTCTGTGCTGCTGTGTGGCAACATGACAAAAGAAAAAGTCATGCTAAGCTAAGCAACTGGGGAGTTGCCTGCTCCACTTCTTCTCCTAGCTGCCAAGTAAGCCTCCTCTCTTCTCCACAAAGCCAAATTGTGGCTTGATTAGTAAGTAAGCTAAATGTTGGCCCTAATGGACATTGGCTGCGCCGCGCGTATGTGGGCAGTAGCCTACGCTGACTAAGAAAACACAAAACACAAAATAAATATGGACGCCGGCCCAACTCCGCACCTTTGGGTACACTTACGGGGAAGTAGGAGTGAACATGATTTAAGCAAAAGTCGACGCATGCATTAGTCGTAGGAGGAGGCAAGCGTACACAATATATCTATAACGCAGGCATTTCCTCTGTTGGCTCAGGCGCTGGCAACTAAGGCCAACGCATACCTTACCCGGGCAGAAGCCCGTACCCAGCATGAGTTTAGCCGAAGACGAGCTAACTGTTTCATTATAACTTCTACTTGCCACCAGAAGGACACCACACTCGCCATTACACTTTGCGCCAATTCATTTCGTCCTTACGATGTCCGTTGGCCGACACACACACGCGCACACACACATCCGACCTCATGCCTGCACGCGCCGCTCTGCGCAGACAACTCGTTTGTGCCCTTTTCGGTTGCCACTTTATTTATTCTTATACTTTTTGCTGTTTTTTTTCTTTTTTTGTGCTCTTCCTTTTGGTTTTCGTAAACCGAAATAAGAAAAAGCATGGCAAACTTCAACCGACTGACTTTCATCTTGTCCGAAACTTTTTTCTTCTTATCCTTTTTATACTTTTTTGTTTTTCAATGCTCTCACAGAGCACATTTTATGTGCTTAGTCTTTTGGCTTGGTCGCCTGGGCTGGGGTTTGGATTTCGGCTGCATTGAGTGAAAGCAAGCCACCACAGAAGCAAAGTAGAAAGGTCCGTACATTGCTTTGACGTTGATTTGGCATTTTTTTTTTTTTGCTTATATTTTCCTTTTGCTTTTTTCTCATTGCTTCTTTGCCGCCTGTCTGCCTGCCTGCGTCCCTGCCTGCCCGCCTGTGTGTCCTGTGTGCTGTGAGCCTGCATGACGTACCCTTTCGCTTTGCTTGTTTGGCTATGCGCTGTGCTCTGTGCTGTGTTTCCTTTACTTAACGAGTCACATTTGTTCCTTCGTTCGTTTGTTCGTTTGTTCGTTGGTTCAATCGTACATTCTTGACTGCTTATAACCCGCCGCCGGAGTTCTGTCCGTCCAATGAACCATCCTGCCATGCATGCATACTTCTAATGATTACGAATTCGTATCGAAAGCAAAGTTTATGCGGTTCCATATCTTTCAGTTCAACCGCTGCCTGCCTGCCTGCCTGCCAGCCAGCAGGACTGCCTTTCTTATGTGCTAAGTTGCCGTTCCCTGTCCTGCTTGGCCTTCTCCAAGTGGCAGTCGCAGTCGCAGTCGTCGTCGCTGCGGCAGTGGCTGTGGCTGTGGCTGTGGGTGTTGTAGGTTTGCCTCGGTCGCTGTAACCCTAGCAAGCGGTCAAACTGCTTGTCATTCAAAGAAAGTGGTCAGTGGCAAAGTTTTTCTGCTTGAAAATGGCGGTCTCAATGCTAAGTAGTAAGCCAAGGAGCGGACACTCACTCACCCACTCGCTCACTCTAACTCACACATTCACTCATCCATTCATTCATTCATTCAATTCAATCGCAAATCGAAATGAAATTTCGTTTTCTTGGGTTGCGGCATCGCTGAGCTCTTGTGTGTCTATGTGTATGTGTGTGTGTGTGTGTGTGTATGTGTATTGTGTGTCCTGCGGCAAAGAATTGGCAGAAATTGAAGTGTTGACAAATCGAATTTGCCTTAAGTACGCGTATGGCTTTAATGCGTCATCTATCATGGACCGCTTGAAGCCAAGAAATTAATGACAAAAACTAACTTCGCCTACGCTTTGTTCCTCCTCTTTTGCAGGAAACCGTGCCAGCAGCACCGGCCACCGTCGATACCAACACCGGCGGCAGTGACGGCACAAGCTCCGAATCGGATCCGTACGCGGGCCTGATGAAGGATGCGGACAAGTTGAAGCTGATGCTGCTCGCCTGGAACTATCAGAACTCGACGGCGGTGCGCAATGGCACCGAGGGACCGGATCTGAGCGTTGTCGGTGGTCTGTGGGCACAGTATCAGAATGCGCTCGCTCAGAATGCTGCTGCGGTGGCGGCCAATGTCAAAATGGAGACTTCGTTGTCGCCGGTGCCGCGCACAGATGCCACATCGCCGATGGAGGCCCAGGATGAGACAAACTCTTCGGGCCAGAAGGAGGAGGACGAGGTTTCCGAGGACGATTCCGATGACAAGTTGGACGAGAAGCTAGCGACACACGATCCCGAGCGTCTGAAAGCGTTCAATGTGAGTAAAGAGTGTTGAGCACGCACGTAATGTAAAGATGATTGTTTCAACTGTGTGCCGAGTGTGGTGCCACAGCTGCCATTTTGACAAAGACTCAGGCTAGACATGGGAGCTAATGCATGTCCTTTCCCTTGCAGATGTTCGTGCGGCTCTTTGTGGACGAGAACCTCGATCGCATCGTGCCCATCTCCAAGCAGCCAAAAGAGAAGATACAGGCGATCATCGATTCGTGCGCACGACAGTTTCCCGAGTTCAGCGATCGCTCGCGCAAGCGCATTCGCACCTACTTAAAGTCCTGTCGACGCAATAAGAAGACGCGCGACGGCTGGGAGAACACGGTAAGCAATTGCCTAGGCATCCTGTCTCCCTAGGAGCAAGCGTTAACCAGCTCTTCCCCGCAGACCCGTCCCACACCCGCGCACTTGACGTCCGTGCAGGCGGAACAAATTCTCGCGATCGCATGCGAGAACGAATCGATGAATGCCAAACGCATGCGCATCGGCCTCGAGCCCATCACACATGCCGTGCCGGCGCCCGGCAGCGCCGTGGCCGCAGCCGCCGCTGCTGCTGCCGCCGCCGCCGTAGCCGTGGCTGCGACCAGTTCGAGTGCTGCCACCAGCACGGGCAGCAATTCCACCGTAACGTCCGTCGCCGACGCGGCTGGTCTGACTTCAGTTGCCGCTGCTACGTTGCCCTTTGCCAGCGCTGCCGGCTTTGCACGTTCCACACCGAATTCCGAGAATGCCGACGCCATGTCCTTCAGTGCGGCAGCAGTTGGCCTCGCCGGCGTAGGTGGCAGCACCGGCGCCGGTGGCAGTGGCAACGGTGGCATGAACTCGGCGCGTAGTTCGCCGCTGGCGCTCAGCTCGAATGCCAGCGTCAGTGGCGGCACTGCCAGTGTCACGGGCGTGGCGGGCCTAACGTCAGTCGCACTGGCAAATGGCGCCGCAGCGGCGAATGGCGCAGCAGCCGGCCTAGCTGGTCTGCCAGCCACAAGTCCTCTCTACAGACCGACGGACTTCACATCGCCGAGTGCTGCTTCGCCCTTTGTTGCCGCTGCAGCTGCTGCGGCTGTGGCCGCTGGACGAGCACCCAGCTACCCGAGCTATTTCCCGGGCATCACCAGCTTGGGCAATGGTAAGTGCGGCGACGCGGCAACACTGATTCATTACCCATTTAATAGCTTTCTCCTTTGCAGTCACACCCACAGATCTATCCATGAAGCCGACGTCCATGAACAACAACAACAGCAATGCGAATGCCAACAACAGCTGCGTGGCCAATCTGACGACTGTTAGCAACAATAATATGACGCTCAGCAGCAATCTGAGTGCCGCCAATCTGGCCGCGGTGGCCAATCTCAGTCAGAGCAACAACAATGCGCTGGTCACGGCCACACAGCAGCTGCAGCAGCTGCAGCAACAGCAGCAGCAACAACAGCAACAGCAGCAGCAACAACAGCAGCAGCAGCAACAACAGCAGCAACAACAGCAGCAACAGCAGACGCTAGCCACTCTGGGCGGTGGCAATTTAGCGCCCGGCGGAGGCCTTGGCCTGAATCCGAATGCGCCGCCACTGCTGCCACATAAACTGAGTCCCAACGAAGTCACCGCCGCACGTCAAGTCATCTCTGCGTATCGCGAGAGCGCCGCCTTTCTGCTGCGCACCGCCGATCAGGTCGAGCAGCTGCTGGTGCAACAGCAGTAAGGAGTCGGGCGCTGTGGCGGATCGAGCGCGCGCAATGGGTCATCCATGGCAGGGACGAGGTCTACATACTACACTAGAGCAAAGAAATACGTTGCAGAAGTTTTTAAGCAAGCGTAAAGCCCCGCAATGAGAGACGCACAGCGTCTTTACTGTGGGTGTTCCTATTTAAATTTAATTCAATAGAAAACAAAGCAAAACGAAAAACAAAAAGAAAACCAAAAAACAGAAATTAACATTATCAACTAATTGCAAACATAAAATAGCCAAAAACAATAACAACAACAAGCAGAAGAAAAAACAGTAACTAAAACAGCATATAATAATTCACACAGACACCCCGTAAAAGCAAAAGCAAAAGCAACCCAAACTTAAACCCAAACCCAAAGCAAACCTAAACAAGCAAACAGAAATAGTCAAAAAATCGTTTAAATGCATTTTAAGTGTTTTTCTCTTAAACTTAAATACAAAAACGAAAAAAGCAAGCATAAAACATACAATACAGGCGCCCACGGCTTAGATTTAAGTACAAAAATAAATTTAAGCAGTCTCTTCTTCTTCTTTGACGAGACACTTCTTGCGTTTTTGAAAAAACGCTTAATTCGTCTCACAGTTTTAAACTCACATCTATTAACAGTTTTTGCCAGTGCTACTCAAACAATTGCAGTGACTTTCAAACCGTAACTCTCATTTCACCTTTTTCACGTGGTTCGAAACTCGGCTTCTCGTTTAGGAAGTCGACTTCTTGCAGTCATCGTCAAACTGTAGTTGTCTCAAAAAGAGAGAACAAAAGAGAGAAGATGTTGAAGATGTTCTGAACGCTCATTGCTCATGTTCAAATTTGCGAGGTGTACAAAGATACTCTCAGAATATCAATAGACCCGACGATGAGAAATGAGCTCCATCTGGCTTAGCTAAGGACCTTTTTAGACTCCAACAGTGGCTCATGCCGGCCAATACAACCAACCAAGTAACTAATTCTGCAGCATAATTAGAAATTTTCATCACATAAATCTGCTCAACTTTAATAACAGAAGAAACGCTTAAGGACACAGAGTGCCAGCGTCTATTTGAGAATTCGCAAAATAACTTTGGAAAACTGCAGGATCTCATAAACCGTTGGCCTGCATTTCCTTGCAACTTCGCCACTTTTATCCTTCCTCCGCAACACTGATTCGTTCACGGGCAAAGTCCTGTTGGCCGGCTTAGCGGATACAGCGGGAGGTATTCTGGGCGCCGCAGCATAAAAATAATAGTAAAACAAAAAAAGTTTACCAGAAATAACTTAAAATAAAAAATCACCATTTATAAGCCGAGCAATTTGCCTACAAAAAAAAAAAAACAATAGATTAACATTAAAACAATAGTCTCTTTGTGTTCGATTTGGTTCTTGCCTATTTTGCACGTCGAATATTTTCTTTTCTATAGATTTCAGCATCATTTCCAAACGTATTTCTGGGCACAGTGGAGCAACAGCAGCAGCAAGTGAAAATATTTGTTACAAAAAATTAACTAATTGTATATGTGAAAATTCAAATCATGAACAAAGCAGTTGTTGTAAAGTCTAAGCGTCAAGTCTAAAGAAATGTTTAACGCGACAAAAATAAATTTATAAACTAGAAAAACAGGGTGATACATTCAAATAAAAATTAATGAATTATAACAAATTATACTGCAGCAGGTGATAAGTTTTACATTTTTATTTCATAGTTTATAAACTAAACAATGAAATGAATTTCAACTCATTAATTTTTAATTCATTTTTCATTTATATATTTTTTAATTTTTATTTTCCTAATTTTTTGTCAACCCATTAAAGTTTGCTGTTATTAACGTTTTTCTGTTTTTTTAAAGTTACCTAATTTTTCTGTTAATTAATTTATAATAAGAAAGAATCTATTTAATGATTAACATAGTCATAAACAGTTTACGAAATAAATAATTAATGTGCATGTAAAGAAAACAAACTACAACAAAATAAAAAAAAAAAAAAAAAAAAACAAAACTGATATGCAAAGAAAATTATAGAATTTACTTGAAAATAACTAAACTAAAATATTTAAAATTAATCAAGAGAAAACAAAAGTATTTAAAAAATATATAAAAACAAAATGAAATTTTCAATGTATGGCAACACTAATTTCAACACAGGCAGCGACGTCTAACAATTTTAATGATTATTGTAAAGCAAATTGACAAATTTAAATGTGTAAAAGTAAAGACAGAAAACAAAAGAAATAATAATAATTGAAAAAAAAAACGAATGAAAGAAAAAGCATTGCATTTGCATAATAGAAAAGTAAATTAATTTATGAAAAATTTTAAACGTCGATTTAATAAAGAATTTATGAAGAATTAAATGTAAAAATTCAAACGATTTTTTATTTCAAATACACTGAAATCGAGTGGTGGGTTCCTTAATAAAATATACTATACAATAAAACTCACATGGCAACGCACTAAAATAGCAAACTTAGAACAGAACTCTTATCAGATTTGTATCCTAATAAACCTTCCATATAGATTATTTTTGTTTAGATCAGTGTTTGAAACAATCAAATGGTTTATTTTATTTACTACATTCAGCCTCAATAATAGCTTCTCCTGTGTTGCTGAGGCACCATTTTCGACCATCTCAACAAATCGGCATTCGTTGACGGGCTTCCTTAACTGTGTTTTTTAGATGACACCTTTAAGTAAAAAAAAGCAGAATAACCAAAGATAATACGTAGCGTTAGAGCAGAAAAAATTATTGCCACGAGCCTTAATGGAAGCACAATCTTTTACAATTTACAGACTGGTTTGTCCACTCTGTTGTTGGCTTGACTTAGCATCAGTGCATAAAGGATGAATGCAAAAAAAATTAAAAATAAAAATGTAACTGGGATTAACAGCACGAAATGAAATATTGACTTTGTTACAGGGCTTATCAAGAACTATAGGTATGCATTGCTTTAAAAAATACTGAACCAAGTAAATTTTTAATTTAACGCTTAATTGGAAAATATCATGCATCTCCAAGCTTTACAGAGTGCCCTTCCAGACATTTTCACTGCTAGTTTCTAGTTACAATCTAAACAGCAGATAAATTTTAACTTAAATTGTCTTCCACAGCTCGCCTAATTTTATTAAGTAAAATGTGAGCAAGGAATACATATATTCTTATGCGATTTTATTGGCTTGGTGTGGAACACTGTGGTAATAAAGTACGTGTGATAATATATACTAAATAAATTTGACCAGGAGCAGACAGGAAATTACGTAAAAAAATGTACTTTATCAAGGATCCACTTAAATTGGGTGCGAAGAACAAATCTATCTGTCGCATAATCACTTTTCATCACGGGCGGTACATTTTTAATTTATTTAATTGAAATAGTTTAATTTGAAGTAAACATTTAAACCATTTATTTATGTAATTCCCAATTCAAAACAAAAGATAAAAAATCTTTCAAATTTCTTATATTTCTTCAAAAGATGGAAATGAATTTATTGTAATTTTGGAAGATAAAATTCGCAAATAAAGATATTTACATACATAGAAGAAGTAAAAAATATTGTTACAAATGTCTTCGTCATTTTTTAAAATATACGTATATGACATCAGAAACTATAACTTTTCGACTTTTTTGGTTTTGGCTTCTGGATACGCCACTGAGGCTTAATAATTTCTCCTGTTTTGCAGTGATAATAGTCTGCACCATTAATACAGACTTTCGTTTGGCCAACTTCTTCATAGGCTTCCTTAACTTTATTTGGAGGTGACACCTTTGTTTTAGGAGAGTCGCAGAAGAGCCAAAGTTCATCATAAGAGCAGAGTAAATGAACGCCGGAAATCTTAATCTTTGCATCACTTGCTATTTTTGTCTTCAACTTGCAATAAATCCACGCATTTTGCGATCCATCGAAGCAAATTTTCGTCTTTTCAACAACTTCAAGGAACATATTTTGCACACTTAGGGGTGGAACTACAGACTGGTTTGTGTTACAAATGTGCCATTTTTTTCTGCCGTTGTGGCATAACCGTTCCCAATTCTGTATTTTGCTCGTTACCGGTGATGGCACTTGACTTAGCATCAGCGCACAAATGATGAAAGCAAAAGTTATTTTGAAAATACACATTTTACTTTGAGTTTAGAAAAACGAACTGAAAAATGATTCGTACTGCAGTGTTTTTTATAGAACTGTGGATATGCATTGGTTATGGTAATGTGCGCCAAATTTATTGCCTATTATGCCATTCAGTTCATATGAAAAAACAATTGGTTATGGAGATTATATAAATGAACCAATACTTTTTATTCTGGTTTTGCTTTTATTTATTTTATTGATTATTTATTTATTGATATAATTAATTTTGTAATTTAATGCTTATTTTCATGCATCTTCAATCTTTCCAGTTTGTGCTACATGTTCTATTTCCGACTATAGAATATTGTGTTCTCAAACCAAAATTTTTTTTTTCTTTAATATTTTATATTAATTATGTAACGATATCAAACAAACATTTTTTCTTAGTAAATGCTGTTTTTCGATTGATCATTCCTTTGGCAGCTTTATGATAAAGGTTGAATATCAAAAAAAAAAAAGATCACAGTTTTTCCCTTCGGGATAAAAACATATGATCATTTAATAATGTCTATAAGCGGACTCTCGGAAAAATATTGCAGCGCCACGAATTTATAGTTATGTTGCGTTACCATTAGAGCGCGGCCATGTTATATTTATGACGCCATAGCAAAATTGCTTTTTTGTTCTTTTAAATTTTCACGAAGCGCTTACATGCACATGCACAACATTTGTTATTAAGCACAAAAAATTTTATTTATTTTATTTCATTTAATAGTACAAAATTTTATCTGTGCATCGTATTTTACTTATTTTGCCTTAAATGCCGGCAGCTGCTGCCAGTTGGCTTGCCTGTTTGTCACATTTAGACATTTTCAACCGCAATTAAAAAAGCCTTTATTAAATAATATATACTAATAAGTAAATTAATTAAAATAAGGAATATAAATTAAAAAATAAAATAAATTCTTTCTGACAGCAAGATTTGAAACACCGGAGCGTGTAGAAATTAAAAAAACAAAACTTTCGCCGTGGCTCGACTCCTTGCTATACAGCGTGTGCTTGCAACGCTTTGAAATTTTATTTTATAATATTTGCTTAGAATACTGGGACAAAACTGATTTCAGCCGATAGTCCAGCTTATAAACATTATTAAATGTCAAAACAAAATAAACTCGTCATGCCTATGGGTTAGAAAAGGCTTCGTGCCAAATTTGGTGGTTGCAGATCCAACTGATTCCGAGATGCGTTTGTTCATATATAGGACAGCACAGGCGGACATGGTTTAATCGACTCGCCTTTCGATGCTGATCAAGAATATATATACTTTGTGCGGTCTGCCACGCCTCTTTCTGCCTGTTACATACATTTGCGCAACTTTAGCATACCTTTATCTTTTTTGGTACCCTTAAATTCACTTATATAACACCAGAAGTTTAAAATAAATTTATTATAAATTTGGAAGATCAAATTCGCAAGTCAATATATTTAGATACAAAGAAGAAATAAGAAATAGTGTAACAAATGTGTTTATCATATTTTAAAATATACATAAATATATAACAAATTTTTTCTATTCTGAACAATACACAATAAAAAATTTGTTGACTTTAAAAATATAAGATATGATAAGAATTTTTGAAAATTTCGCGACCTTTTGTATTTAAATTGTGGCCTTCACCTCGGGTGGCAGACGAGCCACAATTAAGCCACAATAATTTTTCCTGTGTTGCAGCGGATCCAGTTTCTGCCACTATAGCAGATGGGCAGTTCTAGATGGGCTTTATTGTAGGCCGTTTTAACTACTTGTGGAGGTGCCACAATAGTTGCAAAATTTCGGCAGAAAAACCATTGTCCATACATGGAATTAGAGCAGAGTAACTGAACTCCGGAAATCGTAATGGAGGCATCATCTGATATTTTTTTCTTCGACTTGCAATAAATCCACGCCTTTCTCGATCCATCGAAGCAAATTCTCGTGTTCTCAACAGATTCACGGTAAGTCGTTTGCACCTTCAATGGTGGATTTGCAGGCTGGTTGGTCCTACAAAAGTACCATCCCTTGCTGTCACTGTGGCACAAACGATCCTTACTCTTTTGGCCGCTTACCAGTGAAGGTACTTGACTTAGCATCAACGCATAAAGGATGATGGCAAAAGTTATCTTAAAAACACACATGTCTTGTTGGGTTTAGACAAACGAAATGATATATAATCTGTTTTACAGAGTTTTATAAAGAATTATGGCTATGCATTCGTTATGGTAACGTGTGTCTAATTTAAGGGCTGATGTGTCATGCAGTTCGTATAAAATACAATTCGTTATAGAGATTATATAAATGAATCAATTATTATCATTTTGATCCTGTTTACGATATGAGTAAATTTTTAATTTAACGCTTAATTGGAAAATAGCATGCAACTTCAAACTTTTCTGAGTGCTCTTCTAGATATTTTCTCTATTACTTTTTAGTTATAATCACACTGCAGATAACCTTACATAAAGTGTCTGAGCAAGGAAAACATATATTCTTACGTGATTTTATTGGCTACTTCTTAAACTTTGGCTATAAAGTACGTATGCAACAAAAATGTACTTAATCAAGGATAAAACTAAACTATATGCGTGAGATTTCGTTTGAACACTTTTCAAAATGCTAGCTACTCACTCCCACAAGCTGTCCATTGAAATGAATGGCAATAGATCAGACTAGTAAACTATTGATTTAAAGATTGGATACAGCTTTCAATTTATGTTTATATTGTTTTTAATGATATCTATACAGTTTTCTTTCACTTGGATAAAAGAACATCAATAAAGAGGCTTTTTTGTATAATAGTTATACCAATTTCTGCAAGTACTCTTAGACAAACGATCTTTACGGTGTAGGAGACCTATCACCAAAGATGACATCTGAAATTCCATTGGTGCATAAAGGATCAGTGCGAAAGCTATTTTAACAGTACACATGTCACGTTGGTTTCAGGAACACTAAAGGATATCAACTGTGTATTACACAGTTTTAGCAAGTGAAACTGACTTTACTTGGGTTACAGTGATGAATTAAAAACTGTTACACATTAAAGAAATTAGCTATAGAGATTATTTTAATTAAGACTCTTGCTTGACTTTTTTCGAAATTATAATAAAAATCAATATACAACTTTACATAGTTTTCAAAAGGAAAATGACTTCTATTGGTTGGGCTGCATGTTATTTATGCATTCAAGAAGAGAAAAAACTGAAATTCTTGCCAAAGAATTAAATCTTTTCATTGCCATTTCTCATCTCCAGGAAGATCCAGATATTTTCGTTAGGTCTAATATAAATATTTTTCAATATTATTTTTTATAACTTTTCTTTTTCCCACTCTTTACTTCTTTATATGAATGAACATGTGCTTTGTTCTTGAACTCATTAGTTTGAGATTGGTGTCATTCCACTACTTTATCACAATGAAGATATTTCCCCAATTTGTTTACTTATAGAAATGTTCCGTTAAGCCATCCTATTACCGGTAAAAACTTTAGCCAGGATTTGATTTTTTGTTTTTACTATTATTTATAAACATAAAAATAACATTTTACATAAGTAACCTTAGAAAGTATTTCTCTTTTGCAAATTTATAAAATTTTGCATACACTTGCAATGCCAAAAAATAAATTAAACATTTTTAAACTAAAATTAAAAATTTAACAAATTTCAACAGGCGAAACGCGCCGCGATTTACCGTCATGTTTGCAACTTAATTGAACTATTTTTATGACTCTGTTTAATAAAAGGCAACGACATGCGACATAAGCAAACAAATAAAAAGTCAAACTTAAACGGAAGCACCGCAGAATTTCGTTAACATATTGTTGCTGTTCGTTTGTTATGGTTCCAACTTGGTCAACAATAGCGCACCTTGGAGTTTTCATGTGTGACATCTCTATTTTTGCTTAACAGCTTTCCTAAATTCTGGCAAGATTAAACTACGGGGCGTTTTACAACACTAAAACTTAGAGCCTAATAAAACTTTCGTATATCCTTCACTGCCGTATGCCAGCCAAAGTCAGCTCACGCCAGCACGCCATCCAAAGCATGTATGACGCCATTCGTCGCTGGAATATTGGACGTGACCATCTGCGCGTCGTTCACCTTGATCTTGCCCGCGGAGGTCTTCTGCAGAATGACTGTCTTGCCAGTGAGGAGTGAGTCCTTTACTTGGTAGAATCGCATGCCAGCTGAGAATAGCGCACCGGATACAATGTGCTTCATGGCAAACTCCTCGGCAGTCTCCTTGTCGTTGTAAAGCTTCTCCAGCGTGTCCGAGTCAATGTCGCGGAAGCTCCTGTCCGTGGGCGCAAAAACGGTGTAGGTCTTGACGCCTGGGTAATTGAAACATGTTGCAAGTTTATTTGAAGATTGGAAATGAGCCCTAAGCTGTGTTTACTTACTCTTACCCTGCAGCTTTTCAGAAAGTCCAGAAGTGTATAAGATTTTCAGGAAGTTCGAGAAACGATTCTCACGATCCGATTGCAAGGTTTGCAGCAGATCACCAACAGGCAAGGGGAACATAACTCGATCCACAGCATGTGCAATGCCCTGCGGTATCTTGATGTCCTTCTTATTGAGAACAACCATGGCGCCGTTGATGGTGGTTAGCTGTGGAAAAGCAGAGCATGTTAGGACCACAATTAGGCGAAGCAGAGTGGCAGAGGGCAAGACTTACGGTAACATCATTCCATTCCTGATCGTGCATGTTGTACTGATTCACGCGCAGCTGCGTGCCTGCCAACGAGACGCCTGTCATCTCATCCTGCAGTGTAGCGATCTCGAATGCGCCGGGTATGACATGATGCAGCAGTAACTGAAAATTTAAATATAGAGATTCAATGGGCTAAACACCCACACCACGTTGGCTTCACACTTACGCCGCTCAAGAGTCGTGGATTCGACTTGAACTTCTCCTCAGCACGTTCGGGACCACCTAACTGCACAAGCAGGTTTTTGAAAGCCTTATCCGTAGGCACAAAGATCGTGTAGGGCCCTGTTTCGTTCAGTATGCTGTCTAAGCCGGATTGACGTAGATACTTAGCCATTGCAAATAGACCGTTTAACTTGAGTATTTGTATAAGATCTTCACTGGGGTTGGAGAGCGTGGAACCTACTGCAGCCGCGTTCTCCGAATTTTCAGTTTCCTGCACCAGCGCATCAGCGTATTGACTGACCTCAGGCACATGTGAGATATCCGACAAACGCTCCGTAACTGGCAGTTGCGTTGAGGGACCATACAAAACTGCAGCTGATGACGGCGTATAAATGGGCGATTCGGTTGTGCGCGTCAATCCGGCAGTGGTTTCGTGCTGACGCGTGGTCGAGCGTAGCCCATAGGTTGTGGGTGGCACCGCTGTGCTGCTGGGCGTATAGACTACGTTAACAGTCGTGCGGGAAGGATGATATTGACGATGATGTGCGGTTGTTGATGTGGAGGAGCTGCGTGTGTACATGGGCGCGGGTGTTGTCGTCGTCGTTGTTGTCGTGCTGGTAGTGTAACGCGTGGTGGCAGGCGTTGTTGTTGTGGTGAACGGTGGTCTGGTAGTTTGTATGATCTTGCCATTGAAGATCTCAACAATCTCATCGTTGGGCAAAGTCAAACGTTGCACGGAGGGTGGCAATTTGATTTCACCACTGCGTATGCGCTCCAAGATGCTTTCCACTTCGGCACCGGTTTGCTTAGTCTCTTTTTCGCCATTAGCTTTGACACCCTGTATCTTGAAACTACCGTCAGCCTGTTCCTCCAAGTAAACGTAGGTAGCCTTTTTTTTCGGGGGCGGCGCTGGCGCAGCCGTCGGTTTTGGTTTCGAACTCAAACCCTCAATTTCATAACCATCGGGTATGAGGCCACGTTTTGCTAATTCTTCTAAGGAAGGCGGTTCATCTGAGTCAGAGGTGATCACCGCTGAACTAGCAATGGAATTGGCGCCATTTGAGACCCCCGCAATATCGCCACCATAAAGACCCGCCAAATTCGCTAGATCCACGCCACCGGGTAAGTTCTTTGGATCAACATCTTGCGGATCTGGCGAACGCAATATCTGCACCTTGCCACCATTGGGCAGAATGAGATCGTTGCTCTTCTGCGGCGCCACATCGCCAATACTCAGTTTGCCGCTGGGCCCGCTGGGACCACTCGGACTGCTCAGCGCCTGTTGTGCGAGTATGTTCTGCAATTGCTCCTGCGAGTAGGCCTGCTGACCCTTAACGAGATTAGGATCCGTGGTGCGTATGACTTGAACACGCTGGCCATTCGGCAGCACCAAGTCCATTTCATCGTAGGTCTTATTGCCGGTGAGGGGTTTCTGTGGTGCCTCCGAGAGTGCGGCCTTCAGTTGTTTGAGCAACTCTTCGCGTCCAATGGTCTTGACGGGCTTCTTTGAACTCGTTGCGGTCTTTTGTCCGTATTTGCCAAGTTCGGCTTTCACTTGCGCATAGATGTCCTTGCTTGACTTGCTCGCAATGGCTGAGGGACTTGCCTCAGTGGTCGTTGTGGTTGTTGTGGTCGTCGTCGTAGTGGTCGGGTGTTCCTTATAGTACTGCTGCAGTGCGGATGAGAACTGATTTAGTTCGGAATGCGCCTGCACGGGACGACTGCGAGGCGGCTGGCCAATGTTATATTGTGGCGGCAAAGGACGATACTGTGGCTGCTGTTGCTGGTGCTGTTGTTGACTGATGATCGTGGGCAGCACTTGCTGCTTGAGTGCGTGTTGCTTGGCCACGAACTCTTCATGTTGCTGACGCACCTTGTGCTGTGACTTCTCATATTGCTTCTGCACGAACTGTTCGTGTTTCTGTATCAGCTTTTGTTTGTACTCCTGATCGGAGGACGGCGACTGCTGTGCATGTGGGAAGGGTGCATTTATGAACTGATGTTGTTGCTGCTGTTGTGGAAATGCCGTCGACTGCGGATTGCTGAAGATTTGTGGCACTGGCAGTCCAAGATTCGGTGTTAGCTGGAAGGGCTGCTGCTGCTGCTGCTGCTGATGTTGCTGTTGCTGTGGCAAGTTTTGTTGAGGCAGTTGTTGTTGTTGCCGGAATATGTCCTGTGGCTCAGGGCTGAATGGGGTTTGTTGTGATTGTTGCAGCGTTTGGAATGTGGGCACAGGCGCCTGTACGGGCAACTTCTGTTGCGTCTGCGGCAGCGGTTGCGGCCCAATAGGTGCAAGGGGCAAAGCTTGCTGCTGCTGATACACGGAGCTGGGCAGTGTCGAATATTGTGGCTGTTGCAATTGTGCCTGTTGCTGTTGTTGTTGTTGTTGTTGTTGTTGTTCTTGCTGTTGTTGGAATGGTTTATTGCTGTACGAACGTTGCGGCAAACTCTGCTGCGGTCCAACCTGTTGACTGGCATAGTTACGCAACTCAAGGAAGTTCTGCTGATGCAGATCGTGTGGTTGTTGTTGCTGTTGTTGTTGTTGCTGCTGCTGCTGCTGCTGCTGTTGTTGTTGTTGTTGTTGTTGTGGTGGTGGAGACTGCTGCTGTGGGAATGGGGGCTGCTGCAATTGATTCTGTGTTGAGCGAGTAAATTGATTATTTTGCTGATAGTTCTGAGCAAAGCTGCCCGGACTGGGTCCGAAGCGGTGCTGCTGATTGGGTGGCGGCGGTGGCCCATGACGTTGTCGTTGATGCTGGAGCTGGTGCTGTTGTTGATGCTGATGTTGATGCTGCTGATGATGTGGCGCATGTTGATGCTGCAGTTCACCATTGGGCACATAGTTCGGCGGTGCGAATTGTTGCGTATTCAGCTGGCGACGCAGTTGATTGTGAAAGCCTGGTGGCGGCTGTTAAGTGGGCGAGATAAAAAATAAAAATTCCATGATTAGCTTAAGTCGAAATTACGGCCAAGTCATGATTAATGCAGAAAGTTAAAATACCCAAAACGAGAAACAAAAAAATAGACCAACAAAAAAAACATCAACCAGAAATACATTCATGGCATTCAGCTGTCAGCATTTGTTGTTGCATCATTGAGTTATACATACGTTTATTTGATTTTTATTTTTTATTTTTTTTGCTTTCTTTGTAACTGAGTCATTGCCTGCGTGTAAATGACATAAAAGTTCGCTTACATTCAACCAAACGCACACAGCTAATTTTGCCAAAGGCGAGCAGTTAGGTTTTCTATTTTACTTTTATTTTTTATTTTCGCTATGTTTTACTTTCTTGGCTGTTTTATTTTCTGCATTTATTTTTATCTATTTTGATTTTATTTTCTAGTTTCTTTTTTTTGCTTTGCTCGCTAATCGAGTCAAAAACGGGCACAACGTAACGAAACCAAAACTGAATTCGCTCAATCGTTCGCTTGCCATTGACTGCCCGGCTGATATGATCAATTGCCCGGTTAGCCGCCTGTTTTGCTGCCTGCTGGCCTGGAGTAATGCGGCATGGCGCCTAACACGTTGCACGTTGCTCGTGGCTGGCTGCACGTTGTGCATTGAACGTTGAACTAGTTTCGCACGCAGGTTTTCTATTTTTCCTATTTCATTTTCTTATTTTCCATATTTTTTGCACTCGAACTAGTTTCGTCTGCGATGGCTCGCATATGTCGTCGGTGACATGGTTTATTGGTCCTTTGATTTGGCATGCGGTCGGTCAAGTTGAGCCAGTTGCATGTTTGTCAACGCCAGCGGACTGCTTTTGGTTTCGTTGTGCAACTGCAGCAGTTAGTTGCCAAATTGCGTGGGAATTGAGCCAGCACAGCCGTGATTCAAGCGCTGACATATGACACTTGCTAATTGACCGTTTCGATTAGCTGAATTGCCCAATGATGCAGTCCATTCATAGCATTCCATTGGTGCACACGGCATTTATAATGTTTAACTTAATGAATCGTTAAAATTAAAGTAGCAATAGCAAAAAAACATAATTTCTTATAATAACATAGTAAAATACTTGGTATCGTTCTATGTCTGTTTCTGTTTCTATGCTTTGATTCTCCTATAACATTCTCAATTTTTGATTCAAGTTGCTTTCATAATGTTATGTCCATTAATGGGAATGTACCTTAATCCAAATAAATGAAAAAGATTTTTAAATATACGCATAAAAGATTTTCCACTTAAACCTAATGAAAGATTTCACAAATTTGTTCTAAAGAAAATGTCGCGGTTTAATGCCTGCTAACCAAATCCCATGATGACCGTTAACGTGATGTTATAAATAATTGCATGTACAACGTGACTGAAGCACAACTCCGCGAAGCATATAAAGCCCAAGTGCGGCAGCTCAGAGTCGACATCAGTCAGGTAACGAATGGGCACAGATGCCGCTTACCTGCAGACCGACTAACCCAGCTGCTGCTGGCATGTGACACACATAGAACGATGTGTGCCCATTAATAAAATACGCGCACATGCCCTGCGACTGCCTGCCTGTCTGCCTGCCTGCCCCTCAGTCCGCCAGCCAGCTTGCTGGCCTACCTGCCTATGCGCATGTCTGCGGACATATTTTAATAATAATTTAATGTGCACGGTTAGGTAAAACGCAAAATTGCATAATCGCACATGTACGCATGTTGCTACAATAACAACAAAAACAACACATACAACAAAAGCAATAACAATTAAAGTAAGTATTCATAATCTACAACAGCATAATCTACAAGATCTTAAGTCGACACTTCAAGCAACGCCAACTGCAATTGTGCGGCTCGGCTCGGTTACAGCAAATGATGCCACAGCAGCAGAGGCAGCAGCAACAACAACCTCAGAAGGCATTCGCTTGGCTGTGAGTTATTCCCAGTGAGGGAGCGCGCAAATGTTAAGCGAAATGTGCCGAGTTGGGATGACTTCGCTGCTGCTGTAGCTGCTGTCTAGTATTTGATGTCGACTTTTCTTGAATTGAGTTGTCTTCAATTGAGTTGTGTTGTGTTTTGCGTAGCTTGGCGTGGTAAGCTGCAAGTGCCGCACCGCCTTAACGCGTTTTCGCCGCATATCTGTTTATAATATCTTGGCAAAAATGATAAATGAAAGAGAAGAAAAACTCACAGTACAGAGAGAGAAATGCGTTGTATAAGTTTGGTAAATGCCGCAATGCTGCTACTGCTAAATGCTGCGGCTTGGCCATAATGCCGGTGACGCAAGCCGCAGGCCAGCTTGGATCTCACTTTGATTTTGCAATCTATAAGAAATTCGCGTATAAATTTCATTGCGGCTTTATGCGGCTTATGCAAGCGCTGTGCAATACTCACTATGCACATAAGCTGCCAAGTGCTGCGACATGCAGACAAGTTTTCAATCGGCAGCAAAGCATCCTCAGCTATTGACATGCGGGAAATTTCTATAGAAATTTCACCGCACTTGTCTTGTAACATGGTAACATGCTATGAAAACCATACGCCTCGCAGCAGCAGCAACAACAAAAGCCACAGCAGCAGCAGCAGCAGCAATGAAAAACGGCAATCAATCATATTGACGCGCAGACAGTGTACAAGATAATGTAGAAGAAGAAGACATTTGCTGAAGGCAAGTTTTTACATATTTTACTGCTTCGTAATTACACGCAAAACTTGTCAAATGCCAAACAATAAGCAAACAAAAAAGCACAAAAATAAAAATAAAACGACGCCAATGCAAAACGCTTTCGTTTCATTTTCTTTGCTGTGCGCTGCGCTGAGTTAATGCGCATCAACACTTTGGCAGCTACTGCGCATGCGTGTATGTTGAAGTTGTCGAAAGCGACAATTCGGGGCTTGTAAGTGTCAATCGTGTGACAATGGCGCGCATACTCGACACATGCTTCACTGTAGTCAGCCAGTCAATCACTTGCTGGCTAACCCAAGCCCAGCCAAGCCAAGCCAATCCAGGCCACTTTTGATTTGGCCTCAAATGGCAGGCACCATCAAAGTGTAGGCACGAACAAGACAATGACGTTAAAAGTCGCTCAGAGGCATGCGCCGCGCAGCCACCCACGCACTGCCGCCAAGCACGCAGCCAGTGGAGCCACGAAGCCACGGTGCGAGACTGCCTCGGCGCATCAATCGCCGGCAGTCGCTGAGCCTCTGCATTCTAATTTGCATTAATTTTTGCGTAAATGTATGAAGTGTAGCAATAATCAAAGCAAATTGTTATTGTTGTTGTTGTTGCTGTTGCTTTTGTTATTCGTTAATTTGAATACGTGCTCCGTGGGCTATGTGCGAGATACACAAGTATCTGCTTACGTTCATCTTCGATTGCGCGCGTTCGAGTTGCGCTGCGGGCATCATTCATTATGCAATTTTCACAGCTACGAAGCTTCAGTTGCGTTGAGTTGAGTACGAGTATTGAAGCAGTCGCTGCTTGTGTACGTTAGACACACAGACAGACGGATAGGCAGACAGACGGAGGGAGCCAGTGAGCAAGTAACAGCATTTGTTAACTTGCAGTTGCCTTTAATTACGCTGCAGCATTGTGTGTGGCAAGCATGGCAAATAGCTTATGTGCACATGTACATGTCTGCATGTGCCCACTGTAGTGAGCAGTTGAGCAGGCAAATGCAAATCGCACCAAATGCTTTGCATGTCGGTTGCATTTTATTTACACACTGCAAGCAACTATTGATGCATCTGACTGACGACGTCTAACTGTTTGTTACATCTGTTTGTTGTTATTGTTGTTGTTGTGGTTGTGTCAAACAACAAATCAGTCAACTTTGCTTTTTGGCAATATGCACAACACGCCAAGCATTGCAGCTGCTGGCAGCAAATAAAATTGTTTATTAATTATTAATTGCTGCATTTGTGGCTTCATAAAACATGCGTGAAAACTTTCCAAGTGATTTGCCATCATTCAACCGTTCAATGGTTGAGCATTTAGCACAATAACGCAGACTTTAGTCAATTACTAAACGCACACTTTGCCATTCAAAGAACAAATTATTTTCTATGTGGAGTCCTGCCATTAGCTTGGAAACGCCTCACTGAGCACGTCGCCTGCTACGAAGGCGAACCCCTGTCGAGTAAAGGACAGTCACTAGCCTAACCGAAATATTGGCTGATCACTGTGACTTCTCACATATAGTAGGTAAATTTTGCGAGCGGGTTGCTTGTGTATTTTATTATATTCCATTGCTGCTACCTGCATGCAAATAACAAATCACATATTTTTCTCTCTGTGTACGCTCAAGTGTTTTCATATGCGCAGTCCTTTTTTTTTTGCTATTTTATTCGCATTTTCTTAGTAAGTTATATAAGTATACCCTTTTTTACAAACAATGTGACCTTCACTTACCCAAGGATCAAAGCAAGCAATGCCTCTTCATATAGTTTATGGTCCATTGACAATCAAGTTATTTGATATTTTTTTAGGTCGTTTCTGTTTTATTTGCGACGTTTATCTAATGTCATCATATGGCTACCTAATTTTCTTAACGATCTCATGATCTTCATATGTATGTATACGTATATGTGTGAATGCACAGAAGATTTTCAGAGCATAAAAAGGAGCACACTTTTCAAGCCACTATCATTGACAAACAAAGCACACTGTCGATCGCGAGTATTTAAGAAGTTAAATAAAAATTTAAATAGAGAAATATATATATAGATGATAAGAAAAGTTTTAAAATGAATGTTACTGAAGCCAGTACAATGGGTGACCAAAATATTATTGCTAACACTACGTCATATTCACTGATGGTTTCGGAAGTGTCTTCGACATCAAATGCTCCCATCTCATGCACGAATTGTGATCAGATCTTTTCGAGGAAGGACACCCGCAAAAGGCACCAAGAGACTTGTATATCAAAATACTTGAAATATGATTGCAAGTTTTGTGATACATCCTTTGGGAGAATGGACAACCTCAAAAAGCATGAACGGGTTGTCCATAAGGAAGGAGAAAATCACTTCATTGGAGGGAACTCGGGGGAAGGTTCATCAACTAAAACTGCTCATCCGGCGCATAGTCAACAAATTAGCGAACTCTGTGATGAAACCTTTGCGAGGAAGGACTCTCTAGAAAACCACCAAGAGGAAAGCATATCAAAACACTTGAAATTTGTTTGCAAGTTTTGTGATCAATCCTTTGCGAGAAACGACAGCCTCAAAAGGCATCAACGGGCTCTTCATAAGGACGGAGAAAAGCACTTCAATGGAGGAAACTCGGGGGAAGGTTCATCAACTAAAACTGCTCCTCCGGCGCATAATCAACAAAATGGCGAACTCTGTGAAGAAACCTTTGCGAGGAAGGACACCCTGAAAAGTCACCAAAAGGCCAGCATATCAAAACACTTGAAATTTGTTTGCAAGTTTTGTGATCAATCCTTTGCGAGAAAGGACAGCCTCAAAAGGCATCAACGGGCTCTTCATAAGGACGGAGAAAAGCACTTCAATGGAGGAAACTCGGGGGAAGGTTCATCATCTAAAACTGCTCCTCCGGCGCATAATCAACAAATTGGCGAACTCCGTGATAAAACCTTTGCGAGGAAGGACACCCTGAAAAGTCACCAAAAGGCCAGCATATTAAGAAACTTGAAATATGTTTGCAAGTTTTGTGATAAATCCTTTGCGAGAAAGGACAGCCTCACGAGGCATCAACGGACTCTTCATAAGAAAGGAGAAAATCACTTCAGTGAAGGGAACTCGGAGGAAGGTTCATCATCTAAAACTGCTCCTCCGACGCATAGTCAACAAATTAGCGAACTCTGTGATGAAACCTTTGCGAGGAAGGACACTCTAGAAAACCACCAAGAGGAATGCATATTAAAACACTTAAAATATGATTGCAAGTTTTGTAGTAAATCTTTTAGGAGTAAGGACGGCCTCAAAAGACATCAACTGAAATTTCATAAGAAAAGAATAAATAAATTGAAAAGGCTTATCATTCGCAAACGTTCATCATCTAAAACTACTCCTCCCCCGTGTAACCGATATGCTTGCAAGTTATGTTGTAAAACCTTTGCCAGAAAGGACGGCCTCAAAAGGCATCAACGGGCTTCTCATAAGAAAGGAGAAAACCACTTGATGATAAGGAACTGTGGGACTGCTCTTCCCTCCCATAACAGATATACTTGCGAGCTGTGTGGTTGGATTTTTTGGAAGAAGGTCAACCTCAGAAGGCATCTAGCTATACATTTAAAAAGAGCAGAGCAGTACATCACCATCACAAGTAAGGCAGTCCAACAAAACGATTTAATAAATATGACAGAAGTGACAGAGGTGCCAACGGCAAATAACAGCACAGTTGAAAGTGAAACAAGGAAGTTGGACACGGAGTTATGGCCCATATTCAAAAAATCTAAGACTATTTATAAAACCGAATTGCAATTGCTGTTCGACCACAAATACACCATCACATTTATTGAGAAGGTCCACACCGAACTCGGAGAGGTAATCCGCTGCTTACTTGACAACGAGCTTTACTTACACTTGCCGATTGCCTTCACGAAACATTTGAAGGCGGAGCACATACAACATATAAACAAGATTCCGCATACAATAACATGCAAACAATGGGCTCCGTCATTTGAAATAGAAATCACGCGACTATTACAAATTCAAGAAAAAGGAGACGTAGTCAACTCTGCTTCAAAAAAAAAAAAATTAATTGTGACTTATATTGCATGGAAAATGTAATGCATAAATGCAATATATCAAGTATTACTTATTTTTTATTATTATATGTAAATTATTAAACTAAAAGATGAAATCGTATTTTTTATGCTTTTTTTTATACATTTGTAAGTAGCGAACTGATCAAAATTTAGTTAACGATAATAGGGGCGCCACTTTTCCGACACGATGCGCCACCAAAACTTTTCCAACTAAAGATGACGTCACCTCTCGCTCGGAATCGCTCTACTCCTAGCGATGCCAGATGACTATCAAAATTTTATGCACTATCGGCACTGAACTCGTTGTTATCTTTTGTGCAGGCAGTCTATAGGGTCTGTCCATCCTTGCTACAATTATATTAATCTTCGCTGGCCTTAATGTGAGTCAACCAATTTTGGCTGCGTTTGTTGCCAAACCTGACCTGGACTTTGTTGTAGTTTGACTGATTGCTTGCTAGGCTTCCAATATGACTTCACTTTCTTCATAGAATAAATCGAAATCTTCAATCAATGCTGCAAAATGATTCGATTTCAGAGTCTTTCTTCTTCTTTTTGCAGAAATTTTTGAAATCGATTTGATGCTACTTCAAGCCATAAAATTCTTTAAATAAAATAACAGAAAATATCCTTCTAATATAACATGCCAATGCCATGTTTACTACTCTCTCTGGACTGCATGTCAAGCAAAGACAAGCCAACTTTAGCTAAGCTCAGTTGACCCAATGCCACACAAGGAGCGAGGCAAGCTACGCACAAACTTCACGTGCACAGATCTCAATGAAAAAATAATGCACACCCTATGTAGGGATTTCCCTTGAGCATGATCCTACTGTGCATTGTCTTAGCAAAGCTTAGCCAACTACAGCCCAGAAAGCATCTAACAATTTGCCAGCTTATAGATATGCTACACAAAGCGCAAGCCAGGCATTGCATAAGCCAAGCAAGAAAACAAAACAAAGCCAAACTAAACAATCTGTTACAATGCTTTAAGCATTTTCACGTGTATTTACCTCAAAGCCAAACGATAAAAATCAACAAAATGCTGACCACATTTAAGCCACAAAGAAAAGTGTACTGAAAATTACAAAAGCAAAAAAAAGGGAAAAAAAAAGAGAAGAAACAAAATATGCGCATCGCATACAAAGTGTTTTGTTATTTAATATGCATTGTTGTTGCTGTTCATTGTTGTGGTTGTTGTAATTACGATTGTCTTACTTGACTTTTTCGTTTTTGCCAACTTTTTTGGGCGATTACATGTTTTTGTTGTACTTATTATTGTTGTTGCTGTTGTTGTTGCTGCTTAAATGTAATATGAAACCCATTAAAACGTTTGCCGTTAACTGCTGCAGCACCTGCGCATACTTTTCCCATTATTGCCCCTTTTTATTTTTCTATTTTTTTTTTTGTTTTTTTTTTTTGGTGTTTATTTTTTTTCGGTTTACTTGTTTCTTTTTTATTTGAATTATCTCAACAACGTGCATAGAAAATATGCGCCTGCTGACACACTTTTGCTTACAGCTGTCGGACATCGGAGACCGGCAACTGACCAGCGCGCGGCTGCTTCTGCACTCGTGTTACACATTCACACCCACTTTTCATTACATTTCATTTCATTTGATTTCATTTCATTTTTAGTGCCTCTGCACACGCTGCGCTCTTAGCTAAATGAAACCAAAAAAAAAAAGAAAAAGAAACAAAGCCAATTACTTAATTTTATGTAAATTTCGTAAGCATTGCCGCCGCACAAAAGCAAAAATAAGCGCCACAATATGCTTACCATAAAGGAAAACACTGAAAATCCAGCAAGAAAAAAACAAGAAGAAAAATTGCAAATCGCGCCGAAAAAAAGTGAAAGGAAATTGCCAAATTGCAATTGAACAGCGCGCTGCGACAGCGACAGCGACAGCGACAGAAAGACAGACCACAGCCAAGCGATGCTGTGCTGTGCTGACAGCATGAGAAGCTTCTAGACAAGCCAAATAATCTGAGCCTGCAACTGCGCAACAGTTCAGACGTCAAGGGATGCCAGCAGAAAAAGCAGTCAACAAAAAACCAACATAAAATAGGCAGCAATGAGCAAAAAAATGCAAAATGCATAAAAAAATTGCGCAACTTGCCAGCAGCAATCGTCGTTAAAAAAAATGCACACAGCATAGGAAAAACCAAAATCAAAATAAAACACTAAAAAATCAAACAAATAAAAAAGAAGTAGCGCAACCTTGAAAAGACGCACGAAGCCGGTGCGCGACTAGAAGTAGAAGCGCCAAGTGCAGTCAAGTGGCCAACGGCGAACGGCGCACGACGCGGCAGCGGGTAGGAGGCACAAAGCGCATGCAGAGACGCAGTCACAGACACAGACACAGGCACAGGCGCCTTTCGCTACTTCGGCTGCTGTGGCGATTGCCTAATGCCTCTGGCTATTGACGACGACATGTGCTTGCATGTGCTTAGCGCTGAGATACTTTTGGCTTGCATAATCGACATCATTTTTCGGCGTTTTTTTCTTTTTTTTTTTAATTGTTTGTTTTATTTTTTATTATTGTTGTTTTATTTATTATTATTTTTTTTTTTGCTTTTATTTTGGTGTTATTTTATCTCTTTTTTTTCTATTATTTTTTCGTTTGCATGCCATTGCTGCCAGCCACTGTCCGCTTTTGATTACTGCATCTGCTCGTCTGCACACCTCACCCCGCACACCGCACACAGTACAGCTGCCAAATAGCCGCAGAAGCGACAATTGTTCAGCGATTTGGCTCACTGCTCAACTCATGGCAATTTATGTCAGCATTCAAACATTATTTTGCTTGTAAATCTCGGCCTTAGACGTCGCCTGTCAATCAGTCAGTCTTCGGTATTTTTTCAAATGAACGCGAAATAGTCGTAACTAGCACAGTGCGCACAAATGTAGCTGTAACTGTTAATTTATTTGATTAGCTAACAATTCATTAGAGCAGCAAATCCAAAGCGCGATCTATTAAATTCTAATTAACATAAACAAATCAAAAAATCAAGATTTCTACATGACGCAGCTGAGCACTTTCACTTTTTTTTTTCATTCATTTATTTTTGTGTTTTTTCTTCTTCTTCTTCTTCTTTTTTCTTACAAGTTTCGCTTTCATGCATTGCAGCAATGCGAAGAAGATACATTTGCACGCGGCTTTCTTGTTGTTGTATGTATATAATGTGTATGTATTTGTTGTTGTTGTTGCTGTTAATGTTAAATCAATTATGACTTATTGGCTAAATTAGCTACTTAGACAAGTCATGCGCATGTAAGCTGACAGTTGGCTAGTTTTCGCTACTCACAAAAACAAAAAAAACAAAAACAAAAATGACAATAAAATTTAATTTAAAAAAAGAAAGAGAGAAAAACTACATGCTAAAAACTCAAAACGGACAAGTAATGCAAATGCATGAAAAATAGCCCCAAAGGGCTAGACAAGTTGTCGTCGTCGTTTGTGTTTATGCTATGAAAGCGCGATTAGCATATTTTTGCGTATTTTTGTAGTTAAGGCAACGCGGCGTATGCGCAATAAAACTTAGTTAAGGCATGTGGCTAAATGCCGATACAAAAATGTTTGTAAATAAAAATAGCTTTTAATTTTTTTTCTCTTATTTTTTTCTTTCATTTAGTTTTCAGCTTAATGTTAGCTTTCTAAGCGTAGCGAAAGGTTTTTGTGCGTAAGTTCATAATTTCATTGAACAATTTTGTTTTTGGCTTTTTTTTTTCATCTTTTTAATGTGTTTATTGATGCTTAATTGACTTGACTCACAATATTTAGTTGCACATTTTATATAAGCGCATTAGGTCACATGAAATGCAGGACAGTTACATAATTGCCTACAAAAGAAAGTATTTATGAAAGCCATGTAACTTAGCTAAAGTCGAGCAATAAAACTGGGTATTGGGCAATAGTAAGCTGCCGAGTTTCCAATTAAATCAAACGAACTATTTTTCAGCGCAGTTACTCACAGATTGAGTATTGCATGCTGCGGCAAATGCTAAATGTTAATTGCATTTCGTTTATTAAAGACCGTGTACCAAATAATGGGCGAATATTTGAAGTATATCTTTTTCATATTGAGCGGAAAATTGCAAAAGCAAATAAAGATGTTTGATCTTACATTAAGAAAGTGAAACCTCACAGCGGAAGGATTTATCCTTCTTGGTTGGTAATCCTCGCAGTCACTTGTGTTATGTGCGTTAAATTTTATGAACAAATGAAGTAGACCTCCCTGTTTGACGCTGCCGAATCCATTATTTGAGAGCTACACCATGGGAAATGATCCTCAAAAACCCGTCGCCAGCAGAATGTGAGAGAACAACGACTGTACGCAAAAAAATCTTTAGCCTGTTTTTTGAATATTACCTGAGTCGGAAGTTGAACCCGGTCCCCATATGCAAAATAAACCGACACACAATTCACTATGCCATAGTCGCCGTCAGTTTTCTCATAGCCATATAAAAAATGGTAACTTAATCACTTGTTTTTGTTACCGTTTTAACATCTAAATCAAAGCCTCAAAAGAAAGTTGAACTTTCTAGGGCATCGACGCTCAACGCTAATACTCACAGATTTGGCAAGCCGTAACAGTTTTGTGCAAATTTGGCAAACAATTGCCTAAGACACACATATGACATGGCTGGCTTACACAATTCGCCAAATAGCTGCAAGCTGCCTAATTATGTCTTATTGGTATTTGCCACATGTTTAATGACTTTAACCAAAACAAAAACACGAATAAAAAGAGCATAAATTTACTCCACGTAAATGGCATTGCTGCGAAGGTCGATGCTGTCCGTTGCTTCTATGACAAAGTGACCTAAATGGAAGCATAAGCATATTCATATGCTCAGAGTACGGCAAGAAACCGAAATGCCAAATTTCAGAGACACTTAACTTGGCCGACTATGGCTTAGTTAAAGAAACAAAGACCGTCTGCGCTTAAAGTTAACAAAAACTGCCAAGTGGGACAGAGCGGCGCATTTCTGCAAAATACAATATTTACTTTTTATTAGGCAGTTGGCTAACCATATTTTTTAAATTATAATTTTAATTTTAGCACAATTGCACGCAGATTTCAATTAAAAGAAATATTTATTACATTTTTCAAAAACACTTAGAGGCAACAAATCATAAGCCACGAGCGCGGCAGCATTGAAAGGCAACAGCGCCAGGCAGTCAAATAAAATATTTAAACAAATACGTTAATTAAGTGTTGCGTGTTTGCCGTCTATTAAAAATGTTAGCGTTAATGTTTAACTTAAAAGATAAAAGTAAAAACAAAAAACAAAATGTGCAAAAAATAAATAAATTAAAATTAACAAATCGCATAGCGCAAATGAACTCCCGCGCAATTCACTTTCCAATGCAATTAGTTGTTGCGTACACACGACAATGTACAGTAATACCTCGAATATGCAAATTATCCAAAAATAAAAGCTCATGCGGGATTTTCGGCTTTGGCTTAATTTAGGAATTGTTTCATTAACAACTAAAATATACGCTAACAATTTGTAGGCAACTTTTAAGATTTTTTTTTGGATATTTGCCAATTTCAATGTGCATAAAAATAAAAAACAAAAAATTCATAAAATAAAGGCATTTTCTTGTAAAAATTTAAATATGATATTTGACAAAATCTAACAAAAACTATTTGACAGCATTATGATCTAAATTTTTAAACGTTCTAGAGAACCAATGGAAAAGTACGCATGGTAGCAGTAGTACAGATTATTTGTTTTTCTAAGATCTCACATATCCAAACTTACGTCAACAACTTGAGACAAATTGTGTTGCTAAGGATGGCATACTCTTATACTTACACAGCTGAGTTTGGAATTTGTAATACTCAGACGAACCCACACAAATGACACAAATGATAAAGATTTCTGCTTTGTCTGAGCATGTACCAAAATTTGATCATAATGATTCCGCCTTGTATTGAAATGTGAACCACTCATGCTCACATTTTCAAGGTAAAACTGTACTTTGTTATTTTATATTTTATTTATCTGTTTTTTTTTCTTTACTTACAGTTACACGCATATTTATTTCATTTGCGTGCTGCGTAAATCTTTAACCGCCGCTGGCTGCTGCGTGCGTGTGACGCCGCGCGAGTTTGGCCCACGTAGTTTATCTTATTTCTTTTGCTGTTTTTTTACAGACACATATTTCTTGCCATTTTTGAAGACAGTCAGTAGCCAAAGTAGCAGAGAGAAAAAAGAAATAATGAGAAATAAATAATAATAATAGAAAATGCGAAAAAATCAACAATTGCAAACAATTTTGCTTTCATTAATTGCGCTGGCGGCACACATTACTCGCATCTGCTTGCTGTTTGTTTTCTTTTGTTTCGCCTCTGCTCCGCTCCTCCAGCGCCTCTTCAGTGGCCTCACAAGCGAGCAACACACGCACGCATGCGCCAATTTAACAAGCATTGTGTGCATTTTGACAGTTTATTATTTTCGTTGTTTTTGTTATTTTTGTTGTTTTCTCGTTTCCATTTTCTATTATACATATTATTTATTATGGTTTTTTACACACTTTTGTGGCAGACTGTTGTATTGATTTTTATTGCCATATATCTTGCTTCCACATGCGTTGCGATTGACATTCGGTGGCGCCCACTTTTCGCGCGCATCAATCTGCCAGCGGACGTCTGCCAAAAAGCCGAAAGACTTTTGCATTATTTTCTTTATTTGATGGCTTCTGCTTTGGCTATGCATTGTCAAATTTGGTCAGAAAGGAAAAATGCACAAATCATTTTGCAAACAGCTTTTGTAAATTAAATGAGCGCGTCTAACGATTTTGAACGATTCATCGGCATTTTAGTTCAAAGTCATCGATATTATTTTGTGTGCTATTTTTTTTGCTTTTGATGCTTTTCGTTTTGGACAGCTCTGGTTGACAGCATTGCGACAGTTTTGGTGAATGTTAAACGTTTTGCAATTATTTATTTTTTTATTTTATTTTTTAACAACATAAATAAAATACAAATAACTGGCTGGGAAAAATATTTGCACAACAGAAACTTTAATTGACGGTTTCCGTTGATAAAGGATCGTTTCTTTTGCTTAGAAAAAATTATTAAATATGACGTAAAAACTTTATGATTTTTCATATTTAACTTTAGCATTTTTTATGAGTAACGTTTTGCTGATTGTATTTGTATTTTATGTTTCTTAGACTATTGTTGCCTTGTCATTATTTCGTCACAAATTGATTTGTAATGCCTCAAAGTGTAGGCCGCAGATCACATAGAGTCGGCGTTCAAATCTTTTGTCATAAATCACAAAAGATATTTAACCGCATTTATTTGTACTAACTTGCAGTGGATTTTTTTTTTATTTTAAAATAAATTGGGTAATTACAAAAATTGCCTAATTGCACCTATAAATATTTGAGACCACATTAATCACAGCAGTGGCCATGCATGTGCTTATATAGAAGTAATCATATAATCGATTTTTATAGAGGTAGATCATTTCTTTTGAGTTTACCTTTTATGAAGCAGCAATAATCATAACTCCATTGAATAGATTGATATTGGCATCAAGGCATTATGTAAATAATTTACTTCTGAGCTAAGTTTAAAATGATTACCCCTAAGCTAAGTGATGGTACATTAAGTTTCCCTTCTATTGTCTTCTGGCTGGTACTTGCTATGTCAGCAAGAAAGTTTATACTTAATAAGAACATACATTTGGAATCGATTTAAAGCAAAAATTATCTTCTTTTAATAGCCACCACTTCGAATATAGTATTCTGCTGGAAAAATAAATCAGAGAATTGAATTTACTTCGGGTCAACACTAGGTCCATTGATCAATTAGAGCATAAAATCTTCGAAAAAGTATAGTAAAGTACATCAACAATGACTAGAGAACCATGCAAGTTTCCTTGCTGAGGTACTGAATAGCTTAACTCAAAAATGAAGGTGATAATCAAGGCTTAGGCAACCTAACATTGTAGTTTCAAAGTATTGGGTATCCGTAACTGCCACTAAGGTAGTTTCCTTTTCAAATTTTTTTCACAGTAATTTTTATTTTTCAAAGTATCTATTTTAATGGCTCACATTTTGAAGAAAAGGCAAACTTAAATGGTATTTAAAACAAAATTAAAAAATGTATTAAGTTTGTTGCAGATTTATGTTTATCGATTAATGATTTTATGTTTTTTGTTTTTGTGTTTTTATTGTAATTGTCTGCTTTCATCGCTTCTAGTTTAATTGTTAATATATTAAAATAAAAAATAAAAAACTATATTGCAAAAAACGAAAAGTATAATTTCATTTGTACACGAAAACGAAATCGAAAGTGGCTCAGAAGCAAACGAAACCAACAACATTTTGTTGCATGTTTAAATGTTGCACTTAAATGCGCAGCAGTGGCAACAATTGCAGCAACAACAACAACAACAACAATAACGACGACTACTATTTAAAGACTATTAAATTGTAACAGAAGTACAACAAACTGCACACGACAAAACAAAACAAAACGAAACGAAAGTCGACTAAAAGCAAAGAAAACTAGAAAAGTCCAAAAACAAAAACAACAACAACAACAAAAAGTAGAGCTAACAAAACTGAAACCAAAGGCAAACTTCTGCGCGTCTTTGCACAATTTACACCGAATTTAAGTAAGAAAAAACTTAAATGGAAAGAAAACCCGTAGAAAACCAACGAAGCTTATAGAAAACTCATTGTATTTAGTTTACATTTTTGCTTTTCTTTTTTTATTTTTTTGTTTTCTTTATTGCAAAGCAAAGCGCTTCTTATTTTGCTAATTTGTTTTCAGCTTGCCTTCGCAAGACAACACTTGTGGCAGCAGCAGCAGCAGCAGCAACAACAACAACAACAATTAGTCCATGTAACACAAATTGAAAGTGGCAGCCAGTGAGCGGCTAAGAAGTCGCTACAAACGTCAGCCTGGCACGGTTTAAGCGTTAATACGCCGTTGATGCCCCAGCCACGAACATGAACGAACATGCTCGACTGCTTAACTGCAGTCTTCTGCTGCGCAACAAGCCGCTGAAGTCCGTGCAGGCCGTGTGTGTGTGTGTGAGTGTGTGTGTGTGGGAGTGAGTGTGTGCTCTGGCAATTGCCGGCAGTTAAACAGCAGTCAAACACCTTTGCTCTGACAGCTGTTGCAGTTACGCTGAAACTACTTTATCACGCTCAAACTCCCTATAATAAATATTTGAAACAAGCTAAGTTTTTTAGGTCGCATTCCGCTTTATTGGTATCTCTATACAAAGCATTACTCTATATCACTAGAAATGTATGTATTCTTTATAAATAAGTCGTTTGCATTTTGGGGAACCACCAAAAATTTAAATTTATTAGTTTGCGCACGATCAAAAGTTTTTGTTTCTCTGCGCATTGTCATCAACAAACTTAAATGCTATCACAGACTTTACTTAAGTATTGTGTAATCCATAATATTGTCTGCACAACAGTTTAGAAAATACAGAAGCAATTGGGAATTAAAAAAATAAAAATAAAATTTTGCTGTAGGGTAAAAACAACAAAAACTCACTGAGAGTAAAATTCAGTCAGCTTTCATTAAAAGTTATTTATGCAAACCAAAACACAAAACTAAAAAACAAGATTACACAAATGGATTATATCTATGAAGTTTATTTTGTTAAGTTCCCTTATAAAAAGTTATATAAAAGTGGATTTGCAGAATGCCGCTGCCGTCGTCAGCTCTATGACAGGCTAAGAATGCATTAAGTTGTTGCCAACTTATGCCAATATTGCCAAGCATTTCTAAGCAATAAACCTTTTCAAACATTCATTGTCACAAATTCAAAGCATTGTTGCAGCGAAATTTCGCAGCCTGGCATATTTTGCAGCAATAAAGCGTCGCTGCCTATTGCACTTTCATGGCTCATGTCTGAGACTGCGCTACAAGAGCCAGGGCTGGGCGTCGCTAGACTGGGCTGGCATAGGGCAGCATGAACTTGGGTGCACTGCCCGGCGCCTGCTCACGTAGTCGCATGTGTGAGCAGGTTTCATGGCGTCGCAGCCAAATGTTAAGGTTACTAACCGTTGAACAATGGTCAGCATGCCTAAGTAATTGCGTACAATTGTCACGAAGCACGAAGCACGCATGTAACCGTTTATTCACTTCACAGACTTGCTATATGCCGACTTCGTTTTTTTTTTATATTTCCTTTGTTTTCTATTTTTTTCCAATTCTTTTTTTCATGTCGCTCGTTTAATAATTTGCATGCAGCCCAAAGCGGCGACAATTTGCTCAGACGTACGTGCAAGTCACAGGTTTGCGTGTGTGCCATGCGCTTTGACTGCCTGGCTGTTGGCTATGCAGGACCAGGCCAGGATTTGCGTCTAGCAATTATCGCCTTTGACAGCCGTCGCCTCAACTGCACTTGCATTTCGGCTAATCAAGGCAATTATGTTAGCTGGAATGCATGTCTGCGTCGCATTCAGACGACAATCGTCGGCCCACTTGGGCCAAGTTTCAAATGACACGCATGGCAAAAGAGACAAAGAAGAAGCAGAAGCAGACAAGAGGCGAACAACGAAATCAAACCTTTCAAAAACGTATGCCGCAGCGTTGAGTCAAATATTGTATTATATATGCGTCACTGCTAACCTATAAATTATGAATTCCGTATAAACAAACGAAAAAAAAAGAAAAAACTAAAAATAAAAATGTTAAGCTTTCATTTCACAGAAATGTTAAATCAAAGACCAAGAGCCATAGCTGAGAATGCACAAAAATTGCATGTCTGCGAATGACGGACTCACTGGCTGCCTGACTGCGTGTCTGTCCGACTGTCTGAGTGTCTGACTGCACGAATGTCTGAATGAAGACCTACTGGCGGTGTATAATTAATGCATTAAGCCAAGTTTGAAATTCATTTTCGTAAGATAAGACAATATTTGTGCGCATGGAGCAGCAGCAGCGTGCCAGCGAGGGGGGGACGCTTACATTTTTGCCAATTGCAATTTGCAATTGTGCAGCGTTATGGAGCAGCGCTGACTGCAACATGCCGATGTTTGCACAAGCCACAGCATTGCTTGTGCCTAAGAGTGGCCCAATAGTGGCAATTAAAGGCAAATGCACTTTGTAGGGGCTTTATGTTTAGCACTTGGAGTCACATGTGCCATGCGGTGGCCGCTATGCCTGTCCAGAAACCTAAGCAGGGATGACATTGGCTAAACTCCCCTTGCATGAATTTTCTCGCAGTAGGCGGTACAAATCTCACATCTCAATGACATTAAAAGTTCTGATTAAACTTTTTGAAAAAATTCCACTCTAAGCCGCTGAGCCTAAAAAATATCTTCTGTTTTGCAGCGCATATACATATATTTCACCATTAGTACAGACGGGCGATTGGGGAACTTCTTTATAGACTTCCTTAACTATGTTTGGAGGTGACACCTCTATTTTAGGAGAGTCGCAGATGAACCAAAGAATCATAAGAATCATTTGAGCAAAGTACACGCCGGGTTTTTATAATATTCAGGTATATGATTGGATATTATTCAAATTATCAAATCCAAAATTTGTTAACGATATCTTTATAAACAAAAAACTTTTTCTCAGTAAATATGATTTTTCGGCGGATCGTTCCTCTGGCAGCTATATGATATAGAGAACCGATATACATAATATTGCGATAAATGATTGGGCGTTACCTAAAACAATTAAATCCAATATTTGGTTACGATATCTTAAAAAACAAAACGGATTAGAAGAGTCTTCTTGCCAAATTTGTTAGTTGCAGGTTTAACCGATTCCGAGATCCGTTTGTTCATACAATGAGGTATAAAAATAAGACAGTTAAATTCATCAACTTCAGCTTCAATTGCGCACGCAGGCAAATATGCGACAAATTACTTTTTAACGCATTTCACAAGCGCGCTGAAAATTTCAATTCAAATAATTGAAGACGCCAGCAAAAATCCCAGCAACAACAGCAACAGCTATAACTTAATAAAATTTAAAAAAAAAAAATAAAAAATACGGAAAAAAAGAAAAATAGAAAAAGCAAAACACTTGAAAGATTTCGCAAATGCTGAAATACTGAAATGCTGCTGGACCACAGACCAACTCCCACTTGGCTTAAGTGCAGTGAGAAGAAAATACTTTTTGCCATTGCGCAACGAAAACTTGCAACATCTTCGCGCTTGCCACACACTTGCGCGCCAAGAGACACGTAAAAGCAACAGCAACAACAACAACAACACACTAAGGAAAAATAACATCAGCTACTGCATTTTCACCCAAGTAGTCTTCAACGCCGTCATCGTCATCGTCGTCGCTGCCTTCGTCGTCTTTCACAGCAGCAGCGCTGAGAAAACTTGCAGCCGAGCCAGGCACCGTCGTCAGCGTGCAGCGCAACGAAAGTGCAACAAACGCCAAAGCAGCGGGTGTCACTGCGATTTTAATGACAACTGCGACTGCGACTGCGACGTCGACGTTGACTGCACGAGCGCTGCGGCTGCATGCCAGTGGCAAAACTTGCCTGGTTTTTGGGTATTTTGGGTTTGGCTGCAGCTTCGGCCGTTACGTTGCCGCTGCAATTATGCTGTGGCTCGGCGCGACGAGGAGCAAATGACAGCAACCTGATGGCAACTGAAGACGCGTCTGACCACTTTGTGCAATAATACACAAGCGAGTCAAAAAACAAAAAAAGAAAAGAAAACAAGAAAACACAAGCAAAGCAAACAAAAGACGTGAAACAAAACGAAAACACTTTGGTTCGCTTGCTGTTTGCTGTTGGATGTTTGCTATGCAGCTGAGTTTTTGGTCATATTTTTGCAATTTATGCGCGTTGAAAACGTGTAAATCACAACAACACCAGCAACAACGACAACAACAACAGCAGCAAGACACGACACAAAATTTGCAACGAAGATGCCACAAAGCAGCAGCAGCAAACAGCAACAACAACTCAAGGCAGCAGCAGCAGCAGCAAAATCGACAAAATGCAAAACTCGTTTGTCGGCTTACATGGCTTACACGGCTGGACTCGGTGGCGTATGAGTAATGCGGAAGTGGCGACAAAATTTTTAATTTGCTTCAATGCTTGAATGAAAACGAAAACGAAATTGAAATTGAAAATGAAACTGAAACTGAAACTTTCTTTAGGCGGGTGAAAATTGGCTACGAGTTTACTTTGCCACAGCACAACAACAACAACAACAACAAATACCAAATTTTTCTTATTTTTGCCGCCGCTGCTGCTGCTTACAACATATTTCAGCGTCTAATGACTTTTATGCAAAGCTCAAAAAATAATTTGAAATAAATTGAAAGGCTGTCAAAGGTTGAGCATAATTAACATATTTTCTAATTAAACGCAAAGCGTACGGGAATTCGGCGCAAAACTGTGTGAGTGAACAGAGAGTGAGACAGTGAGAGCGAGAGAGAGGGAGAAAGGAGAGAGTGTAAGAGAGAAAGCGCATTGAACAATTCAAAGGCAGATGATTAGCTGTCGATTGGTTAACAAAATCTGCTTTTAATGACGGCAATCATTGCTTATGATTTAACTGCAACAACAACAACAATAACAACAACAATAAAAACCAAACAAAAATTACACAGCCACAATTAAAACAAAAATTACAAATATTACAACAAGCAAAACAACAACAGCAATCTGTGAAGCTGAACAACGTCAACATGAAAGCGAAGCGGCTTATCCAACAAAAACATAATAAGCAAAAATAAAAAAACTTAAAAATAATATTTAATAAAAAAAAAATAAAAATATTGTGTACACGAGACAAAACAAGCTGAGAAACGTCACTTAAGTGGATTGGCAAAACATTTGATGATACAACTAAATGAATTTGTTAAACGTGCCTCAAGCAGACCCAACTGTTCACTCACTCTAAGGACTCTTTCACTTTGCCTGTGCTTTGCACCAAACTAATTTGAAAGTTTTCAAAGGTCTGGCGCAGCGAGAAAGGAAACACAGCTTCAGTGCAATGCATAGAAAGCAATCAACTGCACTAGAAAGGGCTATGGCAGGCTTGCTTTGTTCGAAATCCATTTAACAAAAAAACGGTACAGTTTTTCCCCTCGAGGTAAAAACATCGAATCATTTAATAATGCGTAATGGTAGCGCACTACCAAGCAAGTGGTCACACGAAACAATTCACAGTTACAACCAAAAGCTGCTCTACCTCTTTAATATTTCTCTAGTTTATGCGAGAGCGAATTGAATTTATAAATTTCCCAAAAATACTGATATTTTCATAAAAATAACATTGATCTAACATAGAATAAAACTTAAAAGCTTGGAAGAAAGAAAGTAAATATTTAAATATTGTTTCATTCATTTTCAAATAAGCAAAAAAAAAAAAAAACCTCGCCTACAGCAGGGCTCGGATTTAATGATACATATAAATAATAATAAAAATTCCGTACAAATGAATTTCATTTAAATGTCAAAAAAGAAAACTATAATTCTATATATGAAAGCAATGTAATAGGGAGCATATACAAAGTAATTTACATCTAAAATATGTATATGCTTGCTGTACTCACAAATTTATATCTTTAGTAGAATTAGCATTGAAAGCATACCTAGAAAACACTTGTTTAGTTTTCAGTTCAGATCTAGATGCGATTTAATACAGTTAATCTCTACTAGAAAGGCAGGGCTATAGTCGGGCGTAACCGACTATAGAAAACCCTGTACCGAAGCCAAATCTTAATATATTTTTTTGTTGCTTTAATTCATTCATGTAAGGATATCTGAAGAAAAAAAATTTTTTTTTTTGTAAAAGCCATTTTTCGGCCGATCGTTCCTATGGCATATATATGTTATAGTGCACCGATATTTATCATATTTAGATATATGATTTGAATTTACTTAGAATCCATAAATCCAAAATTTGGTAACGATATCTTAATAAACAAAAAAGTTTTTCTCAGTAAATGTTGTTTTTCGGCCGATCCTTCCTATGGCAGCTATATGTTATAGTCTACGGATATTTATAATATTCGGAAATATTATTGGATATTACTTAGAATTGGTAAATCCAAAATTTCATAACGATTGCTTAATATACAAAAAAGTTTTTCCCAGTAAATGTTGTTTTTTGGCCGATCGTTCCTATGGCAGCTATATGATATAGTGAACCGATATACATAGTTTTTAGATATGTGATTGGGCATTAGGTAAAACAATTAAATCCCAAATTTTGTAAACATATCTTAAAAAATAAAGTGGTTTTTGTTACTAAATATGGCTTTTCGGCCGATCATTCCTATGACAGCTATATGTTATAGATCGAATATCGAAAAAAAAAAATAAACTCGTTATGCCTATGGATTGGCAGAGTCTTCGTGCCAAATTTGGTGGTTGTAGGTCTTACCGTTTCCGAGATCCGTGCGTTCATACGGACAGACGGACAGACGGACAGACGGACATGGCTATATCGACTCGCCTTTCGATGCTGATCAAGAATATATATACTTTGTGAGGTCTGCCACGCCTCCTTCTGCCTGTTACATACATTTGCACAACTTTAATATACCCTTTACCATTTTTTGGTACAGGGTATAAAAATAAAAATGGTTCATTCAAAATAATGCGTATTTTGATGTTTGCAGACATATCTGCCGGGGTCAGTATTTTGCCTTTTCAGCAACGCTTCCACAGTAAACCCATGTTGTATAAACTGACTGCTGCTGCTTAAGTAAGCATTTTGAGGTCATTGCTGTTGATGTACGTTAAATTATAATTTTTTATGTTTTTTTTTTTTACCATCATAACAAATTGAAGCTGTAACTGCCAGTAATATTCGAAGACAAAGACAAACTTAAACACTTCCAATGCAACTAATGAAGCAGGCATGCGGTGCATTTTTTATTTTATGGCATTTGATTAGACCTTTAGCTGCATCACAGTCAATTAGCAGGCAGACTATGGCAATATAAGCCAATCAACGCTTCTGCCTTGATGCACGCAGCTTGAGCCGTGCACGCGTGTCATAACCGAGGCAGGCCAGGCCAAGTCGAGTCAGGCCAGGCCAATAAACACATTATCGCCCTTCAAAGCCATGTAGGCAGTGCCGCCAGCCACTAATTCACACGTTACGCGCTTTTAATTGGCTTTTACTTTGTCAAAAGCCAAAGAGCGAACTTTGACAGCGACTGTCACCTCGGCGCGAAACTGTTCCAAAGGCTGCCCGAAGCCACTAAGCGCAGAGCTACGCCGTTCTTTCACCTTTATCGTCGTGGAGCTTACGCTGAAACTTTTTTTTTTATTATTATTATTTTTAGTTATGCTTTTTTACACACAACATTTATTATGCTGGCCCCTAAGACAACCTGTTTCACAACAGTCTGGCCGCTGCTTAGCCATGACGCGGAGTGTCAGGCAGCGGCGCTGGCTTTGTCTTGTTTGATTTATAAATTCGCATAATTTCTTTTCAATCGAAGTCGGTTAGCTGCTACACACGAAAGTGGGTCAATTCGTTCCACTTTGTGGGTAACATTCAACATTGTTGAATTATTTCTTATGCATTTTTTGCGTTAACGCTCCCGAAGTGACAAAATGTTAATGGCTTTCGTCATTTAATTAAATGAAAGTCGCTGAGATATGCGTATGACACACAGCAGGAGGGGGGTGCAGTGCTGTATTCGTGAATTTGGATTGGATTGGGCGCTGGCGAATTTCGTTTGGGAAGCATGTGAATTATTATTATGAACTTGCTACGTAAACAAAATGTCGGCAAAGCCAGATTTTTTTTATTGTTGTTGTTGTTGTTGCTTTATTTGTTGTTTAATAATTTGTGTTTACCAAGTGAAAGTGGACATGAAGGTTGCTTACTTTTTTTTTCTGGTTTGAATTTTTTTATTATTATTTTATTTTATTTTTTTTTTTCTGTAGTTTAACTGCCGCGTCGTCGTATTATTTTAAAGGCACGAAAACAAAAATCGCGAATCCCAAAGTGGCAGCCAAAATCAGAAACCTATGAAGACAACATCTTCGCCGGTGACTATGAAAATGACAACAGATGTTGTCGTTGTCGATTTCAAGTTGTTGTCTATTTGCTTGTCTGTCTCTCTCTCTTTCTCTCTCTCTGTCTCTGTCTCTGTCTCTGAATGTCTGTCTCTGAATGTCTGTCTGCCTGTTTCTGGTTGCAGTAGCGCTTGTTGTTGTTCAAGTTGTTTGCTGCTGCTGCTGCTGTTGTTGGCGCCTGCAACAGTCGGTAAATCATAGCAGCAAAAAAAAAAAGGAATTAAGCAGCCGAACATACAAGTAGCAAACACACATTTTCTAAGGTCGCAACGACACTTAAATGCCATACACGGCTGACTGCAATAAATAAAAGCGTGGTTCATGCTGATAAAAAAATCGCAAAAAAAATAACACAAGAGTGTGAAAAATGATATCATTTGCATTAAGGTCTTAGTGCCGAATATGCATATACAAATTATATTATTAGCTTTTTTATAATTTAAATTAATAAAGCCTCAAGAAACTGATATATATAATTTGTTTTAGTTATTGAATATTAAAAGAAGCAAACAAAAATAAATGTGTGCTTTAAAAAAGTGATTATAGGAAATTTTAAATTTTCGTGCTGACTTTGTAAAATTTATTCATTTGTCACAGACTCAGTAAACTGTTTGGTTAATAAAATCTGTAAATTTTGAGAAGACCGCGTATAAAATTTGACAATACTTCATAATTTTTTCTATATAAAATGCATTCACATAACCGATCAGCTCCCTTAACAGGACAGAAACATCCCAACCGACGGTTGGCGGTTATGGGAGACTTTGGTGTATAAAAGGCTTGGAAGTGCAGCGTCATGTATTTGGCACAATGCGCTCTGCTGAAGTGCCTGTTGACTTTTGGGTTAGTGCAATCTGCATTCTCATTTGCCAAAGTGTTACCAACTGCAGACAGAAATTATTAAACCGTCGCCAAGTCGTGTGTATGCCACAAAAATTGCAAAACAAAATAGCAATGGAAAAAAAAGGGAAACAATGCAGATAAAATAATGGCAATGCGCATGCCTCAGAAACTCAAAGACGCCTACAGCAACAACCATACCAACAACAACAAAACAAGCAGTTCCTGTTTTATTAAATGCTGTTGTTGTTGTTGTTGTTGTTAGTGTTATTATAACTTTTGTAACTGTTGTCTGCCTATATGCAATGCGCAAAGGAAGACGTTGCTGCTGCCCATGTTGTTGCTGCTGCTGCTGTTGCTGATGACGAGCTGCAATGCAATGCGCAGACTGCATGATGATTAACAAAAAATTGTTGCGCTTTTGTTTGTCTTTCTTCTATTGAATTAATTTTGTTTCTTCGTTTTTTTTTTTTTCTTTTTTTTTGTTTCTTTTGTGCACATCAGTTGTTATGCGTTGTAATTGTCTGTTGTTATTATTATTGTTATTGTTGTTGTTATTGTTGTTGTTAATGTTGCTGCAAACTCACGCTTATGTCAATAGACTCGACTGCGCTTTACGGCATCCACACAATATGCTCGTAGCGCGTCTGCTGCCTGCTAGCCTGCAAAACGTGCAGACCAAATATGAAAACAAAAAAAACTAAAAAAAAAACGAACACAGACTGCCACACTAATAAAAACAGGCAACAGCTGGCGCTTGTGCAAAGGTTAAGGACAATGTTGATTTTACGCGCATAAAAACCCAAAAATAAAATAAAAATCAGTCGTGAACAGGAAGTTGGCAGCAGACATTCACGGTTGGGACTTTAGCTTAGATTTTGTGTGCACATTGTGACGCTTGGCGTGAGCTGCTGCGTTGACCTTAGCTTAAACCGTGATTCAACTGACAGTGGAGAAAATCAAAAACAAAAAAAATTTTGTGCTAGCAAAGCCACAAAGTCAAAATGTATTCCTCCTGTGTCGAGCGTGACACGCTGCACGAATATGGGAGCACAAAAAGAATTTTGTAAAGACTCGTCAGTTTTTTTTTTTTTACATATTTATTATAACCTTGAAGGTAAGCAAAGGGCCCCGTGTACTATATGACATGAAACAAGGCTGCAACAGCCAACAGTGAACCACCTTTGCTAGCACGTCAAGACTGCTGTGTAACTTTTTTGAATATTTTGTATCCTTGATATTTGCCTTAAGCTACAAAGCTAGCGCGCCTAGAGTTAGCCTGGCGCGGACACTGCTGCACTAGCACTAGCAGCAGATCTAGATCTCAGTTGCACGCCTTTGCAGCCTTGCACGCGGGGCATAACGTGACACGCCATTTCGCGCGAAGCCTTACATCACACAGCAGACTGCTGAGGCGATGGATTGGCTTTGATTGCTGCACTGTCAACTGCTGCCTGACACTTATCAACACTTTCGTCATTAATTATTTGATTTGGCTTTATTTAACCATTTAGGCACGCCGCCAGCCTAGACAATTTTCAAAAGTAGTTCCGTACAGTAATGAAATTGATTTAATTTCCAAAACAAATGCGCACACAAATTTAACTGCAGCACGGCGGCCACTGTAACCAAGCAGTAATTTAAAACAGACCAAAGCCACAGTCAACTCCAAGAGAAACACCCGCTTGCTGTGCAAGTCACACATAAACACACGCCTAGAGAGCCAACAGCGCTTAATTATTTTATTTGTTTGCGCTGCGAAATGGTCTACAGTTTTGTGCCGTTACAGTTTTATGCTACAGTTTTGCTTGCAGTGCAGCGTGCCCTCATTGCGGCTTAACAACGAAAATACCGACTCGCGGTCAAGTATCGCGCAGCCACTCACTCATTATGCATGCACATATGTGGTATGTATGAACATGAGTGTTATTGTTGTCCATATATTGTCAAACCTTCGTTCGGTTGCTTTAGCGTCGTTTTTCAACATGATTTACGACTTATATAAGGCAACGCCGCTCAATGCCTCAATTATGTTCAATTAGCGCGCACTGCGCTTCTTAAGAAATGCTTAAAAACAACAAATCATTAAAAAGAAACTAAAGCGTAGCCGATAATGCCGGATGCACGATATAATAAACGGTATTTCGCATTTGCATGCCGCCCATTTGGCACGCCTTGGCTACATGCCTCTAAGCCAAATTATTGTTTGTACAATAAATTTTTGTTATTCTGTGATTTTTTTCTTTTTACCTTAACACGTCTTAAGACACCACAACAGCATATTAAGAGAAGATAAAGAAAACCATAAAAAAATGATGTTACGCGGTTTTCAGGGTTTCCGTTTGGTAAAGTCAAAATCATAAACAAAAACCAAAACAACATATGCAACGGAAATCGAAAGCGAATTTTGGGTTAGGCTGCGCGGCCAATAAAAATTTGTTAACAGTTGCGCGTGCACTGCACTTGTACGAATGCATCGTCACCGACAACAGCAGCGCTACTCAAACTGCGCGTAGGCCTCGGCCTCGACTTGGCTGCTTAGCTGCTTGGCTGCTTCTTGTCTGCCGGCGCAATGCACTTTACATGCACTTCACCGCAAGTGAGTTTTTGAAGCGTTTCATGTTGCATCTTCTTCTTTTTATCATTTTTTTGTTTTTATTATTTTTTGGCTGTTTTGTTAAACGTGGCCTGCTGCAGGTTTCTTACTGAGTGTTGCTGTTGTTGTTGCTGTTATTGCCTGCATTGCTGCTATGTTGGCATTAAGCGTTGTCAGCGCAGGCACTTCTGCAACGTTTTGGTTTTTGATTTTTCGACTTTTTTTCCTCATTTTTTATTTTTTGTTTCCACTGCATGGCTTCCTTTGCATCTTCATTTAAGCATTTTTTTTATGATGTGGTATTTTTTGTTTTCTTAATGTTTTTTTGTATTTTTTTGTTTTTTGATGCTTATGAAAAGGGAAAGTTCATTGCAGCGCTTTGAGTTTTCATTTTTTTAATTTTGTGGAATTTAATTTTATTTGAATTGTTGCTTTTATTTTGATTTTAAAATATTTTATATGTTTGTTTACTTAAATGACGCGTATTAATAAGTATGTACAATTAATTAGGCAGTCAAAAACGCTTTGGCGCATAAATAAATTTTAAGCAGACACTAAGTGGCTTGACTAGAAGCCACACCACACCACGCCAGGCCAGGCCAGGTCCGACTACACCAGGCCAGACCACTTTGGCTGCTGTTGAAAGTGAAATTTCTTTTGGAAATCTTCATCTGCATAATGTAACAGAATAATAAGGTAGACAACTAAACAACTAACCAAAATATAAAACAAAAAATACCAAAAAAATAAAAACACAATTTTAAAGACGTTTGCAGGCTTGTGTCGTCTGCATCACAGCGTGCACAGTATGCCTAGTTGAGTTCAAGCGAGTTCACACCGTTTCTCATGACTTATTGGTAAACAGTTTTGCCTTTTAAAACTTAAAACAGCTATAAAAAAAAACACAATCAGCTTCAACTTAAGGCAACCAATGCTTTTACAGAATGCCATAAAAGCTGCGCTTAGCGCTTAGTGGATCTCTATTGTTTTTATTACTATTTTTATCTGCGTATAATCGTAGAACACTGACCGGCATACTAACCTAGTTGGGCGCATTGTTGGAAATTTGCATACGCAACAATGCAGCAGACATTGATAAATTTGAAAACGAACAGAAAAAATTTTTATTTATTTTTAATAGTTGAACAAAAAACAAAAATCTTTATTTATATTTCTTGTGTTTATTTGCAATGCGAAGAATTCCATTAATCGATCTCTCTAGATTATTTCAGAGCGTATTTTGCTGAGAAGGAAAGTAAACAGGGTACAGTGAAACCAGACAGGAGGTGATGAGTGCATGGAATTGCCGAGTAAAATTCAGCCAGAATGGCAAAAGAACACTTTAGTTATAATAATTAATTAAATTTTGGTATATAGGAAAATCCTTATAGACAAGGGGAAGCCATAAAAAGATATATTTTTAATCAAGATCATGACCAACTTTACTTAGTACATATTTTTATTTAAGTGCAAAATAACATATGAAACGCTCTATTTTTTATTTTTTTATTTTTTATAAATTCTTCAGCCGATGTAACAAGCAAACTGCTTTAACCCGAAGTCCCATTTGTTTTCAAAAAAAGCTATGAATAAATAGAATAGAAATATATAAAAAGTAAACGCTAATTCCTATTGATTTAATTCGAGTAATTGAGTCTTTGGGTTCTAGAAGTTTACAGTTATTGAAGTTCGACTGTATTTAGTTTTAAAGATGTCTCCATATTAAAATTTTTCAAGTTAATTTAAATTTAAAGCCTTCGAGAAACTTTTGAATGCAGTTGCATAATTCTTTTAATCGAATCTTTCAGTACTCACCAGATTATTAATGCCAGGTGCATGTGGACCTGGTGGCCGCAGGTTTTGTTGCTGCTGCTGTTGCGTTATAAATCCTTGCGGCTGCGCAGCGCACACACAAAGGCATAATGTGCCAACAAGCACAAAAATTGCGCGCATTTTGAATCACTCAAAAACTCAAGGCAAAGTAATGTAAAATTTCCTTTTTTTTTTGTTTTTGTTTTTTGTATAGCAAAACGTATGCTTTTTATTTTTTAAGTTTTTGTAATTTGCTTTACTTTGCGTTGCCTACTTGTCAACTTAGTCTGCACTTTTGCTTGCAATGAATTGTCATTAAAAATGTTACACACGCCGAAACCTCAACTCAAATGCCTGTTGTATTAATTTCTTTTCGCATTTAATTTAAATTTATTTTTATTTTTGTTTTTTTTTTTCTATTTTTATTATTTTTTGTTAAAATTGTTGTATGCAAATGCCATTTAGGTATTTTAACATTCGGTTAACGTAACGGCAGGCTTATAATATAGCGACGCGTACGCGTTGTAGGCAATGATAGAACAGAGACAAGAGCACGACTTGTCTGGTAAAAGTTCGAAGCTTAACTGAAAATCATTAAACGTTTGGTAACAATTTTAAGCCAAGCTGAAGACACCGCAAGCCACAAAATAACATCAACAACAACAACAAGAAAACAGCAGCAACAGCCAAACCAAACACAAATAAATATGCGAAGATGCCAAAACACGTAGATAACATGTTGCTGAGCACAAAGCGACGCCAGTGCAGCATGTTGCCAACCACAAATGAGCGCGGCAGATGTTGCCATGCGTATGAGTAACAAAAAACCACCCGCTATAAAACTATAACCGATAATTTTAAAATGAAGGCACGTTTTCCTATCGTTCAGTAAGTTCTATATGTATCGTGGGAATTGTACTCACCCTTTGTTTGCAATTGCCAACAGTTTAACAGCATAGAAACACACTCTTGTTGTTGCTATATTTTACTCTTCGTCGTGCACTAAATAAATATTGTATACTCTCATACTCGCTCTTGCATTGAACCACGGACGAAGAAAGTATTAAGTTTGCGAATAAGAAGAGAAAGAAAGAAAAGAGAGCTCTTAAAGCAAAGCAAGTTTTTGTTGTTGTTATTGCTTAGTGATCTTGATGTATGCTTATTGTTATTGACGCGTGTTGCGTTTTAAAAGTGTTGCTGGATCATGTTGCTTAGCAGAGTAATATGTGTTGCCAACATTGTTGCGCTCTGCAAGTTGTATATTGCTTTTAGCATGCGTTGCATTTTTTCGCACTTTCATTCATAATTGCAATTCACGCGCGCTTTTTGCGATGTTGCGACAAAAATGTTTAGCATTTCCGCTATTAGAGCATTAACGCACTTGGCAAAGCGAACCTTGCGTACCATTAACAGCATCGGCCCGACCCACGATGACTCATGTAAAAAGCATCTGAAATATTTATTACAATACGCATTGTCAAGCGTTTCGTGTTGCATTTGCTTACCGTGTAAATCAACAAAAAATACAAAATTACAAGAAACAAAAACAAAAAGGCAAACCTAAAAAACAGACCAGAAGTAACATTACCATCTAATTCAAAGAAATCCAGCAAAAACGTCGACTACAAGATGTTCCGCTTTGCAAGTTAATCACGTAGCTGCATAATGCTGCATATTTTGTTTTTGCTAAATTGTTTATCATTTTTATCAATGCGTGCGGAAACTGAACGAAAATGTGAAGGTTGTGAATCCAACGACAGTAATTAAATATTATTTAAATAAAATAAAAGAAAGAGTTCAATGAAACAGCACATTTTTACAAAATATTGTTAACATCCAATACGACAAAAATATAATTAAATTAAATAAAAAAAAAGAAATTTATAAAAAAAAAACTAAACAAGTTTTTATAAAAAATCAGCAAAGGTCATAAATTCACTCTGGGCTATGCGTAAAATGTTGCAGTAGTCTTTTGCGAGGTATTGACACAAAATAAATTAATTACGTTGTTGTTGTTGTTCGCTAGCTGAGCTTGTGGTTGTTGTTTTTGTGGCCGCTGTTGACCAAATTAACCATAAAAAGCGTCGGCGCTACATTAAAAATATTTCTCTACGCTTTTTTAACTGCTGTCAGACTCTTTGGCATAAACAAGCAACGCAGATCGGTTTTTTTTTAACCTTTTTTTCGCATTATTTTCTTTCTTCACAGCTTGTTTTCGTTTCTTCTTTTTTTCTCAACTGACCCTGAGTTAGTGAGAGTTAAACTGCTTCGAGTAGAGGCGGCTAGAAGCACGCACAGCATGGATTTGCCTAATGGAAAGTCACTTGCGATTAACTATGCAAAGCAGAACAGAGCAGAGCGGAATAAGCAAAAATCTCTGCACGAGCCATGGCATTACTTAGATAAATTGTGCTACCAATGCTATGCTTTTTCTAAATGGTTTTCTTTTTTTTTTTTTATCACTCCTTTTAACACTCGCGAGCAAGTTCCAATCGCAGAAAGTTTGTACAGTTGTAAAAAATTCTTCTCCGAACTAATAATTTTTGTGATGTGCAGAAATCGAATGAAATGAATTCATGGAGAGATGAACGACACCGGAATATAGTTTGCAGATCGTGGACGCATTGAGAGCTGAGAAGTATCGAAAGCCAATGTAAGGCAGCTACTTTGTTGGCATTCATCGGCTTCTCATCTGAATATTATATTGGTAGGGTATTTGTTCCTTAAAAGAATGCAAGACAGATTTGATGTAAGGCTCACAGAATAAATGTAATAAAGCTTCGTTGGTGAGCATTGCTTTCTATAATGTAGATCCCGTTATTTTTAGGCCACTTTAATGTTTTCCAATAACTTACTAACCAACTAAAGGTTTCATAATAGTTGAAGCAATGGATCAACACATATTTTAGAATACGCTGTAAATTACCTTTAATTTACATATAGGCTTAGAGAATATAAAAACTATGTTTTGGCCTTGACCGCAGTAGTAGCTGTTTTAGTGTCTGCATAAATTGATATATAAATTGAATGAAAAGAATGAGCTTAGATATGAAAAATCAAATCAGAAATAGTTCAACGAATGAACAAAGCTCGCGGGATGTTATTTAATATAAGCTAATCAGTTTCCGATTTTCAACATTTATTATGGCTTTCACATCGTTTTTGTTACCTTTCTTCTTTTTTTTTTGTAAACTCTTATGCAAAACTCTAATAAAACTTCCAGATAACATGCATTATCATTTGCAAAATGACATTCAACTTTGAACTTAAGTGCTGATCATATAAGCAAATGCCTTAATGGTGCGCCGCCCAACACTCAGACATCAAATATAATCAGTCGATCAGCCGCTTCCGCTTGTATAATCACGACGACACACGTCGACTGTATCGAATCGTATCAGTCCGGACCGTACCGGACCTAACCCAATGCATTACCGATTACAATGCCATCATCTAAACTTCCGCAATTATGTGCGAGTATTACTACTGTCAGTTAAAGTGTAAGAAGCAGAAGAAAGCCAAAGCCAAAACGAAAATAAAAAACCTACAAATGAGCCACACGCTAAGCACTCCACAGTGCTGAGAAAATCAACTCAACTCGACTCAAGTGAGTTCAGCTCAGCAGCTCAGCTCATAGACAAACTTGATTAATAATCTTTTCACTTTCGACCGCGTGCGTGAAGAAACAAATTATAACAAATCAAATCATTTATTACATGGCTTAATAATGCCACGAGTTTGCGCATGAATGGGCGAGCGGCGCTACAGTGAGGCAAACAATGTGAAAACACATTCTTAGGGTTAGGCCGCAGAGCTGAGAGAGCCACAGGCTAAGCCTCAGCTTCAGCCTCAGCCACGGCCTGTGCCTGAACCACTGTCAGTTTCAAAGTGAGAGACGAAAGTCAATTGCGGAGAGTTGCAGGTAATGGGCCGAGCATTGCGTAAGCTCCTACCTACACATGTACATGTGAGTGCTGTGCTTAACAGCCTGCTCCAGGTCTCAATCGTTGTTTTTGTTGTTGTCGATTAAATATTTCTACATTTTTTCGTTTCTTATTTAAACTCAAATGCGTTGATTGTCGTTTGTTTTGTTGTCGCTTCTGCGCTCTTGTTGTTGCCCAAGGCGCGCGGCAACATTTAGCTCTTGGCAAACTCAACTTTGCTTTTGGCTCTTTACTGTTCGATGTTCGCTTTTTGATGTTGTTGTTTTTGTAGTCATTATTGCAGGCGCTGATGCTGATGCTGTTGCTTCTGACGTCTTTAGCTTGTGGCCGTGCTTTTGTAACGTTGCCGACTTGCTGTTGCTTTCTTTGTGTCTTTCTTGCTCATTTGCTCGCTTGCCTTGTATTGTGCTTTGTAACGTTTCTGTCTTTCTTTTGTGGCTGGCTTTAGGTGTGCTCAAAAAATGTTTATTTGATGACTTTCTTTGTTGCTCAGCTGGCACATATACGCGCATTTCTTATTTTACATTTATTTTCGTTTTTTTTTTCTTTTAATTCGTTTTCATAAATTTCATATTGTATGCGTTTGGGTAAGAAGTATATAATATTATTTTCACCTGTTTTACGAATTAACTTGCAATCATAATAAATCATTTCAACCGAATGAGAATTGCGTGTTGAAATAATTGTTTTCCAAATGCTGAAAATAAGAAGGCAGCTTTGTATTTCATTGTGGACGGCTGCGGCGTTTACAGATTTTTTCTCTTGATTGATTATTGTGATTATGTAAGTGATTGGTTCTTGAGCGCAGATGATTTGTTTTTTTGTTACAGAAAAAAAACCGTAGGAAAAATTAACAAACGATTTCAACAACATTAATTTTCTTGCCTTTTAATTACATATAATTTTTTTCTTTTTTGTTTTGCTTTTTCTTATTTTGTTAATAACTTAAGCAGTAATTTAAAAGTTTGGTCTTGCAGCTTTTATTTTATTGTATGGTCTGCACCTCGTCATTATATATGGCATATTAACATCATTTAAATGAGATCGCCTATGGAAAGTCACACGAATTTTTATGCCCTAATGTGTAATTTTCTGATTTGGCAAATCTTAAACTAATAAAATATGATGCCAAATATTGTGCAAATCTCTTAACATATGCATACCATCACATGTCCACTGCCATAACTAAAACAGACTGAAAGCTCTCTCTCGCACATCACGTCTCTGTGCGTCAGGCTGAATCCTCTCGTTTTAGAAAAGTTGCCTATGAGAAGTGCAATATGACAGCGAAGTGTGAAGGCAGTGTGAGTGAAGCAGCTGGCGGTTACCTGCTAACGACTGGCAATAGCTTAGTCACCTGAATAAATTTCCCGTTACCGCATACAAGTAATCGCCATCTCATAACTATTCGTTACACGTATTAGTGCAGCCTGCCTCTTACTGCATTTCCTTGCATTGCCAATTTATTTTCTCGCTGATATTTCACTTTCGATATGGCTTACCCAAAAAATTTCTTCCCACGCGTTACACGCAGGCACACACACACAAGCAGTACGCGCATATACCCCTCTCCCCCTATCATGCCACACTTGCTTTCACACAACATGCGTAAGCATATGTAAAACGCATACAGCCAGACAAAGAAAAAAGCAAAAACAAAATTTAATTGCCAATTTCGCCTCTTTACGAGCGCGTTTCATTTATCAGGGTCAGGTCAGTCGGTGTACACAACTTAACTCAACTTAACTCAGCTAAACTTGGGGCTCAGCTCAGCTCTGCTCTGCCCAGCGTAGCTCAGCAGTTGAACTGAAGTACATAAATGCGAGTAAAGTGTCTGAATATGAATAAAGTTGATGATGCGCGTAAATCCACGGCGACCTTAGATGCAAGTCATTAATTTTTCAAGTAACTCGGCTTGTTAATCTGCACACACCAAAAAATATTTAGCTTAAATTTATTACAAAATCTTATTTCATGCATACATATGTATATGAACGAAAAAGTAGAAAAAAAAAAACAAACAAATCAAAAGCAATAAAAATATTTAAAAAAAAAAAAGAAAAATTAAAAAAGTAAACGGACATATAAGCTGCAAGGCAGCTAACCAACCGCACCCAGCAAAATTGTTGCCATATAACGAAGTTTAAAAGAATGACAACAAACTAATAATAATTTAAAAAAAAATAAATAAAACCACAACAACAACAAGACCACAAGCACGCAAAAAATGTTTTGTTGTTATTGTAACAAATAAAAATATAAAAAAAAAAACAACCATGCTCAAAAGTAATCTAAAAGAAATATACCAGAAATAAAAAAACACGATCGCTTTAGGGAGAAAGACTTTCACCTGCGTTGATCAGCCACCGATCAAACTGTGCTAAGACGGCAAAGGCAAGTACAACAAACGTGCTGTTAGAAAGAGAGAGAGCCAGAGAGAGAAGGAGAGAGAGAGAACAAGAGACAAAACAAATAAGCACGCAGCGGACGACATCGACGGTGGCCTATGTACGTACATACGTACTTTGCCGAGCGTTGTGCCGGGAAAGACGCAGAACGGCAGCAATAATCGATCGATTTGCGCAGCGACGCTGTGCCTGATGACGTCGAAGAAGCGCACACCGCACAGTGGAGCGGAGCAGCGCACAGCTTTAGGCCAAGACACGAGCAGCTGCTGAGCCAGGCCAAGTCGGCTGCAGGCAAAAAGTTGTTGTGTATACGCTCAGCTAATGTATGTTTATTTAAAAGAAGAAGCAGCAGCAGCAGCAGCAACTGCCGACGTCGCTTGCCTTGCCTTGGCAACGAAATCGAAAGCCGCCACACGTCAATAAACCTTTTGCGTTGCTGCTTATCAAAAGTAGTCTTTTGTTTTTTCACTTCGTTGCTGGGTTAATTTTTGTTTTTTTTTTTTCTTGTCGATTTTTGGTTTCTGAAGCATGGTCCTAAAAGCGAAAAGCCGTAATGAATGAAAGTCAGCAACGTGTACCTGCGCGCTGCAGACCCAACAGCGTCTCATGAAGAAGCAACTTTTACTTTTCCCAGCTGAGCAACCGCCGATAGCCACCTGAGCGTTGCTGTTATTATGACAAGTGGCGAGCGGCGGCTAACGACCAACGCAGGCACACAGGTCTCTGGGCATTTACACAGAACCGTGCATAAGCAGCGCCGAGCTCAAACGTTGGCAAAAGATCTTCACCAGTAAGATTAAGGAAACTTGTGTGTGAAGTGTTTCAAGAAGTGGATGATCTGCAGGTCTTCAAAATTTCTACGTAAAGCAGAGGTTACTTTTTCAAATGCATGGCCCCAGAAGTAAGAGCTTGAGTATTGACCTTGAACTGTATGCGATAAATTACAGCACTGCTCAGCTTAGTAAGCACGACTATTAAAAATGAATTTGTTGACTGATGATGACTTCACCCATACGTAAAAGTTTTCGTTCGCCTTGCAAAGTGGCCTTTGCCCGCAATCTGCTCCCATTTTAGTCATTTATATTTCATTTTGAAATATTATGTGAGTTTTTGGCATCACTTCCGTTATGTAAATTTCGTTGTTAATATTTCATAATTAGTTTGCAAAAGCTTTGCTTCCGTATTAATTTTAAAGTTAACACAAGTTAGCCAAATTGTAATTAATGTGCCCTTGAGCCGAGCAAATGACAGTTGTCCCAAAAAGAAAGGTAAACAACACAACAAATTTACACTCACTTCACAGCTCACTCAAATGACACTCACTTAAACTTGCGTTAAGGCGACATCCCTTAGGGTAACGCAGTGTGCAGTCGTTTCCGCTAGGCAAAGTTTACAAGTTACTAACCCACTTTTGAGCCAAAAAAAAAAAAACAAACTCAGAAGCGAAAAAGGGTTAATTAAATAAATTAAGTTTTTAACTATGCGACTGTTGACTGTTGATTGTTGCAAAATGACAAACTTAGCCTAACCGGCATTGCCCGGCAGCGTGTGGCTTTACTTTTTCCATTATTTGCTTCAGGTTTTCAGTCATATTTCACTTAGTTTCAATTATATTTTAACTTGCAACATAAATAATAATTTTTCTATCATTTAGTTTTGGGTTGCTTTAATAAGATGTAATATTTTTTTTAACTAGTACAAAAAGAACAAAATTGAACATTTGAATTTTTTAATATACAAATATAAAGAGTTGCGTAAAAATGCGATGCCTTTGCTGTTATTTCTCAGAATCTTCCTTACAAAAATGTTGTCAAACCATAGTAAGGGAAACAACTTTAAGCCAATCTAATTTTCGAATTTATTTATTATTGTTTATGGCAAACCGTGGCTCCTAAGACGCAAATGAACTTCTTGCAATCGCAAAGAAGTGCTGCCAAGAGGCTTTACATATGTATGCGAAATTTCGAAATGCCTAGAGGCCTATGTTGTGTTAATCCAGTGCTGCCACAGTCGTGCGCCTTGCGGCCAAGACCCATTTACGCTTGCATTGGCATTTGAGCGCGTTCCGTTGCTGTAATTAGTTATGTGTTAATTTTGGTTTGTAGCAATCAATGTTTGACTTATTATTATTTGCATTTTACAAAATCGAATTCAATGCCAACAATTTGCTGCAAGTCTCGACAGTCAGCTTTAGGAGCTACACGTGCGCAGCCATCGCAACTCGTTAAGAGGTCAGAGTGGATGTGTCCATTGACTTGCCTATGCGAAAACTTATGAAACCCAACCTAGTTTCATTTACACGTTAAAAATATGTGTAAGTGTAATTTAGCACACACTCCCGGTTAATTATACGAGTTGAGCTGCAGATAAGGCAAGATAACTTACTTCACTTAAAAACATAAAATGCAGAATGCGCCTCAATTTCTCTAACAAAGCGACGCCAGCCAAGATCCGTGTCATCTCTTATGAGTCGATAATTAGACAAATCTATGCTGCAAGCCTAGGCCTTTCTATCTGTCTCGCTCGCTCTCTCTCTCTCTCTTAATTTTGTGTATTAGTGTCCATTCTTTTTTGCTAATTTCCACAACACAAATCAGCTGCAGTGGCGACATGTCGATTAAAGAGCTTATAGCGAAATCTGCCAAAATGTTCAGTTCCCATTAACCGGACAGTTTTCACAACTGTGTCCGGTTATAAGATACTTTGCTGTACCACCTTTAAAATGCTCTCAAATATTCAAAAGAATATTTTTCATCATGTTACTTTCATCCATGTCATTATCAACAATGAGAAAGCCGCACATGAAGAGGCAAGCGCCAACTCACGCAGTCATGTGTTATTTTAATACTCTGTAGACTGTGACCTTCTGCCGTTGACCTGCTTTTTGCGCGTAATCACATAATAAAGATTGCTGCCAGCATTGAATCGACTGGCCGTGATTCCCGTTCATCAGTTTAGTGCGAAACTCAAATGTGCTACGATGGACCAATCCCCCAGTGCGAGATTAATTGAACCGACGACTCAGTCGCAGCAAAACTAGTGAGAGCTGAAATATTCATAAATTAAAAGTTCGTCTGCATTTTATGGCACAGCACAATTTTGTGGTTTTCGTTAAGAATAATTGCGCATGCTAATGTGGGCTACAACGGAGCCCAGTCTTTGATTGCTTACGATTTCTTAAAATTTAAAAAAAAAAACTCCAACACGAAATCGTTTAAAAATTATCAAAACAGTAAGTAAAAAAAAAAAAAACAAAGAAATGCTCTTCTTTCTAAGAATATTTATTAATTTTTTATTCAAAATATGTAATGACAATTTTCGCTGTGTATTAATTTTAGAAAAAAAAAATGCAATTATTGCTTATTAAACGTTATTAGCAATATAACTTAATGCTACAGAATTGATTGGACTTTTCGTAAGTTGCCTCCAAAGGAACACGCTTAGCGGCAAAACGATAATCACAAGAAATCCGCAAAGTAAGACAATCAATATGGCACTTTCATCTCCTCCTTCCCCCTTCGTTGATGTGTTCAGTTTTTGAGTTGTCGATTGTGTGACAGGTGACTGAGTTCTTCTCAGCAGCATTTTAGTTTGTATTTTTTTCTGAACTGCGGCTGCTGGCTCCGTTGTTTCAGCCGATGTATCCCGAACTGTCTCTATTTGAGCTGTCGAGCTGATCAATGATGATTCCGATGTAGCAGTGAATGTGCTTGCTGTGCCGGATCTGGTTGCCCGAACAGCGACTGCCGATTTCGTTGTTTGAGCTGATGAATCTCGAATTGTCTCAGGTGCAGCTTTCAAGATTAAGTCTGCCGTGTCCGATATTTCTGCAGCTGATGATGTTGAGGCGAATAAAAATTTTTGGAGAGCAGCTGCTGACTCCTTAGTTTGATGGGAATGTTCTATTTGTCGATAGACACTTGCAGGTCCTCGAAACTTCGAGGCTAGCATCATATACAGAAAAAAGATTATTAACATTTTGAATAGTAGTTTCGAAATTTATTGTGTTCCGTGTACACGCGCCAATATTTTACTAAATTCTGTGCCAAATTTTTACAAGTTCTTACTCAAAAATTAAATTGCAAATTCTTATCAACTAAATTGTTCTTTTTCCCAAAAAAATCATAAAATCATTTAGTGTTGCCTAACAGCAGCGCATCGAAGGAGATTTCATTGAGCCAAGGGCTTACTCTCACAGTATATAAATATTCTACATTGGAGTCTACTTTGACCGCATGATGAAGCAGTGCCAAGGTGAGATTAAATAAATCATCGACGCAGATGAAGCAATGCCACAATATTGATATTCATACGGAATTTTTACAGCAGTCGGTATATTTTTTATTTAATTTGGCATGAAAAGAGTTTCTGTATTTCTATGAAATCTATTTGTGCATGTCTTAATGAATACAAATTGATATCCTTGTTATTAAATGGCATTCTCTCGTTTAAATATTTTTCGAAATGTCATGTACATCAATTAAATTATATTTTAATTAAATTAAATCGCATGCCAATTTATTTTATTTGTTTTTCGTTTTTTGTATTGAAGTTTTGCGAATATATAAACTTTCGCAATTATTCGGAAATGATAAAAACCATTAATAAAAATTAGTTCGTTTGAAATATGCGTATCGAAAAGCTTATTTTAATAAACCTAAAAGTATGCACTGTTTTTTTATGCTTTTAATTGAAGCTTTTTACAAATTTAAATAATTCTTACCTTTGGGTATTATAATAAAAAAGTTCCATTGTATATTCTCAATGTAAAAATTGTAATTTATAAATTCTTTGACTATGTAGCAATGCAAACCAAAGTAACAACTTTTAAAGAATTTTATTGCCATGGTGCGCAGTTTTATTCCATTATTAAAGTTTTGAACGTATTGCTTAATATTTTGTGCTGCTAAAACTGTGCATATAGTCACGGCTCAAAACATACTTGAATATGCTCCGAAATTGCAGCTAGCAGCTGGGTTATAACTTACCTCGATAACAATTGAATGGTCAAGGAATAATTATAATGAATAACCGATAACTTCACAGACAGAAATTACTCGCTGTTACCTTTTTGTTATGCAGTCAAAGCCAAACAGAATACAATCCAGGTTTGAGAAAAAATCAAAAGCAATCAAATCAGTCAATCTTAAAGCAATTCAATACTATTAGATGAGTCTTTTGCTGAATATTACCAATTTACCTGATGAAAAATCGTTGATTTGTAATTTGTTTAAATAACTTTATTATGTTGATTACACATTTTATTAAATTTACAATTAATAATTAATTAATTTAAAACTGATATATGCATTTTGTTGTTTGATTTTTTTTGTTGGTTTTTGTTTTACTTGTTATATTTCCTTGTTTAAATAATTGTTGGTTTTTTTTATTAAAATTTATTTTTTAAATACACACTAAGCTTTAAATTCGAACACACTTTGTAAATAATAATAAACTTATGCGTTTTTTTTTTTTTGTTTTTGTTTCTAAATATATGCAAAACAACTTGCCATTGTTGCTGTCGTCTATCTGTCTGTCTGTGTGTCAGCAACAAAAGTTGTCATTTAATAAAAACTAAACAGAATTGGCCAAACGTAGTGTATGCATTTATGTGTGTGTGTGTGCAGTAACACAAAAAAATATACACCGACAAAATACAAAATACAACATGAACGCAAAGTTTACAATGCAGTTTTTTTTTCTTTCTTTTTTGTTTGTTTTTTGCTAAAACATAAAATAAAAAATACTAAATATAAAAAAAAATACGCTAATAGTTAGGCCTGTAGACAGTCGTCGCTTAAACGGGATTATTGATATTTCATTGCGCCCTAGACAATTATCTTGATAATTTGGTTATGTTCGTTTTTCTTTTCGCAATTAATTATTGTTTTTCCTTTTTTTTTTTTCTTCGAATATGTTTTTGTTTTTTGTTATATATTTTTACATAGACACATAATAGCGCAGGTTTACTATCTTTTTTTTTTTTGTTATGTATTTTTTTATTTTTTTTTTTTTTTATTTTACTATAGATACTTTAATAATATTGGCAATAGTTGTTCGAAAAGTTATCAACTTGGTTTATATGTCTAAATTAACTTTATATTGTTAATTAGTTTTTTTTTTTTGTTTTTAAATTAAATTATTTAAATTATGACATGTTTTTCTCTGTTTTTTTTTGTTTTTTTTTTTGTTTAGTTTTTCTGTTTTCTTTGCATTATGCTTAATAATCACTTATACACATCATCAGCATTAGCATTATCAACATTATCATGATCAGCTTGTAGTCTAAAATACGCATTCCATACATAATAATATTATAATATTTTTGTATTTGTTTATAATGCCTTGTTTTGTTTTTTATATATATACCATATATGTAAATATAAGTTTAAGAACAATGTGACACTAGGACATACAAATATTTTTTGTTGTACATAACTACTAAGAACAGCCTTGATACTGTTTGGAGATAAAAATGGTGGTTATGTTTCCATTACCGTCCTCTGTTGCTCTTTGCTCACCTGCTTAGGAAATACTTTCGCTTTTCTATTTCTTTTTCGCTTCTATTCTTCATTGCATGCCCACACTGGCAGCACCTCACCAGAGCAGTACAGTCCGCCTAGCGTAGAATTACTGCAGAAGAGCTGCCGAATGGCGAGAATATTTTAAAAATACAATTGGAAATTTTATGGCAGTAGTAGCCCGTGGAAGTAGACAGGAGACTGAGTTGGGCAGGCAGACAGACAACGCCGGCCGCTGTGGCATAAAAAAGTGTGTGATGGACACTTAAACTAGACTACAACTGCTACGACTCCCACCCGCCCCTTTTCCGCTTACTCATGCAGGCTTTGCTGAGACAACTTTTAACGTTTATCATGTGTTAAACTTATGTCTTAACGGAAAACAGCAAGGGAATACAGCAGGGATGGCAGCCGGCAGCCCGCAGCCGGCAGGCGCGTCTTACATCTTCCACTTCTAGCTCCAGAAGTCCATCATATTAACGATTTTACATTTTTTGAGCTCGAGCTTAGTGGGACGCGCGCGGAGTCAAGCCCGCCCAAAAATGGCGGACACGTCGCCCGTTGATTGTGAGTGTGACATGTTATTGTTGTTGTTGTTGTTGCTACCATTATTATTGTTGATGTTGCTTAGATTACCATGATGCTGCTGCTGCTGCTGCTGCTGAGCATTTGTATTCGCCGTGGTGGCCACATTGTGATGCGTGACATTGTGATGATTATGCGCCAGCGTCGCTGTGCCTATGCCGCCATATTTAGTCGAGATGCTCGCCACGCTGACGCCACTGGTGCCGATCAAGTGTTTGCGCGTGGCCGCTGCCGAGGCAGCCACATGGTGTGTGCTGCCGCCGCTGTTGCCATTGGCGTTGCCGTTGCCATAGATGCGATGCAGCGAGTACTGCTGCACCGACTCGAGATCCGACACCGAGGATGTGATCTTCGAGCGCACCGCAATCTTCTGCATGCTGTTGTATTTATCGCTAGCGCTAAGCTTGATGTCCGGCAGATGGCCCGACGACTGCGCGTGACTGTGATGACTGTTGCGTTGTGCCTTGTTCGTCGTGGTCGTTATGGCCGCATTGCTCACCGCCGTGGTCGAGGTGATGGAGGCGACTACTGCACCGCCGCCGACGCCGCCGCCGCCGCCAGCATTCGTGGCCGATGGTGAGATCTCTGCGAAACTGTAGTAGGATGACTTCTGTGAGTGTGTTGAGCTATTGAGGCCACCGGTCGACGATGAGTTGGACATGCGACAGCTGCGATGGCGCGACGACGATGTGGGCTGCAAGAACTCATGATGCGCCGCCTCGTCGGGTGTCATGCGCTCCGCGGGATCCCATTCCAAGCAACGCTGCAGGAAATTTATGAAGTAACGATCCTGACAGAGTAGTATCTGCGACAGTGACTTGCTGCCGGGCGTGCGTTTGCGTCCCTTCGAGTTCGTTATGCAACGCGGCGCGCCGCGTGAATCGAAGAACAGACGGCGACGCGATGCATTGGCGATCAGATCCTTTGGCGGCAGGCCAAGTACTTCCATTATGCAGGCCAATTGTTCCACTTCGTTTTCACCCGGATAGAGCGGAAAGCCCGTATAGAGTTCGGCAAGTATGCAGCCTGTCGGAAGAGAGACGAAAAATGTCGATTAGTTGCAATATAAAGTGCGACAGGGCTGATTTAAAATGCAATTTCAATTTCACAGAAGTGGCCTGGACAGACACTAAATCAAAGTGCTGACCTTTTGTTATGGCTGCCATGTGTAACCATCAAAGTCAATAAACAGGCTCATGTATACACACACATACACACACGCACACGCGCATACAAGTATACAATAGGCAATCCCATTGGCATTAAACTGCTGCAGTGTGCGGTCACACACTCAACTGACCTTGACTTTACCCAATGCGGCGCAACGTGGCAGCATTATTTGTTGCACACGTGTTATGTGCGCCTAAATTTAGGCAACATTATTTTGTTTTTTTTTTTTTTGTCTTTTGCAAGGCGGCCTGCTACTATTTGCCCTCGCCTGGGTCATTTGGTTTGGTAATTTAAGAAGATATGTTTGCCGCATAATCGTTGCATGCTGCTGCCGCCGTCACATTTGCCGTACTGAAAGTTGGCTTAACATTCATTTCTGTCTGCCTGCCTGCTTCAGACTCCCCTCTGCCACGCCCACACAGTCGCATCGATAAGCATTTTGTCAACTTTTTGGCATTAAAAAGCATTCAGTAAGCTGCATGCCATTCATTTGGCAGCTTTACAATAAAAGTCGAATATAAAAAAATTTAACTACTTTGTGTAACTTTTTTGGCAGCTGTCGGCTGCATCGACAAATTAAAAAGCCCAAAGACGAGCCTGACTGATTCTCCCATACCCCTAACTTGGCAACAAAGTTTCTTTTGTTTCTTTTTTTTTTTTTGTTCTTACTTTCTTTGTCTATTTGTATTGTTTAAATTTAAAATACTTTTTAAAACCAAATCCTGCAGCGCTGACAGCGTAAAATCCTGCAAGGACTTGCTGTCAACCTCTTGCACAGCAGCCTGCAGCTCTCAGAGCCGTATTTCAAAAGAAATACCAATATTATGCAATTGTGAGTACCAGCGACTACAAATCATGAACGTATTGCATAAGCTGGAAGTATATTTTATTTTGGATTAATTAAAAGTGCCACGCATATAAAACTTTGTATTAAAATAACTCAGTATGGATTAAGTTAATAAAGCAAATAGTGCGCACGAAGCACAATTCCCCGTGGCAGCCGTTGTTCAGTGGCCAAGTGGCCGAGTGGCTTACTTTCGTTTTAATGCCAACTCATAAACGCTTTGCTGCAGCAGTCGCCTTAAAGCCAAACTGCTGCTCTGCTGGCACTCCGCTGTGAAGGGCGGGTGAAAGCTTACAAAGCTTACGAAAACACTTCAACGCATTGTCTAAATCTAAATTAAACATTGTGCGGCTTTACGCATAACAAAACAATTCCGCAAATCAGCGCGCACAGCACGCACATGGCTAATTAGTCAAAAGCAGGCGTCGCAGCAGCAAAGGCAAGGGAAATTAGCGACAGGAAATGCCTAACAAACACAAATTAGAAGGACAAAAATGTAAATACTAAAAATAAACAGCAACAAACAAGTGCAGCGCGTAGATTGCTTAACTAAACTATGCAAATAATAAGGGTTGGGGCCAATTTGCAAGGCAGCGTTTAGAATTTCAGCTCAAGCCAGTCGCCATGCCTTGCCTTGGCATTTGACTACAATTTGCACACTGCACTGTGCAGCACAGGAGCCAATCATAAAAGCACATCCTTTTAGCGCACACATCCGTTATTCGACTGCAAACACTTCCGGTCAATTTCACGCCAGCCACATACAAACAAAACAGCGCAGGAAGCCAGGAGCCAGCCAACAGTCGAGGCAGCGAGGCAAGCGCACTTTGTCTTATGAAAAGCGGAAAACGCAATGAACGCCTATTTTCGGCAAACAATACACACCGCACACTCACACACACACACACACACACACACCGCACACACACTATACACTCGATTGCTTGGTGGCTTGGAGGTTTGTTTAGGGTTACTGGGTTTACTTGAGCATTTAATAAATTACCTATCGCGTGTGTGGGTGGGTGTGTGTGTGTGTGTATGTGCGCAAGGATATACAATTACATGCGTGTCCTTTGTGCTCGGCTCAATAGAAGTTAAGGCATGACAGGCATTAGTCTTAAGTGTTTGGTTTTTATTTGTTCGATTATTTCGGCCATTCGATTAGGCCACCCAAGCAAGAAGTGCCACACATGCCCATGTCTGCCCACTTTGAGTAATTGATATGCTTGCAAACAACACGGCATTTGACGAATGTGGCTTGAGTTCAAGCTCAAGTGCCAACCGGATATCATTAGGCATAAAGCATTGGGTGGCAAACAGAAACTCATTACAAAGGCAGCTTCTTTTTCGCTTTTTTTTTTACCTAAATTGCCAGGCACAAAGAGATAAGAAGCTAGCAGCTATTTTTAAGCTGAAGCAACTGTACTTATGGCAACAGCAAATACGCTGCACATAACAATAATATAATTGCGGCAAAATGTAGTAAATTATTAAGGTAAACCTAAGCTATCACTCAAGTCTCATTGCTTATACAAAAGCAGAATCTGCCAGGGCAGTTTGAGGAGCATCCTCGCTGAGTACTCATTCCTATAAGTGTGTTGCGATGACTCGACTGCTTCAGCTCAATCTCATACAAATGTTTAACTCAGAGGAGGTGTTTCAAGTCGAATGGTATCATCTGCATCTGCTAACACAGTCAGTACCAGCTGCAAAAATCGCAGCTAGGCAAGGCGACACAAATCTACTGTAGAGTGACAGCTAATTTAATGATTTTCGGTTGAAAAATTTTAAAAGGAACAAAAAACAAAAACAACAAAAGCATATACAGCAAACCAAAAGTTTAAACCAATTTTTTATTTGCAATTGAAAGCGTCCTTTACCATGTCCTCGTTTGCCATTTCGACGAATGGCACAAAGCAAGGACGGGCAAAAAAAAAAACAAACGGCACCGAGAAATAACGAAGCATCCTATAAACATTCAATGTCGGCTGCCAACGCCTGCAATGCCTACAGTTGCCTTTTTTGCGGCGAAATAAAATTTTTTGCATTAGTCGCCATTGTGCAGAGCTTAATTGAAAATCCGCCATGGCTGCGATTGGCGCTGCTGCATGTGGAGCTCAATGATTGCCATCGGTGTGAACTTTTCAATTTGCACTAATCCTTTGCCAGGCTATGGAAATTTCAATCTGCATGCCCCACACACATAAACACACACACAAACACACAGACACATGCACTCTGAACTCAAGCTGTGCCGACTCGTATCAACTTTTTTGCATACACCGGGGTTTTTTAATAATTTAGCAGCATAGCAAAGTTATCAGACGGCACATAAAGTAAAGGATTTCTTTTTTTAACTCTTCTGTACGCTTTTTCTATTTCCTGTTCACACATGCACATAGGAGCCATATACTACATGATTGAGTGAGTGGGTTTTCGCAATATTTGCTTTGCGGAAATTTTGCTCTGCGTATTTGCTTTGCAGCAACCTTTTCATTGACTCGAGCTGTGGCATACATTGCGGCATCTGGCAGCTTTGTGGTGTGAGTGTGTGAGTGTGTCCATACAAATACAGGCATATGCCCATAGAAGTATGTTGCTGGGTCAGTTAATAGTTTATGCATGCAGGTAGCTACTCCAGCATTTAGTAACATGCACACACACACATACATGGAGGCAGTCGGCAGGCAGGCATGCAGTCAGTCAGTCAGTCAGTCAGTCAAGTGAGTCTGTTCAACATTTGCATGTACAGTGCTGCATGGTCCATTGAGCAATGCGAATCTGCCGGTTTTTAATTAAATGCACACAGATGCAAACTTCTATGTATGTTATGTACTTTGTACATATGTGCACATGACAGCACTTGCCGCACATTGCATGTTAAATAAATAGCTTACAGGCCATGCAGCATATTTTTAACCGCACCTTATATTGAAGTGTGGCATTAAATTGATTGAAAGCACCGAAGCAGCACAGCAAAATAAAGTTACTTAAATTTCAGCACTTGCAGCTGAACAAATGTGCAGCCAAAGGACTTAGTTTCAGATTGGCAGAGCACTTTCCAAAACAAATAAAGCTCTAAGGAGCTGCCTTATGCCAATTATAAAAACTTTTTGATGCATTTTGCCACAACAAATGGCTATAAGCCAGTGATGCAACGAATATTCGGTTACTTAAATGTTTAAAAAAATTCGGAATGCCGAATATAATAGTGAAGCAATATTACTCAAAATTTAATATACGGCTCGAGTACATATAAACATTTCAGTACTAAATTCTGCACTTTATGAGTTGTCATGATCACATTATTCTTTCACCTACACGACAAAGTCAAATTACTAAAAGTCATAGTTCATACGCTCAGTTAAAGCCAACAGCATGACTTCCCAAAGCTGCACCTATAAGATATTATGCTGAGAATTCATGCGTTGCAGGTAATCTACCTTTTCAAACTATGGCAAATACGTTAAGCACACGCCTGGGAGCTCTTGTAAAAGCAGAAGCATCAGTAAAATCAAGTTAAATCCACAGCAGCCGAACTCGTACAGCTTGAGGTCAGCAAGTGAGTTACTTAAACGAGCCACAAAATACTGCTACTAAAAATGATGCTGCACAGAGCCAATAGACTCCTACACATAGACGCGAACACACGTACGTCGTTGGCTAGAAGCAATCATGAGCTCAACTTACCCAAACTCCACATGTCAATCGCCGTGCCATACTGTAGTCCAAGTATCACTTCCGGTGAACGATAGAAACGTGATTGTATGTAAGTGTAGATTTTGCGATTCACGTAGCATGAGCTGCCAAAATCGATGACTTTGATTGAGCTGCTGCCACGTTGCTTGAGCAGAATGTTTTCCTGCAATATACAAACACAACACGTATACGCAGTGTTAGACACATATAAAATATATTATTTCAAATGTACAAGACCAGCTACAGGCAAGGCATGAAAAGCAAATCTGCAGCATTTTCAGTTTGCCTGAGTGTACTTATACTTACCGGCTTGAGATCACAGTGTATAATATTCTCCTTGTAGAGCATACGCAGGCATTTGACAATCGAGTTGCAGAAGCGGCGTATGAGACTCATGCTGAAACCATTGTAGTTATTCTTCTTAATCAACTCGTAAAGATTGAGACTATAATCAGGCAGAGAGGGGAGAGAGAGAGAGGGAAACATGAATCGATAAGTTTATGATAAATGCATAAAAAAATGTTACGACTATCAAAAGTTTGTCAATAAAGTCAGCGACGTAAGATTTATATTTTCCTTTTTTTGCTTTACGCACAACTGCAGAGCACACATGCTGTTTATTTACACTCACACACACACATGCACATACATGTAGTTGCTGTATCCTTTCATACAGTTATGCGTACATAATAAATGAAACACATATATATATATATAATATATATACATATATACATTTTGTAACTGTTTGTATATGAAAGTAAGCTGTAAACGCTAAAATTGTGTCAGCACAGTGGGTGACTAAGCAAGTGACAGTACTGCCGCAGTGAAAATTGCCACACTGTGCCGCCTGCTGACTGCTGCCTACTGCCTGCAAAGACTGCACGTTGTGTGAAACATTGAAATGCAATTTAAGCAAAGATTTTTCAAGCCTCGCCGTTACTAAGCGTGAACCCTTTTGGGCAACATACTTGGGCGCAAAAGCGTGACGAGGCAGTCACCGCGTGTGTCGTTGCCTGTGCCTCACCCGCAGACCCTCCCATACAATACACAATGGAATAGAACACAGAACTAGCAAAGCATGTCATCATGCAGGCCAACTCTTGTCTGTTTTTTTCCACTTGTTTGCCGGCCGGCCGCTTTAAGTCGGCATACTTGGCAATACAACATGCATTGAATTAATTTGCATTGCATGTCAAACGCAAATTTGGGCGACAACGCGACGACGATGACGACGACTAAAACGGAGCAGCAAAAAAAAAAACACAACAAAAAAATGAAATTGTAAACAAAAACAAAACAAAGAAAGAATTTCAATAACAAGCGCATAGCGAACATGTAAACAAGTGAAGTCATGTGCATGTGTGCGTCGTCAAACGAACAATAACCCATCAAATTGATGTTTTTTGTTGCCTACTTTACGGCGTTGTGCGCTTTGCCATACTTATTGGCTTTGTTATAGGTTTGTTGATGTACGAGCACATTACTCTATACATTCGTTGCGATTAATTAACTGATAGTGCGCGCATTGTGCGCTTATCGCGAATGTCACTGCAGCCAGGCAGCGCAGCGATAGTGTGCAGCCAAACATGTGTGTGTGTGGTGACAACCGCAAGTTGGCAAATTACAACAAGTCTCCTGAGCAAACAAGTTTGGTCAATTTGTATAGCTGCACTTATATTGACATGGTGCTCAAGCAATTATCTTTAATTCTAAAAATACAAAATAAAGCCATAAGTATTAACTATAATGCCTGATTTAAGAGTTTTGTAAACCTCTCTGAATTTGAATAATAGGTATGCTTTATTATAGCAAGTCGAAAATTGCTGTTTCTGTTACAGTTTTGCATGTATTTCTTTACTATAGCATTTTTTATAAGCAATTTATATATCTAACAGCTAATACAGCCACATCTCAGCATAGTCAAGTATGACTTTAACACTTTCCGTTCAATCTCTATTGCCAACATATGCTGACATAATACACATAATATTTTTTTGGGCTTATTGCCCCATAAGCAAATATGCCAGCTACTTATGTCTACATATAAAAGTAATACAAATATTTGCTCATCGTAAGTCCGTTTTCCCACAAGTCATATACCACAATTTCCGTTATGCCTCTGGGACATACACTTAAGCCGGCAACTCTGTACGGTTTTATTATCTGTATAAGCCAACAAATATGCACAAGCATAGCCAGCAGAAGTGTGCATCAAATGCTTATTTAAGCTTGACATTTGATATGTTTTCTTTACTGACCTAAATTTCGTAAGAGATAAATTTAGCAAACTTAGCAAAATGTCACACAGTCATGTGGCTGCGATGCTGCCATTTGCCATTTGTGCGTAGGCTAAAGTCCAAATGTAATATGTGAAATGCTGTAAGCCGCTTTAAAGAATTTGAAAATACAGGCAAAAAGTATTTAAAGACCTTGCTATAAGGCAAAACACCGCTTTCATGCCTAAAAGCATGCAATTACGCGTAAAACATTTCAAGTTCATGTACGCCGGCAAGTTGTGCCGTCGAAATGGCAAAGCGACGCTGGTGCCTAACAATAATGCATGTCATAATGCAGTTATAATGCTATTTTGGCAGCCCTACTTGCCGCTAGATAAAACACAAAACCAAATAAAAATAAAAACAAAAATCAACCCTCAGCGTTGCATACTTTTAGGCACGTAACATTTTCCGGTTAGATTTGTTTTCTATCGTGCAGTGCAACGATTGAAATTATGACATTTTGATGATTTTCTTATTGGTTTGTTATAGTGTCGGTGGTCGCTCGCTTGCCTGCTCCTCCGCCTGCATTGTTGCCTGTTTGCCTGCTTTCCTTGACGTTCGTCAATATTTGTGGTATACTTTTCGGCGTGCCACAGTTTTTTGTTGTTTAAACTTAACTAGCTTTGCTATGCTTTCTTTTTTGGCGAAAAATCAATAGCCTGCTTGCTTTTACTTATGTATTTCTTTGTTTGCGTTGTTGTTGTTGTAACACAGCCATGCTGCAATATTGCGCTTCGCAGCTGCTTGGCCATTTTCTGTCTTAGAGCAAGCGTCAAAATGTGGCACTAAACTTTGGGCTGACCTTTAAAGCTGTTAAACAAGCAACGACAGCGAAAACTTTGTCTTATAAGCAGCCGCAGGAGACACGTCTTTGCTGCAAGCTGGCGACATTTGGCTGCTGCTGTTGCTGCTGTTACTTTGCTTAGGCCAAGCCTTGGCGTGCCTGGCTGCCAAGCAGACACTTAATGGCCGCATGCAAAAAGCCATTAGGTGCAAATTTGCATCCTCGTGACGCAGCAATTGAATTTCTATTTAATTATTTAACAAATAAGAAAGAAAAAAAAAATTATTCCAAAAAAAAAGAAAATAAACAAAATAAAAGCGAAGAAACTTTTTATGTTTTACTGGCAGTGACAAGCGTGTTAAGGCATGTCGCCTCAAAGTATGCCACAAATTTACAACATAATTGAATTCCTTTTGCCAGCGCAGCTTTAGCATTAAGCCGCGCATTTTGTCTTGCCGCTTAGCTCAGCTCATACATTATGCAGCAGTCTCTCCTACAAGACAACACACAGCTCCTGCCTCTTGGCACATGCCACAACTTGACTTGACTTATGCCTCGCTTAGCACAGCCCAGCACAGCACAGTGAATCACAACAAAATGTTTTTGTGCTGGTGTTGATTAATGACTTGCTGATGGCAGAGCAACCGAAACTAAAATAGTACTAAGCCCCGGCGAGAGGGAGTTGGCGGCAGGTAGGGGGTTTCGCTATGAATGCATGAAATGTTAACCTCGCTTTGTCTGCGCAATAAATCCATTAATGACGTACTTGCCAAGGCTAAGTCATGGCGTTTTAATTAGTTGCATGGCAAATGTCTGCTCAACTGCGCCACTGCTGCTTGGCGTGTGACGCATTCGCATTCGCATTTTGCGCAAAATGGTACCAAATTGTTTATGCAGCAAACACGTGAAGGTTTCATACAAACATTTATGCCTTTTCTTGTTGTTTTTACTTTGACTACTTGGGGCCAACTCGAAAGCAAATGGCGCACACTTTTCGACTCTGCCAAACGAATCCCCCAAAAATTTGACACATAAAACCCATTAAAAGCGAAACTTTTAAAACTTTGGCTCGTCTTGCTCTGGCTTGTTTCGCTTACATTGAAGGGTCTGATGCCGCCTGGTATTTTATGCATTACACACAGAAGCAGTATGCAAAGTTAGACAAGTATTTGTGCAAATAAATTTTGCAAGTCAAACGTGGCACACGACGTTGTCGACATTTCTAGGTGGGGGTTTTAGTTGTTGTTATTGTTGTATTAGGCCTGCTAAATTAAAACACAGGCCACAAGTGATAAATGTTTGGGCTGCGTTACACTTTGGTGCGAAATAAATTAAGCACATATGCGGGCTGCCGCCAGCAACGAAATAAGTATGTCAATTAGCCATAATTAGTGTCGAGTAATGTGCATTAAAAGCCACGCGCGCGCACCTAATCAACTTGGCTCAGTCTTTTGTTGCAGACGCACGGCAGCAGACGGACAATAATTGAATTGGCACAGGCACAGGCAGGCACACAGTCTCTATCGGTCAGTTATATGTGCCTTGGCTGGTTCTGCGTATTGACTGCTAATGTCATTATTAACAAGGCAATTGCTTTGCTAATTTGTTTGCCTTTGCTATTTGCTACATTTTAATTGACAACTAGGCACGTCGCTATTAAGTGCAAAAATTAATTAGGCGTGCTTTATAGTTTCCAACACCAATACCAACATCAACGTCAACGTCAATGCCAACGCCAGCACCAGCCACCCTCACACCAGCAATCTAAGTGACATGCTGCATTTTAATTAAAAAAGAAATATTGCTGCTGTGCATGTGGTTGACGCTGTCAGCTGCCATCATGTCAATTTTATGTCAAAATAGTCAATTACATTGCGCTGACATGTATGCAGACACGTTGTCCTTACCAGCCGATGACAGCAATGCTGTCTATCGCACGTATGCCTACACACAGCACATGTCGCCTATAATTAATATATATTTGGTAAGCAAACATTGCTTGCTTTTGAATTTTAGGTTTATTTTTATTTTAGTAAGCAAACTGTCCACCTATACTCTCTTTAATAATGTTAGTTTAACTTGCTATAAAAATTATAGCAAGTAAAAAAAAATAAGCTTTTGCTTTATTTAAATTAGCTAAATCGACGTATCTAACCTAATTTAAGGTTGAAGCAACATACAGAGGTCATACCACATGCAGTTGTTGCTTTCATTACTCTGTAGAATCAGAAATTGGTGTCAGTAGGAAGAGTCCTGCTATAATAACTAAACATACGTTTACACATAGCTTAATAAGCACACATAGTTGCCTACATTAACTAATTGGCTGTTGGCGCTTAGCTGCTGACTGTGTTCGGCATGACAACACGGCACTGTGCTCTTATATGTCAATAGGTGTGCTCTAATGTGAAATTTAATATGCTCTGCCCTGTTGATTCTATTTTTAGACAAATTGTTACATACACTAACCCACTTTGCAGTCACTTTCAACGCCAAACGATGACACATTTTCTTGCGCACTGTGCAAATACAATTTTAAACTGAGTACATCCTGCTGCTGCTGCTGCTTATCTCATTTCGTTTTACGACACACAACACCTGCCATAAAGCCATGCACACACACACACACACACACACACCCTGGCATTTCATTTGTGTCGCCAAGTCTATAATGGTGCTGCTGCTTTTTTTTCCTTTTGTGCTAAAACGTCTAGCGTATAGAACAACAACAATTACAACAACAAACAAGACTACGTGATTTATGGCCATTGCATACGTTGTTGCCATGAAAATGAAGATGCCATAAAAACCAATAACAACAAGAAAAAAAAAAGAAACCATTACAGACGAGGACAAATCTTTGCATTTTGCCTTACACACACACACACACTCGCACTCACACACATATACATGCTTGCTGCATGCTGCTGCGCTATGCAACATCGATGGCATTGCCGGCATTTGTGGCACATTTCGTTCGCAGTCTTTGCTATAAATTTCACTTAAGGACGACGTTTTTTCCAAGCTCGTTTTTTCATTGTTGTTATGTAGTCATGATGCTGCTGCTGTTGCTGCTGATGACGATGTTCTGGCTGTTATGTCACATTTGTAAACGGCACGCATACGCATTTTATTGCATTTATGTGGGTCGTTGGTTCGCCACTCAACCACATGCATGCGATTTATTTCAATTTGCAGCATTTGTTATTGAACGCATAAGCAATTTAATAGTCAAATTTACTACTGTTGCTTATAGTCGAGTGTGCTTTTTAAATTACAATCAAATTTTATGCATTATCAGTAAAAATTTGACTTGCTATAATATTATAGCAACTCAAACGCTTACAATGTGACCTCAAATTTGCAAGCCAAACTTTTTTCTACGGTTTTTAGTTGCAGCAGAGTGGCACCATAAGCCGGCCGCATTGTAATTTCTATCAATTTCAATTTGTGCGACGTGACTCACATTTTTACCGTAGCTAATTTGAAACTCACTCTGCTGCTTGCTTACACGTGTACAAGTAGTCCAAAAATACACGTTAAATGCCATATAAATTTCAGCTCAAAGCTGTAATAAAGCATGGCAAGTGTGTGTATTTGCTTCGTGGAAAACTTACATTCAACCTGTTGTGGTTTTTATAGACTCGCACGTATGCATAGACAGGCGACGCTGCCTTTGTCTGTTGCACGCTCAGGCATAGGTGAGAAGTTTAATTGATTGCGCACGATGAAGGCAAAACACCACACACACAAATACACATGTGCTGCCTGGCTTAGGCGTTTAAGTGTTTGGTGTTGATTGTATTTGTTGCAAACGTTGACTGCATATGTCAGACTTTAGACATTATCGCAAATATTGCGATTCGCACGCGATGCACACGTCAACGTGCAAGCAGCAGCAGTCTGGCAGAGGGCTGCGTTGTGAATGAGTGAAAGTGCAACCGCTAATTTGTTGTTTGTTTGTTTGTTTGAAAAAGGCATACAGCGGCACACACACACACACACACACACATCCGCATGTCGTTCAAATCGAATTAAAATTAAATGTTATGCCTCAAGGTCGTTCGACGAAATGTGTTGCCTGCTTTAAGGCAGAGCGCTGCACATTTCGACATTTGACTAATTCCTTTATAATTTGCCAAAGTTTACGCTTGTGCCTACAAGAATCACAACAGTTGACATTTTAGCTTTGCAAACGTATACCAAAAATAAATGCAAGCCTTGAGAAACCCGATGAAATTTTAAAGCTCAATGACATGCAATGTTTATTTAGGCAAGCGCCTAATTGTCGACTATATTAACCCGGTGGCTTGGTAACTACGTAGCAGTAGGTTAACGAAGAAGTTGATAGTTATAAATGTTGTTTACAAAAAAATGCGCAAATTGTTGTGTTGCTTGTTTACATTTTTGTCCGTTTGTTGTTCTCTTTTGCTCTTTGTTTGTGAACTTTAATTAATTATTTGCTAATTACCGCAAAATGCTTTTAAGTGCTTTTTGCCTGCCTGGCCTTTGGCAAGACACAATGAGTCGACTCGAGTTGATTTGGGACGACTCCGCGCTGGGCTGTACTGTGCTAAGCTGAGCGTTAAAACTTTACAATTGAAATATTGTAAATGCAAAACAACATGCCAAAGCTGTGAGCATTTGCGAAACTTTAAAGTTTGTTTTGAACGAGTAAACAACACGACTGCAGGCCAGCAAACTTTGTAATTAAATTTACAGGCACGCAATACATACGTTGATATTTACTTACACATTACACGAGAATTTTTACAAGAAGAAGAACAGATGAGAGCGACGTTTTTTTTTGGTTTTTTTTTTATTTTATTTTTCAATTCGGCGTTTTTATGGCTTTAGCATTTGTTGGCGACAATTGTGGCAAGTGACGTTTGGGTATTAAATTTTTAAGGCATGTACTTTGCTGTTGCATTAAATTGCTGTCAGCAAATTATTGGTTTGGTAGCGTAGAGGGTGTGCTACAATAATTATAGCAAACATGCAACTATTGTAGTCTTACTTATAAACAAAACTAGAAAGGCAGGGCTATAGTCGGGCGTAACCGACTATAGAAATCCCTGTATACAATCCAAAACTGAATATATTTTTTTGTTGCTTTAATATTTTTTATTCATTATGTAAGGATCTATCAAGAAAAGAAAAAATTTTTTTTTTGTAGCAAAAACCTTTTTTCGGCTAATCGTTTCTATGGCAGCTATAGGTTATAGGTTGAATATCGAAAAAAAAAATAAACTCGTTTTGCCTATGGATTTGGAGAGTTTTCGTGGCAAATTTGGTGATTGTAGGTCTAACCGTTTCCGAGATCTGTTTGTTCATACGGACAGACAGACAGACGGACATGGCTATATCGACTCGCCTTTCGATGTTGATCAAGAATATATATACTTTATGGAGTCTGCCACGCCTCCTTCTGCCCGTTACATACATTTGCACAACTTTAATATACCCTTTGCCATTTTTTTGGTACAGGGTATAAAAAAAATATTGCCATTTGACATGCTTTTAATATCTAAATCAGGTTTTACTTACTAGAAAATTATAGCAAACAATAAATTTCCCATGGGTAACAACTATTTTTATAGAACTGCATTCTTAATGGGCTTGTGCAGTTAAGTGCATGCAGTGACATGCAAAATGGTGAGGTACAAACGCTTAATGTGATTAATGGTACTTTGAAATTGTAGCAAGCAAATATTGTTACTAAACTCAATCAATTTTATAGGCGCAGTTCTTGATATATTGTGTTTGTACTCTAGAAACTGCGCCTTTAAAAAAGCCGTAAATGGCTGAATTACACTTGCTATAAAAATTATGGCAAGAAAATTAATTGTGTTTCTACTAATTTTGCGCAGCAAGCAAGCTATGTACGGCAGTAAGCCCTTTGTTTAAGCCTATTGCTGTTAAAAATATTTGCACGCAAATGTTAGGATTTGCTGTATATGCATAATCCTTATACGACGTCAACGGTGGGGAGCCATGTTGCTTTGGCAACCAGCTATTGCGCAGTTAAGCTGCGCTGACATTGAACCCAAAAGCATAATAAGTATTTAACAACTTTAGCATTAGGCAAATGGCATAAGCCATAAAAGTTTTGATTACCAAAACAAGTTTATTAGCAACAAGAACCACTAAGCGTTCGAGTAGTCAATGTGACAAATAAAGAAATTATAAACTGCAATTAAATCTAAAATGAACCACTTAATGTAATGTGTGTGGCAATGGCATATCTGTTTTATAGCAGTACACACAATCTAAGCGCATAAATTATGGCTAACTGACATTTCGTTCAGCTTATGATTTTTATTGACAATGCACAAGACACGCATGCAAAAAACATATGTAGAAATCGACGAGGACAGACAGCGCACCGCTCAACAGTCACAGTTAGGCGCAACTGGTTACTGTGCTGCCTGTCAGCACGTACTCAGTACGCGGGCTGAGAGACGTCAGAGACGGAATCAGCCGAAATGCGTGCTGAGCACTTATAAAAACAAGCAATTGCCGCCAGCCCACAAAACATTAAACAAACTCGCATGTAATTCGAATTAAAATGCGTAGCGAATGTCCTGAACGCACGCAATGGCAATGCCAACGAAAGCCGAAACAAAAGCAAAATTCTCGTTTGTCATGGCATGAGCGCCTAATGTTAGGCTTTGCATTTCGTCGTTCCATGATAAATGTTGCGCTGACATATTACTATGAGATTTATGCGTAGTAGCCGACAAACTTCATCAAACGTATTTATACTGGCAGCTGCGTACTCACCTCATCAGCTCAAATGTGATGCATAAATGCTTGCGAAAGTATGTGTAGTCCAGCATGTGTATGACATTGTGAGATCCATCGGCATCCTTCTCGCGCAGCTCGTCCAAAATGTTCAGTTCTACCACAGCCTGATTGAGAAACCGCTTCTTGTTGCGTATGATTTTGATGGCCACATGTGTGTTCGTCTTGTGATCGAGCGCGCGTATAACTTGCCCGAAGCTGCCCTTGCCGATGACCTCAAGTATTTCATACCGGAAGGCAATATGATCATGATCGATCTAGACAAAGAGAGAATTTCAAATTAGCGACAATCAAAAGCAAATGTCATTTAGCTGTTACTCCACTCACAATTTTATAATTGCCATTGTCATCGTCATAGCCAGAATTCGTCGTATTCGCATTCGTTGTTGACTTATTGTAATTCTTGCTGGCATTCTGGCCAAAATACCAAATCTCCTTGTACACCTTCAGCTCCTCATATTCCAAATCAGTCAAGTAGTTGCGATACTTTTTGACGAGCTCTGCACGGGCACGTGCACATATGGCAAGTAACAAGAAAAAAAACCAAAAAAAACGTGTGAAAGGGTAGAGAAAACAAAAGAGATGCAAAACCATTAAAAAAAATGCATCGTATATATTTATTTAAAATTTTAATTATTGCAAACAAGCCGCACTCAACGCAAATCAAGCTAACCTTGACCGCACACGCTCACACTGCAAAATTAATTAGCGCACGAGGCGCATCCCAAGGGTTATGTTGCAGCAAACCAAGCCAAGTCGAGCCAAACCATACAAACCAACACACACACACTCACACACCACACAACGACAATGCTTATTTGCAGCGTAAACTGGCATTGACTGGCAGTCAAGCGTTAATTGTGCCCAAGCAAAGCCAACCCACGTCGTAGCCTATTTTTTACTTTATTTTTTTTTTTTTGTTTATGCGCTTACGCAGCAAAGGCAAAAAGTCACAGCAGCCAAAATAAAAAAAATAAATGGAAACAAGCCAAGCACATGTTGGCGCAAATGAAAAGTATTACGCTTGCATGCACACCCACACACCCACACACCCACACACCCCCACACACACACAGACACACGCCCACATCCATACACACCCCACTGCTCCACAGTGTAGATCTCATAAATGCATAACACGCTGACATAGAAGCCATTGCCTACCTGAGGGCGTCATTGGTGTATTGCATTTGAGCTCAGCGCTGCCGGTGCTGCTCGCTGAATTGCCGGAGCTGCCGCTGCTGCTGTTCGATTTCGTTGATGAGCCACGCTCGCCTCCACTGCTGCTGTTTGTGGTCGACGATGACACGGGCGAGCTTATATGATTACTGCTGTTATTGTTGTTGTTGTTATTGTTGTTGCCAATTGTCGTTGTCGTATTGATATTTGCCGTAGGGCTACGCTGCTGCTGCTGATGATGCTGCGTCTGATTCAAGTGATTATTGTGCACATCTAAGCAGCCACGTCCGGTGCGTGAAGAGCCACGCACTCCGCTGCCATTGCCGCAGAGCTGCGGCAAATCGATGCGCGCACTTGCCAGACGCACATCGCGACGCAATTTCTCATTGTCGAGCTGAATCTGCAGAGCAAACAAATTCAAAATTTCTTAAACAAAATCTAATATAAAACGCAAACAAAATATAAAACAGCCGAGTTTTCTATTTCTTTGAATCTGTTGAAGAAACTCAGCTACTTACATTTAGTGTGCATTGGCCAAGTATTAAATACCAAAAACGCTTCGAAAAACTTTTTGGTCTTTTCTTTGTACGCTTACGAACCACGCAATAAACGTAACGCATGGTAATAACGCGTTGCTAACGTTGGTATAAAAATATATGTATGAAAATGCATAAAAGCTTTTTTGTTGTTTTCTATATTATTTTGATGAAAATAATTGTACAGAAAAATATAAAATATTACGTATGACAGCTACTCAGATACAAACGTCTGTTGCTAACATTGAAATAAATGCATACATTTTTTACTGCATACTTTTAGGTGTCTGAAAACAAAACAAAGCAAAAGTCACAGCGCTGCGTGCTTTTGTGAGTCTCTGCAGACAACACACAGCTGACAAAACGTCAAGTAAAAAAATATGTTGCATACTTTTAGCACTCAGGCGAATTCTGAAGTAAATTTGTGTTCTTTATTATTTATGCCGTAAGATTCTGTGCTGAAGAAGCAACATGTCCGACAGCAACTTAAAGAAATTGTAACTGAGAAAAGTGCCCGGTCATGCTGACATTACTGCAAAGATGGCAACTCAATTGCCACATGACGGCAGACACGCTGTCTCACAGTTAACCATTGGCTACGTGTACTTAGCAACGCTTTGGAAAAAGTTTATCGTAATCATGCTTCTAATGCTCTATTAAATGTGGAATTTTCTATATACCGCAGCAGTAGAACCAGAAAATTCAATAAAAAAGCTATAGAAATTTGTTACGAAAGTGACTTCATTGTATATGAAACAACTCAGTTAAGAATCAAGAGATTTTATGCTTTCGTATAAATCATGCACGAAAAAAAAAAGCCAAATAATTCAATAACCCGCCTCATAGCACATTTTATAATTTAACTGCTATATAAAAAATATAATAATTAAAAAAAAATAATTTTTTTCTTAGCTATAAGCTACTAATATTATAATAAAATAATATTCTCAAGCAAAATTCAGCGCTCTGAAGCTGATTATGCTAGCTTCATTTATTGTTACTGGCCGCTGCTTACAGATTTTTTTGTGTTGCCCTGTGTTTTGGTTTTGTGAGTTTTTATGTGTAGCTTAGTTGCTTGCTACTTACCGGCATTTCACATCGATCCAACATTGTTGCTGTGTGTTCTTTATAAGGATTTCACCTGCAGTTGTGACACTTTTGTTAAAGTTAAACAAAAATTATAGTAAACTCGCTTGCAAGTCAACGGCAGGCGCGTGCATTTGCATATGTGTAGCTCAGCTTGTGCTGCAAAGAAAAGCAAAAAGAAAAACAAAGAAAATAAATGTTAAAAAGCTTATTAATAAAATTATACCATACAGGAAAAACAGAAACAGAATAAACCTAAAAGGTTTAGCATTTATAAAAAAAATAAATAAATGAAATAAAATAAAAAATAGTAATGAAAAAAATGGCTAACAACCGCAAGCTCATACTTAACAAATCAAATTTAATTCCAAACCCCCCAAACCGACATTATGGCAGGCAATGCCAACCGCAAATATGGCAAACTTGTAGCTAAACTTAAACAGTTAACAGTTTTTCATTGTCAAGGCGGCAGCGGCAGCGGCACATGCACTGACTGTGCTGCGACGTCTGTCAAGGGAAACTCATATTTGACGATCGTTTGCGTTTAGAGGGCAAACTTTTCGCTTGCTATTAATTTGCCTGCCGAAGTTTGGCAAAGTCATGGCCAATTATGGCGACATGCACTTCATGCCTTCTACTGGGGCAGGCGGCAACCCTTTTGCCTGCCAGTCCTATATCAACCCCTAGCCGGGTCTTAATATGCAAATAAGTGTAGGCGGTTGTTAGACAATAAATTCATAAAGAAAATTTTTACCAACGTTGCGTTGCCTTACATTATATTTTATATTTTACTTTTCTTTATATTCATTTATATATATTCTTTTTTTTTTTGCATTTTTTGGGGTTCGCTACGTGTAACAAGAAATTTTTGATGCCAAAGTTTTGTTGTAGCGGAAGTGGCTGTTTGCTCCTTGCCTATGATTTGAGTACCTTTGAAAAGTAGCCTTCGCTTCTGCCTTTTCTGTGTTGGTTGTTGTTGTTGTTATTGCTTCTGCCTGTTTTTTATGTTGCGCATAATTTTTGTTAAAAATCGTCAAGTTGACAGTTCCCTATAACTTTGCAGCAGTGCTCGCACATTGTTGGCTAGTTAAATCGTTAGCATAACCGTTAAAAGCACAAAAAACACAGCAGACAGGCTACACTTTACTTTGCTTCACTTGGCCTGGCGGTGGGTTGCTCTGTGCTCTGCTGTGGGGCTCTGACTGTGGGCTCTAAGCGCATTATTTGACTTTTGACGTTTGGCGGCATTGCGCAGCGTTAAAGACGTTGCCGTCTGCTTTTAAGGAAGACATCAGCATAAAAGTTTTCTTACAGACTACGACTGACAGACTAAGTTGCGGTCTACAACTTTATAAATGCATTTGCAGTTTGCTTTTGCTTTTGCCTTTAGTTTTGGATTTAAACTAAAAACAAAAAATTAAATGTTTTTCATTTAATACTTTTTTTTTCAGTTATACTTTTGCAATGACGAAAGTGCAAAGGTACGTTGCTGGCTTAGTCGCTTACAGGTTTCGAGACGTTGTAGCTCGTTTTTCAAACATTCATTTCTTGGGGTTTTTTGTCTTGCTTTTTTGTTTTTCTTTTTTTTGTTTTACTGTAACATGATAAGCGAAAGTTTTTTGACCTTTTCTTTGCGCAATTGCTAAGTGGCTTTTTGCCACAGTTGCTTGCCTACAAACGCAAAAACACATGTATGCACATACATATATTCAATTGTACACGGTACATGTGCGCGCAAGTAGTTAGCTACCAGGCTTCAGTTCAAGTCAAGGCATCAAAGTACATAATAAACAAAAACTTTGTTCAGTGTCAAGATTTATTGAAAGAAAAAACAAAAAAATGGGCAAATCATATGCTTAAAAATATAAAACAAGCATTGCAAACGACAAAAGTTGACCGTCGCCCGTCAGCCGTCAATAAAACAAACAACAAGCCAAGACAAGACCAGACAAGACAACTCAAGACATGCCAAGACAAGTCGAGACACTTGCCGTAATTTGTGCAAATGACAAATCAATTGTTTGCGTTGCGTTGCGTTGTGTCTGCACTTGAACGAACGCCTTTGAATTGTCGGTGATTTCAATCAATTGCGACAAATAATCACTTGCACGCATAAGAGCGCCTGCGGCTATCGATAACCGCGCATAAGTGCATAAATTGACTGACAATTGATTTAAATAACATATAACGCACAGATTTTGCTCGATTTTGCTGTTTGTCATTGTTTTGACACCCACTAAGTGTTTGACGCCGAAAAAAAAAAAAAAAACAGAGAAAACAACCAATAGCAACATACTCGCACACACATAATTAAATTAAATAAATGTTTTCTTAAATAACAAAGCAAAAAATATATTGACATTTTCGGTGTTGACATTGAGTCTGAAGTTAGCTTTAAATATATTTAAGTAGCTTTTTATACATTTTTTAACGCATTATAACTAATACGCGTAGCAACATTTATTAAAATTTATTACCCGCTATAATTTTATAGCAAAAGCTTCTAGCTGCGTTAATTACGTAATACAAATTAGGCATGCATACCTAGCTACTTAATTGTATTTATAAGTTCTTTTTGGAGAAGCAATCAGAAAAAAAAAAAAACCGAAATGATATATCTCAAGGCATAAATGACACACTGCATTGTGCAAAAATTGTCATGCCAGCTTCATGTTGGCCAAAGTAGCCCACATGTTAAGCCAAGAGGAAGAAAGTTAAGTCTACGCATATAAGCACGACAACAATGAATGAATACGTAACGAAAATGCTACGCAATATGTACGTCACTCGAAAATAGTTTACAACTGCTCAATCAAGACGAATTCATCAACAAAATAAGTTTCAAGGTTCTACAAAATAGTACACACACAAAAAAATAAATAAACAACAAAAAATCATTATAAAAAAAATATTGCTCTTAATTTGTAACCGCCCAATGTAAATTTATTGCAAATCATTTCGACTGTCTTACGTTAAATGCCAATTTTGTTTATTTTTTACAATGATTTTTTTGGCTGACTAATTGTAAAAATATATTGAATGCGTTTTCTGGCATAAAAACTTTGCGCATTGGCTATTTTCTTACCTGCCATAATTTTATAGCAACTCATATGCCGTGCATTAGCGACAATTTAACACGTAATTTGCAAACCACACAAGATTGCTGCTTACATAATATGCTTAAATGCGCCAAGTTGTGTCATTTACCACTTGATTTTGCTGTAGCAAGTTGTCAACACAGAAATCAAACAAAAAGAAAAAAACCCAGATGAGAGAGAGAAAAAACCAAGAAGAAGACATAGTGTATGTGCGGCACTCAAAGTAATTGTATGCGACAAGCAGCACACAAATAACGAGAAACTGTCAAAATTTAACTGCATAATTTGTCAATTAATGTTTTTTGTGCAACAGCAAAACGTAAGCAGAAGCAACAAAAAACGAAAAATAAAAAATATAAAAAAAAAAAAACTAAAAAAAAAAACAACCTTTGCGTACATCTGCAAATTGACATTAAAAAAAAATTTATTAAAAATTTCGAGTGCACCTTAATGAAGTTTGATTTGGTCATGAAAAATGTATTTTTTATGTTTAATAAATGTCAATTAGCGGAAGCTTGGAAGTCTTTTGCTTTGTGCTTGATTTTTTATTTTTTTTTTTTTTTGGTTACTTCAACATTTATTATGTGTATTTTTATTTATTTTATGATGAAATAAACGTTTTGCATACGAAATGCAACAGAGACAACAACACAACAATGAAACGTGACATTTCGTCTGCTGCCATTTGACACTTGACTTCAGCAAATCATGCTGCCAGCAATTCTCTGCTCAGTTCAGTTGAGCTGAGTTGAGTCGAGTTAAGTTTAGTTATGCAAATTCAATAATTTCTGCAAACCAAACGTACAAACTGCACTGCGTATACAAGGCATAAGTAAAAGACAGACAGACAGCAGGACAGACAGATAGTCAAGCAGTCAAGCAGAGTCAGCCTTAGCCTGTTGTGATGCCTCGGCGCGTTAGCTGAAAATGTCGTATGAGGCGTGTTTGCTATTTCTCTTGCAGCTCACAATTGAAATTGACCTTTAACTATTGACGACACTCGACAGAGACGTCGAAGACAATGGCAAAGGCAACGACAAGTGTCAATTGCTGCAGATTCGCTTGCCTTCCTTGCCTTTGCCTTCGCCTTTGCCATTGTCTTTGTTTTTCTGTTCGATTTGATTCGATTTTTTCTCTGCTATATTTAGTTGGCCCTACCCAAGCAAGCATTATGCGGCGTCTAAATGTCAGCCAGTTGTTGTCTTCACTGTGCTGCTGGCATAGGCACAATTGCCATTATTGGAAATCACTTTAGAGCGAGAACACGCGCGCGCACAAAGCATTTGCCAATTGATTTCTATTAAACATAATTCATGTGGCTACGTGCATAAAAGTGGCAACATTTTTTAGCATATTTTTTTCTTAGCTACGCACAAATGCATTTCGATTTGGCGTCTTCATTAAGACTTCATGCTTATTATTGTTAATTTTTTGTTTATTCTGTTTTGTTTCGGTTTGTTTCTTCTTTACTCGTATATTACCATTCTATGCACAAGTGGGCTCAAGTCAATCACGTACAGTCGTTTCACATAGTCATATACGAGAGTAATGTGGCATTAAAATATCACGTAAACAATTTTACAGGCAAATAACAGACATGCAAAGACTTTGAGGCTTTTGTTTCAATAATGTGAACTACACATTTGCTTTTTGCCTGCTATGACTGCTTTGCTTACTTGGCCCAAAACTGTCGAAAAATTGACACTTCAATGTTGTTGGCACAAGAAAGTTTCTTGACTTTGACGTCAGTTTATTTTTTATTTTTATTTCTTTCTTAATTTTTTTTATAGCTCACGGCATTATCGGCTGCTTATAAAATTACTTTAAATGTGTGCTTTTTGATTTATGCCTACTTTATTTACTTGCTATAATTTTATAGCAACTCAACGTGCGCACACGCCTCAAGCCACAATTTATGCGCTTAATTGCGTATTTAAACCTAAATACATATTTATTTGCGACTCTTGTTCCATAAAGCACGTGAACATGCATAAATTCATGACGTTCATCCTGCCAGCAACTTAATAATGTGAACCAAAAAAAGGAAAAGATAATTAATGTACAACGTCCAAGCGGCAAAATATATTTCAACGCAATTTCCGTCGAAAAGAAACGAATTTTTGCTTGTTTTTGTACTTACCATAATTTTATAGCAACTCTTCGTGCCTGCATTAGACACAAAATTTGCCACACAAAATCCTACTTAGACCCAAATACATATTTAATTTCGGTTTACCTTAGGCAATGCGCAGTTCTTTGGCACTTTTTCCTGACCTAAGCCAAAATCAAATGATTTGACGTTGTTAGTCATTTGCGCGAGTCTCAGACGAAATGCACGATTTCACTTAATCATATAGCGTACAAAATATATCACAAAGAAAAGCAACATATGTTTAAGTATTACTTCGCGTGGTGCCTCAGCTACACGCAAAATATAAGTTTACAATAAACTATATAAGTGAAATTGTTCTCATACCTTAACAAATTTTGCTTTTTCGCTACTGTTGCCAAAAAAAAAAAAAAAGCAGGCCATAAATCGCATGCTACATAATTGTCATAGTCGTCGTTGTCGTTTGTTGTTGCTGTTGTTGTTGTCGCCGTCGTAGTCGAAATAAGTGAACTAATTTTGTATTGTGTATTTACTTGTCGTCGGCAACAGTTGGTGTTATTACTCATAAACGCGCCAAGTTGCCATAAAAAGGAAAAAATGCAAAGAAACAAAAAATAGAAAGAAAAACCATTTTAACCCCATTAACTATTGACATACTAACCCCAACCCTAAGTAATGACCTCTGCGTGCGCCAAATGGCAGCAGCACCGACAATAAGGAAAAATTGTTGGCAAAAATTAGAAGCAACTACAATAACAAACAGTTAAAATGCCTTTGCAATGGCCAAAATGTCAAATACCAACGAACGGAAGCAGCAAATGTTTTGCATGACTGACTGCGCCGCACGTTGAATGACCGACCAAGTGTGCACACACATACACACACCAAGTACATATACTACATATACATATATAAATATAAATGGGTGGATAAGCTCACAAGCCTACCAAGTCATGAAAATGACCAATAAAAACTAACAACAACAACAACAAATACGCAAAGTGCTTAGCTTGTAGGCGCAACAGTTGTCTAATTAACCCGCGTGCACATACTCGCGTACTTAGGGCTGACATAAAAACCTTAATAAAAAGTGAAAAGCAAAAACACACAAACGAAAATAGAAAGACAAAATTCAAACAGCCAAAACAAATAAAACCAACTGCAACAATGACAACAGTGCCACCAACAACAATAAACACTTGCCAAGTGTTACTCGCATGCGAATTGCAACGCTGCCGTGGCACAAGACACCGACGTGGTAAGACACGCTCCTTGAGTTGATAGGTAGGCATTTTTCATGAGGCATTAAAATAATAATACTGAACTTTCTGCACAACTACCAATATGAGTACGTAGGCTCATAAGCAATTAAGCACGTCAACTCCCTGCTTGGCTTTTGTCTTTGTGGCAGAAGTCAGGCCAATAGAGCCAACAAATATATTTAACATATTGTGGCCAGCTAGAATTTGAATAAAAACTCTACTAACAACAAATTAGAAAATAAAAAACAAAAATAATATTTCTAACTAGGAAGTTATTAAGTTTTTGTGAACAATCCCACGCTATCAGTATATGCTACATTAGTTATGCATGCGATGATTAACGCATGTTTGCCACCCCAAATGTCCAATCGTCAGCACAGCAGCTTGCTTACATATGACGGTCAATGCACTTTCGGCGCAAACAATTGTTTTTACCGTTAAAGCACAATAACAATTTTAATCGCTTCCGTTCTAAAAACACTTTGACACAATATGTACAACAACAACAACAACTAAAGGCAAATCACATAAATTTGAAAAATAAAAAAACTAAAAAAAATAAACACAAAAAAAAAAAGAAAGATAAGTAGAAAAATGGCAAACATATCGAGTCAACGAAGCGTCGCAGGGTGCTTTGCTGCTCTCTGCACAAACTAGCAAAGTTAATGACGGCCTAGTTCAAGTGTTAAAATACTCATAGTACACAACATCACAACATAGTGCCGGCTATCATGGTCTAAAATTGCTTGAACTCGAGCTCAATAGCAACACACACACACATACACATGTGCTTACACGCCAACAGCGCAGCACAACACACTGCCCAGCCCACCCTGGCACAGCCAAGCCAAAGCGAGCTCAGCTCAAGAGACTTTTAAGCCATTTGATGCTAGTTGGTCAATGGCTTTGCTTTGCTGTCGCACTGCCTGGCTTTTGTGTTTTGGCGTGCTTCACTGTGTCATGTGCAGGCATGCTTGACAAAACGTCCACATAAATATTTGTACGTGTGTCGCGGCTTTGCATGTTCTTTCGCCTTTTTATCTCAAAAAAAAAAAAAAAATAACAAAACCAAACCAAAAGTAAATAGAAAATGGAAATAGACATATAGAGAAACTAAAATAGCACAGGGGTTGCTAGCTACTATTTTTACGTTACTTTAAATATGTCATTTTGAGTACAGTGTAAAAAGTAGAAAAAAGTGGGAAAAAGCAAACAGAAGGGAATTATGGTTTATTGGCTTTTCGAGGCATGGCGGAAGTCAGCGTAAAGTTGTGTGAAAAGTAGGCGAATTAGGCAAAAGCAGCAGCAAGTGCGGTAAGTAAATATTGTTGTCACTGTTGTTGTGTTTCTTGTTGTTGTTGGTGTTAGCTTTGTTGTCGGAAAATGACAATTAGTTTGTACAATTTTCATTTGACAGTTGAGTGAACGTTTGTTTTCATTTTACAGCATTTTTTTTTTTGTTTCTATGTTTTGGCTTTAAATTTGTTTATGCTGTGCTTAATTTTTTTTTTTATTTTGTATTTTGTATTATTTTATTTTTTTTTTTTTGTTTAAATGCTGCACGGAAGTCTTTGGCTTTGGTTGTAGCTATGGCTGTGTGTTACTCACAGCATTTCGATTGAGTAATATATGCAGCAGGCAGGCAAGGCAATCAGACACAGACTGCAAGGCAGGCAGCTGTTTATCGAGGCAATGAGGCGATGAGGCAATGTGTGAGCATTTTATTGCTGGCAATTTTGTTTGCTTTAAGATAATTACACACAAACTTGCACAAAACGAAACTGTTACACGCTGACTCTTGTTTGTTTAAAGAAGATTATAAAACAAAAAAGAAAAAAAATATAAATAAAAATAAAACAAAAATAAAAATTACCTGCGGGTTTTTGGTTGTCTGCTTTGCTTTGAAGCGTTTTAGTTGAAGTGTTGTATGCGAAGTTAAGAAAACAATTGAAAAATCTTCAAGTAAAGCGAAAATCAGCAATTTTAGCTCTCAAAAGCAGTTTGAAAGTTCAACCAGAGTGCAGATTTTGCATATAAAAATTGTTGCGCAAATATGTTGCTCGCCATTAAACTTGCTATAAAATTATAGCACTTTAAATTTTGTGCGCTGCTGCTCAACTTATGCAAGAACGCACTATTAAACAATTTTGCGCAAAAAGTGCCTTGCCAAATAGTTGAAAATATTATGGCAACCTGCAGATGTAAAAATATTGGAATAGTTTATTTTTTTCGCTAAAGGTATTTAACGGCAAAAGAGGATATTAGGTCTTACACTAATAAATAACTTGGCGCCAAGTTTTATGTTTGGTAAGAGTTTTTTTCCATGAATTCTACAACATATAAATTAATTTGCGACGCTATAAAAATCCATTAACATTGTATACAATATGAAATTAAAAGCCTAAACTCTAGATTTTATTAAGCAATAAACAGAAGTTCTAAATAAATATAAACATAAGCGAAAGGTAGTACAAAACCAAACAAAACAAAAAAATAAATTCAAAACAAAACATATAAGATGTGGATTTCTGCGAACGAAGAATGCTTATAAAAAAAAAGGAAGAAGAAAAAAAAATCACTCAAAAAATAAACAATATAATGTTTAGCACAGTGCTGAAAACTTCTATGAAAGAACTTAAAAAAAAAAGAAAAAAAAACAAAACAAGAAAATAATGATGAAGTATAATAAAGAAAAAAAAAAAACAAAAATTATAAAAAAAAAATATAATTAAAAACGCCACAATGACCCACAGTGCGCGCTTGGCTGCTTTGTTGCTTGGCAGCCTCTGATTGCTTGGATGCCTGCTGGCCTGCTGGCCTGTTGCTCACTTGCTGGTCTGGGCTGGGCTGACTGGATTGCTTTCGTCATCGTGAACATAAAACATTTAAAAGCTAATAAAATGAAATTAGGCAAGAGCACAACAAGCATAAGAAGTGGTTCTGCTGTTGAAAACCGCCACTTGATAATTTCATTAAAGAGAAACAGCTGAAAAGCAAGAAAATAAGCAGCAACAGGCAGCGGCAACATAATTTTTAATAATTATGAGCGTTTTTTTTTTTACATATTTCTTGATTGATCAGCACGAAAGCACATTAAACTAAAAAGTCACACACACAAAAGCAAAAAAAAAAACTGTCAAATACTCGCATAAGGCAAAGCATATTCTAAATTAAGACGAACTCAGGAAAAAGTAAATTATTTCTAGCCGTAAAAAAGCAAATGAAATATTTATGTATGAGCATGTGCTTTAATAGAACTGTAAACGCGTCATTTGCCACACGAGTCAAGTAAAACAAACTACAAGTACAGTGAAAATGTCAACAACAACCACAAACACAACAACAACACCGATAACGACAATGAAATGAAAACGAAAGCAATTTCACTTGTGCCTAATTTTCTTTTAGTTCAGCTCAGTTCAGTTCAGTTGAGGCAGTTACATATCTGACAAACAGATGTCAATCAAATGTCAATTTGCCATGGCATTTCTCGAGGCGATCCAAGCGCTGCTGGTGCTGCTGGCTGTGCTGTGGCTGTTGCTGTTGCTGATCAGATCATGGCGTTGCTTGTGGCTGGCTGCCTATTGTGGTGTGGCCGTGCTCAGCTCAGCTCGGGCTCGGCGCATGTGTGCACACATACTTGTGTTTGAAAATCGAGCTGGGTAACTTATCGACCGCAGCAGCGCAGTGCAGCGCAGCACAACAGACGACAAACCACGACAGCACAGTCCGTACTGTAGAACCTGAAGACAAAGCGGCGCAACTCAATCGTCATATGACATATTGTAAAAATCTTGCTTCACGCTGCTCCCCTTGCCAATCCTGCCTTCACATGCCACAATCGTCATAGTCATAGTTTATTTATTACAACTATTAAATGCTTTTTTATGATTGCCTACATTTATTTTGTAAAATAATCGCATGACGACTTTTTTCTTATTTTTTCTTTTTTATTTCTTTTTAGTTTTTTTGCTTACGTCTTGGCTTGGCTTGGCTTGTCTTGACTTGTCGTGTCGGTGGCTTCTTCTTAACAGATGTCGCACGGTTGACTTGACAAAATAGCAGCAGTCGCACTAATTGCCTTGATCGTGTTGATCGTGCACTTAAGCAGTTTGCAGAAGAGCACAAGATAAAAAATAAGACTTTAATAATTGCCTCAATTATTTTCATATTATTATGTGTTAAAATGCTACTTTAAAAGAAGATTCTATCTGCAAGTTTATGCTGTTTTGCATTTTTGTACGCTATAAGCGACAGATATCCGACACAGAGCCTCAGTGAGCGGGTTTTTAATTTATACAGTTATTCAATTGTAAACTCAACACTTTAAATTATTATCAAACATCTTAACACAGTACGATTTTTTACAATATGCTTCTATAAAAATGTCAATTCATTTATTAAAATTTAATTTTTAAAAAAAAAGGGAATTACTAAAAAAGTTTTAGCAAGTTCGTAATATTTTAAAATTAAAAATATATTATGCTGTTTAGCATATATTGCATAAGCAGAAAATATCTACAATTTAACAAAACACAAAAACAGTCAAGTCAAACATTGCCATAATAATTATAACACTTGCTATAATATTTATAACACGCAAATCCGTCAACTAAGACATTTTAGTCGTGCTCTCATATTTAGCTGCAATTTAACTTAATTTAAGCATAAAACTGGTTTCAATAAAAGTTGCTATAAAAATTATAGCAATCCAAAATATGCAATCTTTTAAAATTTATTCTTAAATAGCTGCAGGTAAACTTGACTAAATTCAATCTGTAGCATCTTAGCGTAGCGTACCTAAATTTCAGTCAAGCCAAAGTATGTCTTGACTATTTTCTTCTGCACAATATATTCATAGTTTATATTTCTTTCTTCGGCATATAGTGTATATTTTTTTGTTGTCTTTTTCTTTTTCACTCATTTGTTGCCATTAAGTGTGCTTATGTTCATTAACGCCAAAGTTGTGGCAATTGTCGGTTTGTAATTCGAGTGACAGCCGTGAAACGCACGGACAGACGCACATCGCACGGCTAGACGTACTGTGGTTGCTTCAAGTCACACACACACACACACACACACACTGAGAGACAACACATGCACAGTGGGTAGCTTTGCAGCGAGATTTTGACATGTGTGTTGACATTTTTATTAGTGATTTGTTTGCTTTTGGTTAACTAACTGAGATTGAACTTGAGACGGCCAGAGTCGAGTGTTAAGTGCCACATTTAAGTTGCAATTGAAACAAAATCTTGCTATAATTTCAATTAATTAGTATAAGTGTGATTTAACATGTTTTTCAAGGCGCTAAATAATAAGTTAGCCTATCAAACTTTCACCCGGTTAATTGCTAACTTAATATTGGTTTCGCCAAGTTTATGTTCCTAGAAAATGTAGCATAAAACCGCTAAAATGCATATAATTGGCAATAATGACAAGACTGGCTTGTAACATTTTTTTTATGAGCCAACATGTCATGCTTTCGCTTGGCACAATTTGCTGTACCAAATATATGGCATAAAAATTATTTGCTATAAAAAAATCAGCATGCAACAGGCAATATGTCTTCTTATTTACGCTTAACTTCTAAATTGCAGGCACAGGACTTGCCATTTTTTTAAAATAAAAAATTCTGCCATAACGAATTTATAATTAACGAAATTACATGCATTTCGTTGCGGTTGTTGAAGATTTTTAATTTGTTTCCCGGCCCATGACATACTCTAATGCAAAATTTACATGCTGAATGCCACTTCGCGTGTGCCATAAAATGCAGCACCTCGAATTGCAGAACAAAAGCCATACAAGCCTAGCGGCAAATGGCCTAAAACGCAACTAACTGTATTTTATTGCATAACAAAGTTAAAAAAACAAAATAATAAAAAAAAAATAAACCAAAAAATAAAAAAGGAAATGTGCATTTTACTTTACTTAATTTTGTTATACGCTGCTGTAATTTTTGCCGCTTGCTGCCTTTCAATGCCTGCGCAATGCGCCTGCCTGCATATGCTCATATAACCTTGCAAAATGGGGGGGAAAAAAAATGAAAAACAAAATTCGGAACAAAAACCTATACACATTTTTGTTTTAATTTTTTTTTACAACACAGTTGTTGCAAGCACATCTTTCTATGAATATTTTTGTAGCCGTGTTTTCGCTTTTTTGTTACCAACTTTTTGTGCGCTTGATGTTTTGTTTAGGCTCTTTAAGCGCTTTTGGTACTTAGGCACTCACAGTATAGCAGCACAAGGGCCATGCGCATGTGTATTTATTAATTTTATTTCTTTATTTTTTTTTTCTCTTTGTGAACTATTTTTTATGCAAGCACACATATGATTTTTATGCGTTTCGAGTGTTTAAAAGCAAATACCTGACCTCATATAGACGACGAAGACGACGATGTTGTCTTTGATCTTTTGTTGCTTTAATGCTTTAATGCGACGCTTGTCAGCGTTAGTCAGCATGCATTTGATTTACACACATAGCCCGCCCCCCTGTGCAGCATAAGCGAGCGTGTTTAGACTTTGCTAATGACCCATTTCGCTGGCTGGCATATGTTGCATGAAATTCTTTCTTATTTTTATTTTTCCATTTTTTGTTAGTTTTGTTTTTTTAATTGGCTTAACCTAAATGGCCTTTCTAATTTAATTAAAAAGGCGTACATACGGAATATTGCAAACACTTTACGCGCGATTTCGCCAAAACATTTGCAATTTTCCTTACTGTGGCTGCTCACTAACATGGACAGTGTGAACTATAAGCGCATTAGCATGGCTAACGCGTGTTACTCAGCGTCGTTTGCGTGGCGCTAAATTCCAATTAATGCATTTACTAAAAAACACGAAAGGCCGCAGACAAGCACGAAAAAAAAAATAAAAAGAAAAAAATAAAACAAATTGGCGCGCATCAAGGCCGTGACGAATCCATTCACCTTAGCTGTAGTCAGCTGCTGACTGCTGATTGTTGACTGCCGACTGCATTCGATTTGTACAAACCCCAAAAAGAAACTCAAACCAATAATAACATTAAAAATGTTTGCGCTTTTTCGATTAGGCAATTTTCTTAGTCTCGAATCTAATTCGTGAAGCGCAAAGCAATTAGTCATGCAATACACGAAAGTAATGTCAAACTTGTAATTAAAAAATTACAAATCATTTTTCTTAAACGTCTTTATTATTGTTGTTGCTATTGTTGTTGTCGCTTTCATTGTCGTTGGCCCTAATGCGCGTCCCTCAGCCCGCCACAGCCTTGCCAAGCTGCTGACTCTTGCCGACAGTCGCATGTTTGCCCAAGTTAATGCTGTTAGTTTTGCATTAGTCAAGGCACAGTTGGCTGCAACTGCAGCAGGGCCATGTGGGTTACAAATCTATGCCTGCTGTGCCTATTAAGCACTCAACAAGTTTGCTATGCTCATGACATGTCAGCACCCACCAATACGATATAGATTAAATATACGTATGTGTATGCTTGGCATAGTGCAGAAATTTGGTGTTTTGTTGTTGCTGCTCTTTTTTTTTCTTATTTTTTTTTTGTTTTTTTTTTTTGTATAACATGCACATGCAGCCACATGCATTTATTGCATTGCTAGACTGCACATGCCAGCCGCGTTGTTGCAGTCGCAGTCGCACTCGACAGACGTTTGCTTATGCATCAAGGCAACACAGGCACAGCAGCGCGCAGCTCGCAGCCAAAACAGACCAACGCAGCGCGTTGAAAGCCAAACGCAATGCAATTTATAGCATGCAACGCCCTGCAACAACAACAAATACTACTATGACTGCTGCTGCTGCTGTTGTTGCTGTTGCTTCTACTTCTACTTTTTCTTGTGTGTGTTTTGTCGCTTGCTTACTTTGCTCGATAGCCAGGCGGCTTTCGTTTTCAATGTCAGCCAGTTTATTTTTGTTGCAACTTAAATTAAACTTTTGATTGACAGCCAAAAAAAAAAAACGAAACAAGAATAAGTTAAAAAATAAAACTCAAACACACACAAATGCACACACCCATATCGCTATAAAATTAATTGATCAAGGCATTAGACACCATGCGACATGTGAAAGTTAAATGATCTTACGCTAAGCCAAAGCCAAAGCCAACTATTAAGCAACAAGTCAAATGAAAATTTGCTTAAACTAATTGGCCAAGTCAGTCAGCTGCAAGTAAGCTGCAGGCGGCTGCCAAAGACAACAACACAAGTTAACACAAAAAAAAAAAGGAAAAAAATAATAACAACAACGTTTGTCGGCTAACACAGCCCTGCCGCTGTTGCTGCAGCAAACAGTTTCCTGCGCTGCTGCTGCATTTTAAGTGTGTTGACCAGCGTCAGCGACAGTCACAACAACAATAACAATAAAAACGACAACAACAACAATGACAGAAGCAGCAGCAGCAGCTAATACAGCAAAGTCTTAGTTTGGTCTAAACTTGCTTAACTGGCTTTTTGCAGCGATTTAAAGCAACTTGTTGAGTTTTTCAGCTTCAGCTTTAGTGGCCATTGTTGTTGTTGTTGTTGTTGCAGCAGCACACGCTGGCATGTGCATGAACAGTTGCTTGTGTACGCACAGGTTTTTGAAGATCATGGTCCAGCCAGCAGTCACAATAACAACAACAACAAATACCACAACCACGCGTACTTATTGCTTTTTAAGGTTAATGCACTTGAGTTCGTTAGTTGTTGCTGCTAAAAAAGACACACAAAAACAAAACAAAATGAAACAGAAACAACAACAGCAATGCTTACACCAACGACTTGTTCGCGGCGGCAGCAGCAAGCAAATAAAAATATTAAATACGCGACTTTGTGTTATGCCATGCAATATTTTTCAATTTTTTTATTTTTTTCCTGTTGTTGTTGTTATTGTTGGCGTAATTTGCATTTTACGCACTAATAATTGCATCAAAATTAATAAAGAAAAAGAGAAAAAAAAATAAAATTCAAAATTGCTTTTATTTGCTGACAACAGCGTCAGTTAAAACGTTTTGAACTCAGCTGCAGTCTCTAAAAGACTTTCATGCGTGAGAAATGTCGTGTTGCCATATGTTGATAAACTATAACACAAGTGCTTTGCCAGTTTATCACAAGACTAGAAAGTTATGCTAACAACTTTTAGCACAGCTTCAAAATATGCGTACACTGCAACAAAAAGCATAGGCAAAGCACGCAGGTAAACTTTAAAGTTTACAGCAGATGCCAGCAATGAAAGAATTTCTACTTATTCTGCTTCAACAATAGCTGGCAGGAACCAAGGCCCAGCTGTTAAAAAATTGAGCAGCTTTAAGTTTAGTTGAGGACCTTAGTGCCACTAAGTTCAAAATGTTACCATAATTCTATTTTGCAATTTATAGAAAAGTTTTCTTGTCTCTTAACCAATTCATTGTTGTTGTTATGAAATTGGCAAACTTCAGGAGTTACCCTCGTACGTGCTTTCACTTGCAGTCACTGTTCGCTAAATTACGCGTATTAATAGACAAAGTGACATGTGCGACTTGCCAAAAAGGCACCGCCTGGCGCACTTTAATGGCATCGATGCATATAAAATCACAAATTTGCATACGAAATTTTTAAAATGAAAAAACAAAAAACAAAAATACGCATATAAGGCCAATCAAAATTAAAATGTCAAAATTCAGACATCAACTTAAGTTTAATATGTTCATAACTTAAACATGTGTTGTCTTTTCTGATTATTGAGGTTTATTGTTTATTTATTGCATTTTGAGTGTGCTGTGCCAGTTGTGTGCAGGTCTCGGATTTGTTTTTTATTTTTTTCGACTTACATTTTTTTTTAATATTTTTGCGCATGTTTTTTTTTTATTGCACTTTTATTTGGTTTGGCAATTTCATATGTCGACCACTCAAAAATTGCGTGATTTATGCATTTGTTTTGCTTGAGTTTGTTTCGATATTTGTTGTTTTTGTTCTTCTTATTTTTTTATTACATTTTATAGCAGACAACACCGCCTGCCGGCTTGCAAAACAACTTCGCTTCACTCCACTTCACTCCACTCAACTCGACTCGAAGCGACTCAACTCAATCACAGTCTTTGCTTTGTAAAATTAATTTATAAAAAATATTTTTGCGTTGAATGTTGTTTCCTTTTTTTATTTTATTAATTCTTTTATTCATTTTTTTTTTTTTTGTTTTCATTTAAACTTTTTGGCGCGCTTGCGTGTCTCATACTCATTGTGAGCTGTGACTGTGTGCAAAATGGGTCAGCACTGTCGGACTGTCTGACACGTATTTAGGTCAAATGCTTGCGGTTCACTGGTGGCTCATTTATGTGGGAAGTTCTTAATTAAAAAGAAAACAAAAACAAATATTAAGTGTGTTCTTCATGCCTTTAATTAAAATTTGTCTTTTGTTAACTGTGAGAAGACTAAGAAGCAGAAATATAAAGACAAAGAGCTGCTGCTGCTGGCATGAACTATACGCATTTTGCCTATGGCAAGACTAAGTGGCAATTAAGAGTTCAGTTTGAGTGTAATGACGGCTGCCACTAAGTGTTTGATATCATCAATTTGCAAAAAAAAAACATAAACCAAAAACAAAAGCATTGCTATGGATTGTGGCAGCCCAAAATAAATATCATTCAGCTGGCAAAATAGTTAGAATGTATTATACTGACAAGATAAATGACAGTAATTGAGCAAAGAAAGCCGAAAAATGCCCAGCAAAAAGAAAAATAAAGAAAAAATATTCAAGAAATTTATAGGACAGCAAAATTATTTAATCCGTAGATAAGTTGTTTCGTTTTAATGTCATGATATCGCATTATTTGCACTGGCGCTTTATTTAGCACCGCAAATACCTTTTATATGTTCCCGAAAAATTTTTAAGAAAACCCATGTTAAGCGACAATTCATACTTGATGTAAAGCTGGTGTCAACAACAACATAGGCATTATTAGCCCACTTGGCTCGTCTAAGCACCGTACACTTGCACTTGTACCTAACAAAACTCGCATAACATCTTCAAACTTCACTTCCATATAATTTCCTTTAAGTCAAATGTCAAGCCTCTGAGCGAACTGATGCAGACTCGCTGCTCATAGCTTAATACTAAGTAACACTCACCAATTGATTTTATTCGCTTACCTGAAAGAAGAAAGAAAAAACAAATTATTTAATCAACTGTCGAAAATCGTGATAAATATTTACTTAAAATTATTTAAAACAAAAAACCACACGAAACTAATAAAAAAAAAAAAAAAAAAAAAAAAAAACAAAAAAAAAACTGCAATAAAGAAAACCCATCATTACAGAAAACAATTTGGCACAACATTAAAAGCAACCACACACAAAGGCTGCATATACACAACACAGTGGCAGGCAGCATTGCGACGGAGTCAGCTGCGCAAGACCCCAGACCTCTGCCAGATTGCTGCTATACTCACATAAAAAAGTCAAAACGAAGTAAAACAAAAAAAAACCTACGCCAATAATCAAAAAGCAGGCTTGCAAATTATTTCTTTAGCTTATCGCACAGTGAGGTCAATACACTAAAGTCAGCAAGAGCAATAACAACAAAAACCAAAACAACGATAAGCAACAATACAAAAAAAGGGGGCACTAATTTTACAAACGCTATCAACATTATTCGCGCACACAGCCGCAGCGTTGGCAACATTTTTCGCCTAGCAGTCAGCAACATGTTGCCATAGACGAGTACATACAAACAACTTATGTGGCTATCGCTGCTCTGCTATTATTTACTGATTATGTACGTGGTCAGTGGTCAGCAACGATTGCTGCTGATGTTGATGATTTTGCTGACGATAATGTTGAAGTGAGCGACACAACAACAACCAAAATCGAACTAAATAAAAACACAACAAAACAAAAAAAAACAAAAACAAGTAAAAATCTATTGATTGCAATGCATGTTGTGGCAATGATGCTAGAGCTGTTGTTGTTATGTGGTTGTTGTTGTTCAATTGTTGCTATTGCTGTGGCTGTTGTTGGCGCAGGCAGTTATTAAATCAAATGCGCGCTAGTTTTGCTATTGTAAGCGCACATATAAATTTCGTTATATGATTTTTCTTTTAACATCATTTTTTATTTTTATTTTTTTTTTTCTTGTTTTTTTTTTGTAAAGAAATTGCCTGCAATTGGCGTAAAATTGGGTGAAATTTGTTAGCGTTTGAGCGTTTGCAGCAAAACAAAGCAACTGTGCCTGGGCACAAGCGGCTGGCAACATTGACCAGCCATTGTCGGAGTATTGTATGATGTAGTGCATGTTGACTGAGGCTGGCGACTTATGTGACAGTTTCTTTGGCCATTAGGGTGCAATGACTGCTTAACTATAGCAATTGTTGCTTATTAATTGCCGATATTGAGCCGATTGCCTGCCTGCCCGCCTGGTCGCCTAGGGGAAATGTGTAGCACTGTCACAATGCGCTGCAATTAATCTTTGAGCTCCGCTTTGTTTTGGCTTTCTATTTTATTATTGTTTCAGCTCTTGCTTCTATAGCATGATGATGATGTAAGTTCGCTTGCGGCTTATGTAAAAGCCGCCATAATGATTGACAATTAAGACACGTTTCACGACTCAAGTAATTGTCACACGGGTAAATGTAAACATGCGGCTTATTTTGACAAATTAGTATATCAATTACACAAAGGCAGCCGCGTTAATCAGTGCAAAATAAAACCAAATTATGCCAATATTGACCGCGTTACATATAAACCGCTTTCTGTAGTTGTAATTAACCACACTCAATGGCGGCAAACTCAATATCAACATGACGGAAGTGTGCAAGTGCCAGAGACGCGCTTCGGACGTGAAAATAATTATGCTTCAGCTCCAAAACAAGTGAAAGAAAAATGAGAAAAAAGTTGCAAAACTTATCAAAAAGCACAGAAAAAAAAAGTAAAAGAAAATACTTTGCGCAAGCAAACTTCCGTTTACATATAATGCACATGACTTTGACAAAAGTAATTTGCAAAATGTAACAAGAAAAACTTTTTTATAGCATATGAAAATAAATTCACTTGTATTATTCACGTATAAACGCAACAGACACTGACAGCTGCCAGCTGATTTTGGGCGTTCGCAGTCGCTCTGTGACCAGAAAACCCAAATCTCTTGCGTGCCAAAAATTGCTGCTGTTTGGCCGACAGCAACGGAAATAGCATCCGAATGCCCTTAAACTGTGACAGCAGCAGCAATGGGTCTGCACGGAACCAAATCAGTTGAGGCACTACAGACTGCACAGTCAGAACAAAATAAGGAACTTTTTATGAAAGCATGCAAAGGATCATGTCCGAGCTAAAGGCATTAAGTAAGGACATGGAGTTCATCCGAACTTTGTGCGTGTTGTCAAAGATGTTTACTGTTGCTAAAGTGATTAATAAAGTATTGAATAAAAAGGAAATAACATAAAATATTATTATATGGAATGAAAATGCAATCGGAAAATAACAAACATAGTTATTACAAAGAAGTAAGTTGCATATACAAGATAAGGTGGAATTAGGAAATAATATTGTATTAAAAGTTTTGATGAATGATAAGATAGGAGTGAAAGTGGAGTTCAGAATGGTACAAATTCTATATTCAGGAAAATAAGTTTAAGTGTAAAGCAAATGAAAGTATAGAAAATAAGCAGAATGGATTGATAAAAGCGATAAAAACAAATATGAGTTTAGTGAAGGAGAATTAAGATAATAATATAAAAGTCCCAATATCAAGGAAATGCTGAGAGAAAACTCAATATAAGAATTGAAATAAATTGGATGGAAGCAAAGAGATCACACCAAATGAATGGAAAAGTAATGCGATATAAGTACAAATTTAATGAAGAGATTTGTGACAAGTGAATATCAGTTGAACTATAGGTTAGTAAGTATTTCACATCCAAAAAATACATGGGGAAGAAACAGTAAGACTTGCAATTTCTTGGTATTATGCTGGAGAACAAGTCGACAGTTACTGCCAAAAAACTTCTTCTAATACCCAGCAAACAAAGTTTCTCAACAACAACTTATCATGACCTTCTGTGTAACTGTCAAAGCAAACCAAAAACAAAAAAACAAAGAACAACAGAAACTTTGAACGAAAACACACAAAGGCCAAAATCACGTACCAAGTAAAGTAAAATCTTCAACGAAATTCATAAGAAAACTAAAAATAAGTCATGTGCGAAAATATTTTCCGGTATAATAAGAATTTGCCATAAATAGCAACTAAACGAGGCATACGCAATATTTGTTGCATGCCAGTAGAAATATGCAAAACAACAGCAACAACAACACACACTTTACATATGCATGTTACGACTGAGTCGAGCACCGCCTACGCCACATGCAGCAGCAACAAATAAATAACAAAATAAACTTGCGGTGTACGAAATAAAAACAAAACAAAAAAAGTGTTGCATAGCACACGGCGTCAACAGTCAAGTACGAGTAAAATAAAATTAAGCACAAAACTAGCAAGATTTGTGCAAAAAAAAAAATAAAAAATAAAAAAAGATAAAGGTGAGCAGAAGAAGCAGAATAAGCATAAGAATAAAAAGGCATTAGATTTAACAGCAGGCCATTGCCTAGACAGACGCTGCGTCGCTGCATGTGAGTAACCCAGTGACCAAGTTATGGCAGCTGCCGAGCAGGCAGCCAGCAGCCAACATTAGTGTAAGCTTCGCATGTAGGCAAGCAGGCAGGCTGACGGACCGACAGACGGAGAGACAGGCAGGCACACATGCCGCCACTGGCAAGCATACTTCGCATTTTCTGTTTGGCAACAAGCGAAAACAAAAAAAAAAAATGAAGAAAAAAAACATGAAATCAAATCAGACTTCGTTTATTTATGAGTTTTCGTTGTTGTATTTATTAGATTTGTGTGTGCTGAAATCTAAACGCCAAGTAGAACGCATGCATGCAGGCACACTCACATACAAACACACACACGAAACAACAGGCAGCCACATGTCTTCTGCAGCAAGCAGAACAGCTCAACTGCAGCAGCAGCATCGCGCGCGCGTAAATCTAATTGCGCGCATGTAGAGCAACATTTGACGCGTCTTTAGACGGCTGCTGGCCCCACTGGCTGCCTGCCTGCCTGCCTGATGATTTGGTGAGCTGCTCTGCTCTGCTACGGATTGGCCTGGTCTGTTTGCTTGGCGTGTTTTTCTTTTTCATTGGGGTTTTTTTTTTTGTTTTTCGTTTTTTAGACATTTCACTTCTGTGCTTGTTATTAGCTGGTGGCGCCCCGCAATTGGCGAAATCCTCGTCATCGTCGTCATCATCGCAGTCGCCGTCGTCGTCACCGTCGTTTTCATTGTCGTTGCCACATGCTCAACTGTCGACTTGTTTGTTGCACATGAATTGTCATTTAAGCGCGCACAAAACGCATACACGCATGCAACTCAGATAAAAACAACAACAACAACAACAACAACAAAAGCAACAATAACAATAACCATGCTTAACATAATCGAAAACATCTTCATTTTTTTCTGTTTCTGTTTCTTTTCGTTTTGTTATTCGTTTTTCCTCCGTTTGCTGCACGCAGTCGATTTTCACTTACATGCGAAAATGGAAAACACACGCGCGACGCCATGGCGGCTTCTTCTCTTATGAGGCCGGCCGCCGCCAAAGTTGTCTTAGGCTTCTGCGTCGTCAATGCTGTTGTTGCTTTTGTTGTTTGTTGTTGTCGTTGCTTCTTTTTCATTACAAACACTAATTGCATTTTGCTTGCTAAGTGAAAATTAGTTTTTCTTTTGTCTGCTTTTAGTTTTTCTTAGTTTTGTTTTTGCTAAAGCGAAATCGTTGCATTGTTCAATTTCGCAGCAGCGTAGCACGCATCGCATTGGCAAATAAATTTATTTCATTTGTATTGATTGCATTTTGATTTTGGTTCAACTATTTTTTTTTCACTTTTTCTATTTTTCTTTTTTGGTTTTTCGTTTTGCAATTAACTGCATTTGCGAATTTTTAGGATTTTCTTTAGCCATTATACGATGTGTGCTGGCTGCGCTTCTTTGGTTTTTACTTGATTTTGTTGAAATTTCCCAACTGAAGCGTGTAAGAAAAATTTCACGCGCCAATTCCGTAGATTTTTTTGTAAATTAGCACAGAATTTAATTTTAGCATTGTGTAAGCAATTTCACATTTGCCAAAAACTCACATGCGCACCAAGAAAAACAAATCCAATCGATTTCGTTGAATTGCCAAAGGTTGCGCATAAGTCAACGTGACTCTTCTGTGCATGAGACATTACTGCAAAGTTCGCCTTTGTTGCAAAGATTCAGAATATATGCAAACTTGAATCGTTAGCCAATGAGGCACACAACACCCGCTAGATGGCAATAATTGCATACATATTCATAACTTTTAAATCCGGCAAGATATTGAAATGAAACATACGCACGAAAATTTAAGTTAATCTCTGAAATTTTCATTGAAATCCGTTGAGTCGAAGTCTAAACGAGACAAACATGCAGATAGACAGTTGAAATTTCTAAAAACTCTCATTTATGTTCAAGCAACGTATAAATAACAGTTTCACTTATATTTTGGCATTTATTTTGAAATACACGATGAAACATAAAACCAAAAATACGAATTTTTTCTTAAGCACTTTATTTGTAAAACAAAAAATGTATAATGGCATACTTTATTAATGTGGCAGCTTCAGCCAAGTGAGTGTTGCCAGGCATGACCAAAGTGTTTAACACACCTCGCCGAAAAGCAGTTAATGGGTTCTACACCATTTATGCTGCAAGTTAGTCTTGCAAAATATGTCAGACATGTATGCCTTTAGTTTTACTGCCACAACTTAAAGTCGGAATTTGTTAATTATTGATTTTTCTGCTTCAGGAACTGTTTACATAAACACCAAAATATTTAAAACAACAAAAAAAAAAAAATTCTTCGCCCATTGCATTTATGTACAACATTCAGCAGAGCAAGCGAAACGAGAATGCCATAAACGAACATCTGTTAACTCGCTAAAAACAGCATTTCATGCGGGCGCTAAGCACATTTTCTCCCCCACAACGTATCATTAACCTCAGCAACAACAACAACAACAACAAAACAACAGCAAGAACAGCAAGAACATCAACATTATCAACATCATTATGAACATCAACAACATAAGCATAATGTACAGCAACAACAACAAAATGATTATGTTTCTGAACATGAACGCATACCGCGCACATTTATAGGCATTCAACACTCAACTGAAATGAAAATGCGTTTTTCGTTGCGGTTCTTTGGTCACCCAGCAGCACATTGTTGCATGCATCAATAAATGCGACACACAGCATACAGCATAAACTCATAATATTGTCGGCAGCAGGCAGCCAGCCAGACAGACGGACGGACAGCCTTTGCTGTTAAACAGCAAATCGGGCAACTAAATGTGTGTGGCGGACGACAGCAGCGTCAGCTCTGACGTCGCCAAAGTCGACGCCAATGCCGCTGACGATGACTACGCGGACGACCCTTTGTCAGAGTTGACTTTTACAATTTTAAGTTTTCGAGTTTTCCAGTGTTCTTGCGTATCGGAAGTTGTTTGGCTAATTTATGTGCTTTCCAATGAAATTATGTCGCTCAAACAGTTTTGAACAGGAAATGCAATTAGTTTTTGTTTTATTGTTGTGTTTTATTTTTCCTTTGCTCTTCTCTGTACTATATTGTTTTTTCGTTTCTTTCTATACTTTTTTTTTTTTTCATTTGTGTGGGGTCCGCCACTGTCTCTCGGTTTCTCTGGGCGCGTGTGCCCCTCTTGTTTATTTTCAACTAAAAATTATTTTAATTTCGGCTTTTATAGAACTTGACAAATCAGCTTGGAAAAGTTATGTGCAAGGCGTGTTCGGGAAGTAAACAGGCGACGCTCTTATAAAAGATGTGTTTTGGGACGGGCAAGTAAAAATATTTTTACTATAGATTTGTCAGTGTCATGCTGACTTGAAATATTTGGTTTTAAAAATAACAATTAAGTTAGATTTACAATAGCAGACCAAGTAAATAAACAGACAGCTTCGACTGCAATTAATTGACAAGAAAGCACATAAAATTGAAAGTTCTGGTGAGGTAAACATAAAGTGAAGCTCATTAACAAAACATGCTTTGGGCAGAACAAATTTTAAGAACAAAAGTGATTCTGAGCAGTAAGGACGAAGTAAACAAAATGGAAGCAACACAATTAAATATTGAGAGGCCCAATTAAGCTTGCAAAAAAGAAAAAAAAAAAAACCAAACGAGTAAGAAGTAGGAAAGTGCATTGGGAAAAAGCAAAAGCTATATAAAGTTGAAAAAAAAGCAATAAGGGCGGTCAGTGTGTAGGTAAATAAAGGAATAAATGAGGGCACACCTAGTGAGACGAGAGGGTTGGAGCATGGGTATGAGCCGCAATGCAATCAAGAAGCTAAATGGAAAGGGAGGTACACAACATGAGAGTCAGAAAATACGACGGAGTTGTAAAGGAAAGTAAAGTAATAAATAAATAAATGAGAAGAGCAGACCTCGAGAATGCCTGTAGAGGATGCAGACGTGGGTAGCAAGTGAGTTATGTGCAGCAACATTCAGGGCGTTGAGGAGTTTACTTATGTAAACAGTGGCAAGTAAGGTAATTCAAAAAGTAAATGGGCAATGTGCAGACTGGACCATAGTTAGCAAAAAAGGCATAGCAGTAGGCAAGAAGGAAAAGAAAGGAGGAAACAGAGGAAAAAGAACGACCTTAGCAGGAATGCAAATAGCAAAGTAAATAACGAAACCACAAGTGATCCATTTAAGAAAGTCATTAGCCTGGTAAATAGCAAGTTGAGATGAGCACAGATAACAGAGAACTAATTTGAAAAGCGACTTCAGAGGCGATAGCATAAGTAAAAAGAAGTGCGTGCACGGCAAATGCACGGACCAGGTTTCACAGCCACGTTGAAATTCTTGCTGAGAGACCTTCTAGCTGCAATTAACAGCTTCCCTAGCCGCCTGAAAGATATGCAACCTTCACAAAAGAAAAAAAAAGAAAAACAAAAACCGACTCACACGCACACACAAACATTCGCCATTTGCCAACCCCAATTGAGTGTCGTTAACTGTCTGTCAATTACTTCAATCAAATGACTTTGAAGTTGCGAATCACTCAAGCAAAGAACGCAAACATTCTTATTAGCAAATTACATGCAACACTGACTGCAACACAACAACTGCAATGCAGCAAGCCAAACAGGCAGGCAGACAGACAGACAGACAGACAGACAATTGGACAGGCAGGCAAACGTAGCTGCATGCTTGGAGAGATACATGCGATAACTCTAAGTTACGAGTAATTGTCATTACACATCGTTGAGGGCAATTACTTTGAAGTAAATGCAGCAAAAGCTTTGTTGGTCTGCCTTTACTTTATTCTGTAATCTCACAAAATCTGCGTGAGCAGTGTGCGGGCGTATGATATGTTTGAGTGACTGCATTGTAAAACGCAATGGCAAAACACATAAATAAATTACAATACCAAAAAAAAAAAAAAATACTAACTACGTATGAAACTTCAAGCGAAAATACCGGCATAAATCTAAACGATTTCAATTCAAATAAAAAAATGAAAAAAAAATACAGCAACAAAGAAGAAAAAAGTGTAACACATGCCAAACTGCGACAGCCACAATGCGAAATGAGATACAATCTTGAGATGTGCACAAAGCGAAAATCGCACACATCACACAATTGACGCTCAACAATTTGGCATACATTTTACAGCAGCTGACAACAACAACACATTGCATTGTAAAACAAAACCCACAAATGACAACAATGACAACAACAAACGACAAAGTGTTAAAATCATTTAAACAAAAAAAGCGCATTTGTTTACTTATTTTTAGACTGACACAGAAAACCCAAAGCAAACACAAGTGAAATAAAAACAATAACAACAACAACAAACCCTACTGTAATAAGGGTGAGAGCATGACTGTCTGTGTCGTATGTATCAGCGTGTACCCAATTTTTGTCTTGCCCCTTATTACATTTTCTTATAAGTGGTGAATTTTTAATTTTCCGCTTTTGCTTTTCATAACACATTTCAGATTACGAAATCGCATACGTAATGTTCTTTCTAACGGACGGACATACTTGGCAGCAATATGAATTGCATACGTCTTGTGATGTAATAATTGCCACTTGTTTTCTTTAATTTATCGATTGTTCAGTTTGGCTATTAAAAGCAAATGATCATGAGGTTCCTTACTTGTGATTGATGCTTAATGCCATCGTCGCAGCGTTCATTTGCCAATTCGAGGGCAAGTGTTGCGGAAGTAATTTAAAGTAGTTGCAGCTGTGCTCAAATGTTGGCATAAAAAAAAAAGTAAAAGAAACATAAAAAATAAATTTAACAAAAAAAAGCCAAACAAAAATGAAAACATCACAAACCCAGCCAACATGACGATAAGCCAAACTGCTTATCACTTATTAAACTTGTTATATACATAAAAAAATAAAAACAAACAAATATCAAACCATAAACAGAATTTTCACCAGAAAGCCGCAGCAGGCGAATTCCAATTTACGATAGTCATCAACTTTTGAGGCGAACCGCAGAACCGATTGGCATACTAAATGCTAAAATGCTATAATAAACCCAACTGCGAAATTGTATTTGTATGACCAAAACTGAAATGTGAAATTACAAAATGTTTTGGATTTGACACATACAATAAATTTTACAAGTGTAAAAATAAAAAAAAAAAATTTTAATTAAATAAATATAAATACTTTTTAGTAAGACATCTTAAAACAAAATAAGCACACACGGCGGTCATTGACATTTGACTGAGATTTGAATTTTATGGTGTTATTCAACCCACACAATAAAATTATTAACCTAATAAACTTGCTTAGATGAGGTTTGCTCTGGAGAAAAAACAGCAAAGTCAACTATGCGCCATTTATAACGACAAATATTAACTGCTGTAATTCCTGGGACCCTAGGCTCTCTATGTGCATATGCATACGCTGAAAATTTGATTTACCGTCAAGTTTTACTTTAACTACTACTACTACCTACTTCAATTTGTAGTTTATAAAGAAATATTTTCTTAGGATTTTCATCTCCTTACATTGCTTATAAATTATGTTGATATGTACTAATAATAAATAACTAATAATAAACTATTCCCCCATGCATTACTATACAACTTTCATTTTATCTGATTCCAACACATTCACTAAACATTTCTCAGCTGATGTCGCGTCCTTAAGTACGTTTTCAATGCTAAGATTTACGAGAGATATACATTTGCCACTTGACACACAATACACGCTAATCCAATAAGCTTAGCGCACTCACACTCACACTCACTCGCACAGCAATGCATTAGAAATTTTCTGTTAAGCGTTGCCTGCCGGAGCGCACGTACAACACGCATAAATATGAGTACAAAACCCCAAAAGCCAAGCCAAAGACTTGCGAGAGTATTACAGACGCCTACGTCGTCATGTCTAACTTAAATTAAGCCACGAGTACATTTCTTGTAGGCATTAGCGTAGCAGCGCACAGACACGCACTCGCACTCACACATACGCATTTATTAGATCAACGAGTAATAGACAAACAGCTGACGATTCTTGTTTTATGTTTTGTTATTATTATTGTTGTTGTTGTTATTGTTGTTGTCGTATGCGTACGCACGCCGCTGCTGCTCGTCAGGCATGACAATGAGTTTGTTTCCCTTTCAGTGTTCATTCTTCTTCTTGTTTGTATTTGTTTCTCTCTTCTGGTTCCATATGTTATAATAACGTTGTCTAGAAGCCGACTTCTGTTCTCGGCTTAAAAACTTAAGACGAACTACAGGTGCGCGCTTAACCATGCTTAACTATTTGATATAGTGGCTTAGATTATGCGCAAGTGATTCTTGCCAACATTTTAATTAAAAAATTAACAAAGTTCATTAGGCAAACTGCTGCCTGTATGCCATAAATGGCGGGTATATATGGCCATGACAGCTAGACCGGCTTTTGTTCTTTGCTTCTTTTTTCGATTTAGCTTTTTTGTGTTAAAAATGTTTTTGACATCATGTCGCAAAATTAATGATATTTTTTCTTCTTTTTTCAATGTTTTTTTTTTTTTTATGTAAGAACTTTTAATTGTTGCTGAGATTTGTGTGTAGTGGTTGCCTAATTGATATTCAACATGTATCTTGCAAAAGCAGCATTGTAGGTTAAGGCTGGTCTTACGCTTGTAAGCACTCAAATGAGCTTAGCTTGGTACTTTGTTAAGCATAAACGGGAATTGATAGACATCAAGACATCGTCGATTTGCAGTTAAAGGCGGCTAATGCGAACAATTTTGTTAACTTACGCAAAAACAAAAAAAAACATAAACAAAATAAAATGAAAAACAACAACAGCCGAACTTTTTCTGTTAAGTAGTTTGCGTACAGTAAGCTGTATAACGGGTAACTTTTGTGTTTTATCTATTGGTATGAAGCACGCAGACATATTTCAAGAAAAAAAGATCACACAAAAAAAAAAAAAAATATATAAAACTATTAATGCGGCTTTCAGAAAGTCTTAGATTTTTAAAAAATTACTTTGAACATCATTTTCACATTCAGCAAAATGGGGAATTTTTCAACAAGATACTAGGACAAAGGGCTTAAGGATTAAAGGAAACTTTTTAAACGAGATATACATACATGCATAAATATAATAAATAATAATAATAAATAGAACTAAAATAATAATAAATAGAACTAAAAAATAAATAAAATAAAATAAAAATACAAATTTACGTTCTTGCTTCCTCTATAAAGATTTAAAATCTTTAATAAAAGCACAAAAAAACAATACCTTCAATGCGCTATCTAAGTTTATGCTTATAGATATGACTTCATCGAACATATCTAACACAAGTTTGGCCTGCCTGCCGAATCACGGGCGTTTAAAGCTCCTTGCATGTGTAACGACCGAAGAAGTCTTAATAGCACTACCATGGCACACATAGATCTATTTTCTTTTTTTGGGGGAAATAAATTTGCAGGCATTTCCAAGAAGAATGTGGTTTACAGCTGTCAAGGCTGTGATGTAATAAACTGGATATCGAATTTTTATACATTTTCCGCTTTTAGGTAAGTGCCATCAAGCTGACACCTGATCAGTTATTAGAGACCAAATTAATATGCATAATTTTAGGTTTATTTTATGACACAAACTTTCTATACTCTCGGTATTAACTTTAGAGCCAATATACGCGAACGAATAGACTCATTAAGTCAATCTTTTGAAAGCAAACAATTTAAAGTTTTATCAAACATACACACACACACACAGAGACTTGAAAATAAAACAAAAGCTGCCCCCTAACCATAATGCGGCTAATATGACAGTTACAGACACCAATAAGCACTTAAAAAAAAAAAAAACTAAAAACATTGATATAAAAAAAACGAGCGCGAAATTGCCTTGGGTTGCTATACTTTTATCGCAATATACTGCCAGGCAAGTTATGGAAAAAAGAAACTTTTAATTAGAATACGCAAAACTGGCAGCATGCGCGCTTAATAAAAAAAAAAAAATAAAACAAAAACAAAACAAACACAAAAAAAAAAACCGTTGCCAACTTTTAGCAATTTCGCACACTAAGCCAAACAAAAATACCCAACTGCAGAAAGTTGCTGTTAGCAGAAGAAATGCAAACGGATGCATAATAAAAATCATATTTTAGCATTTAAGACTTTATTAAAAGCTGCTTAGTGCCTGTGTGTGTTCGAGTGTGTGTGAGTGCGCTGTGAGTGGGAGTGTGTGTGTCTGTGTGGGTGTGCCTGTATCAGTGCGCTGGCAGTTGGCAGTGGCTGGCTGCATAATAACAGCAGACAATAGAACAAAGCCAGCGACGAAAAATGCGAAATATATAGGGGAAATATGACAGAAGACGAAGCAGAAAAAAGCCAACACGCTGATAATGCCTGACGTACACAATTTGAAATGGAGTTGCAGGATTACACATAGAAAAAAAATAGAAAAGCTAAGGACAAAGACAGAGGCAAAGGCAAAGGCAAAAGCAATGCAATCAGTAATGAATACGTAATACAAAAGGAAGCGCCCAAGTGTGGCATAGTTGTTGTTGTTGTTGTTGGGGTTGTAGCACTTTGCCTAACTGTACTGTAATGCTTGGCAGGCAGCGCGCTTTAGAAAATGTTGACACATATAGCAAGCGGCAGCCAGACGCACATGAAGTTGCAGGCAGGAGTTGCGCCACGCTGGAGTCTAGCTTGCTTAGGGAGAGTCAGCATAGGCAGCATGTCATATGACAAAGCTACACAATATGCTCACACACACACACACACACACACACACCCACAGCACTATAAATGCCATGGCAAGCCAAGTGTTGTGCATAGAGTGGTTTATGCAGTTTAATGAACTCCAAGCAGCCTTTGCCACAGTCTTGCCTGCCGTTATGCTGCGCTTATTGAACTTTAAGCCTAATCAAACAGCGTCTGCCATTGTCGATTATGCGCCGCTGATTGTTGACTGCAATTGTCATACATATACATATGCGTCGCTGTGCTCACAGCACACAATGCAATGCGTGCCGTGGGTGGGGAATGATAAGTCCAGCGACCCAAGCAGCAGCGCAGACAGCCAACGAAACTGGGTCAGACAATAGACCCGTTTATCAGCGCAGCCACGACAACGCATTACACTACACTACACTACAGTACATTATATATATAGTGAATAATATAGTAAATATTAAATGTATATAGATACATTTGTATAAGTTGTGGACAAATGTGTTTATTGATAAGCAGACCTGACATACTTCTGCTGCTGCTGCTGCTATTGCTGTTGCTGCTGTCTTGCTGACAAATTTGCGGTTACACTGTTTTACTGTAAGTTGCCGTTAGTCCGCTTAATCGCAGGGCACAAAGTGCCTTTTGATGATTGTGCGAGAAACCGTTGTTGGCGTTAATTTTTTTAATAACTGACAAATGTTTGCTTTTGATTTTTGATATACTATATTGTTGGTTTCTTTTTCTTTTTTTTTCTGGCTACAGTGTGCATACGCTAACAGCTAACAGCGGCAAAAGTTTAAAGTTCAATAAACGCCAAAAGGTTTCAGATTTTTTAAGTTTTGCATATGCGCTGCTGTCAGTATTTGTTGTTTTTGCTTTGTCATTTGATACAAGCAACTTTTAATAATTATAATAAAGTAAAAAATAAAACAAAAAAAAAAAAAAAAAAATTAATTAATTATTTGGCAACTTCAGACACTCACCTTTAGTTAGGAAAAAGAAACACACGTCGACGTATTGCGCAATCTGTGTCTGTCTGCAAGCAAACGAGAAGCGCAAAAATTACATTAGTACGCAAAGAATATATGAAGAAAAAAAAAAGTAATAATAATAATGATTTGTTAATTAACAAATAAATGTGGCGTATGAAATGCTAAGAGTTAAACACAAAACTTATGAAACATAATAAAGCTACACAACTTAGTCATCAGCAGCAGTCGAAACAAAGAAGAAGTTTGTGTGTTACCCACATGCGCGTGCGGCATTGACGAAGTTTGCATGCGCTGCTTTTGGCACGGTATGAGAAGTCACTTTGCTTGACTGTGTAATTTAAGTTAGGCTTTTTCAACTTTATATGTGTCTCTTCTATAATATACAACAATGCTCTCAATTAAGGTCAGCTGTTGAATTACATTATTTGTAAGCAAATCTAAACTTTGGCCAAGTTCACTCTCTGGTCTGACTACTAAAAGGTCACACATATACCTATGCAGTAGGCACATGCTAAAGCGCCTTATTAGTTATTTAGATGCCTGCTTAAACTTTTCAAGCACACAACAGCCAAGTAAGCTTAACTTTCACAATTTTGATAAGTTGAACTTTGACTTTTACACCTCTTAAGATGAATTACAGCAGCGTCTCAGGTAACTTTGCTGACTGTAAGTGCGTTCAAAAGTGTTTTATTTGCAGCATATTTTGCTCGACTCGCATGTTGCTTATTAATTCTTAATGCAAACCTTAAGACCTCAACTCACTTAACATAAGTAGGGTATACTAACTGAAAAAACGAAGACTATTAATCAAAGCCACGTACAGAAACAACAACCACAGCCAAAGTAACAGCAAACCAAATGCGTATCTATCATATCATAAGCAAGCAGGCAAGAAGTTAACCTCGCACTACGAACTTTAAAATTGTAAGCAATGCATAAATTATCAAAGCAGCCAGCAGCGACACCCGCTGCATATGTGGGATGTCGGTTGGCACAGGTGAGCCTGGCAGAGTGTGCCTGCTCCTGCATAATGCAGCAAGCTGCCTGTCATGCAGTTGCCCGCTCGTCTCATTGTCAGAGCATGCAACAAACAGAGAAAGAAACTAATAAAACTTTCATTCAAAGTTTGCCTTTGTCGATAGTTTAAAAACAAAAGATACTTTCGTCTTTGCAGGTTGGGATACCTTTCAACAGCACAGCAGCTACATTTCAGCAACTTAGATAGGTAGGAAGTTTGTTCTTTATTGCATATTTGGTGCACAGTTTGTGACACTTTTGATTAAGTGGCTTTGTTGGCAGTTTAAGCAACGAACCATGAAATATGCATATGCAATGACATGAACACAGACGGCAAATGGGCAAAGGCATACCCAATGAGATCTCAATATAAATTTCAAACGAAATGGCTTGTGTTCTAAAAAACTGCTGTACACCAGAGTGAGCAAGTGCTGGGACGTAGCAACTATACGTCATCTTGAAAATATGGATCAAATCAGTTAGGCATGTAAAATTCAAAGATGCACATGATAAGGTTACAGCGATTGTGAAACCTCTGCTGTACAGAAGGGTTTAAGACTCCCACTGCAGTTGTCTATAATGTAGATTTCAAACGTTTCCTACATAAATCGTTATTACTCTTAACTTTTAGAACTACATACTAAGAAAAGGTGCAGTGACAAATCGTATTTACCATAGAACATAAACGCAGTCTAAATAAGTTCCTTAGAAGTCTGGAAACTGAAGGAAGATTGCGAGAATGATCAACAAGTCATAGATTATACGTAGAGCAGGTATAATTAATTAAGACAAGAATCATAATTCTCCTCGTGTCAAAGCTCATACGATCCTAAGAAGTGCAGCCAGTTCGTCTTGCTATTCTTAGCATACATTATGTTTTCCAAGTATTCATTTAATTATTTGTTTTATCGCTTTTAACGATGAACTAAGCATTACTAAGGAACAGCTAAACAAAAATTGCCTTCAGCTGTTGCTCACACATAAAAATATCAACTTAAAGCATTTCATATAGCAAACAAACGAAAAAAAAGAAGCTTATAAGCATATCTCAATAGCATTTGCTAACCTTCATTTGCTTTTTCTCGTGTAAACAATGGCAAATATTTTCACAGTTCATTACAGACAAATATAGGCGGCAAACAAACCGAGTGGCGTGTGTAATTCACACACACACACACTCACAAAGCAGGCAAATCCAATAAGCACGCCATAAGCTCACTCAGTCATATGCATTATGATTTTTATTATTATCGCGCTGATAACATTACAGCCATGTAAGCGCACACCCCTTGCTGCTATGTAGATCCTTAACATATATAGTATGTGTATATATTACTGTATTCACATACAGGCTTGTATATACGCAAAAGCGAATATGTAATCCTTTTTATGAGCTGCGCGCGAAAAATGTTGGCATAAATTTATTTCGTAAGCAAGGAAGCGCGAAATGTCGACTACAATGACGACGGTTGACGACGAGTGAGTATAAGTGTGTGTAAGTTTGTGTGTGTGTGCTGGCTTACAAAATCTATGCCAGCAATTTTTCTGAGCATGTTTTGTGTGATTATTTATTTATCGTGATGTTTTTCTTTTTTTTCTATGCCTTTACGTCTCTTGCGTGTGCACAACAACTTTGTCAGAGTTTTACAATTTTTACAATTTATGTAAATTTTTATTTATTAAATAAACACGACATACGCGACTGCTGCTGCTGCTGCTCATGTCACTGCAATTAAATGATTTATTTGCGACTGTCTATGAGAAAAATATGACATTGCGTAGTCGCATATAAAATTTAACAAAATAATTACCAAAAAATTTCACCCACGTAAAACTTTTTAAACTGCATTAAAGTAGGCTACCAACAAACATAAAAACAGCATAAAAATTAACGAAGCTAACAGGAAAGCGGCTTTTAAAATGAGCCAGCCAGCAACAAGCAACTGACTTTTGTTATGGCTTAGCAGAAACGCACATGCGCTACATAAAAAGTCAACGCCAACTCAAAAGTTTTCTTCTCTTTTTGTTTATTCGCTGAGTATTGTAAAGCTCGCATAGATCGTTATTTGCTTCTGGTTTAGTAGAAAATTTATAGTATGTGTGTGCAAATGCTGAGCAATTAGTTCTGGTACTCAGAACTTTAAGCTAATTATATAAACTTTATAGGCAACTATAGCATTGTTTATGCTGATGAACAATGAATACGCATTATATGTCACTTAATCTGGTTGGAGTTCTATAAATTTTGAAACGTCATAAGGAATGTAAAATTCCTAACCACCTGCTGATATAGAAATGAACAATGGATATTATTGTGCATCTGCATACTCTTTCACTAAGCTATGCCACCATAAGGGCTCAGCAAAATCTTTAATTTTATGAAGTACTTTCACGTTTATCAACTAACACAGTTCTAACACAGTTCTAGCACAACAATAGACACGCGCTGCATGCGTAGGGTATGCAGATCACTTTATTATTAACATCCAAAAAACTATAAAGAATAAAGCGTCATAAAAAAAGAAACAGAAACTATCATAAAAATTTACGATACAAACGAAATAACAAACGATTTCATGGCGCCATGCAATATTCGAAGAAGCAGAAAATACGTCAAACTAAATAAATTACTCGCACTGCTTAAATTTGCATTAATGTGAATTTAATGTGTGCGCAGACTTTTTTGAATCACTTTAGCGCTGACGTGTTTTAGCCATTTGCCAGTAGAAGCGCAGAAGCGCAGAAGCGCATAAGGGCAAAAACTCTTTGCACAACATAAAAATTCTAATTTTCAAATAATTTTTCTAGTTGTTTACTTTTTATTACTTCAAGGATTTACTAACTGAATCATGCAAAAATATTCGCTAGGTTGACTAAAATGGCAGCACACTCAAAAGAATAGAAAACAAAAAAAAAAAAATAAACTAACTTTTTATCGCATGAATGCAAAACTCAATAACAATAATCATAAAAAAAATAACATTTTAAATAAAAATAAAAAGAATCGCATCGTTTGTTTATATACTTTTTTTTGTTTTTTTTTTTTTTTTTTTTTTATAAATTTGCTTTTTTTTTCATTATTGATATTTAATTCGCTTTATTATGCGTTGCCAATAAAATGCGCAACTGATAAAATGTTGCAGCAGTTACAATAAGAAATTACGCGCAATTTGATTTTATTTTTTCCCCTTTTTTTTTACCGATAATAAAAATAATAATAATAATACAATGCGAAATTATGTTTAAGTTGCATTTGTGACTGCTTTTAAGTGGAATTACACTCGCGTCAGCTGTTGATAATAAAAATTTCTATTATAGTTTTTTCTTTATATAGACGGAAATAAAACGGAAATATGAGACGCAATTATTGTTATTGCTTATTATGTTTATTGGAATATGATACGTTTATAAACAAATCAAATAAAAATAATCAGTTTTCGAGGGCGTTTTACGATACGCACTGAGGAACTGCTCGGCTGTTTGGCAGTGAGAAAATGCTTGATAATAACACTTGTAACATAATTTTCACATACTTAAAAAACTTGCCTCCATATGAGTATGCCATATATAAAGTCAGCCTAATAAGCATTTAATTAGTTTAGCTGATTTATTTATATATGATATAATCAAATAATTGTGTAATATTTATTATATGTAACAATAGCCTACTACGCACTAAGTGTGTCTGTCTGTCAGTCTGTCCAAGGCTATTTAATTTTGCTTCCGCATTATTAATCAAAAATATTGTAGCTTTATTTAATTTATGTTATTAAAGTCAAACATATACAATACTGCTAATTAAAACAGCAACCGGCCAATGACCCAACGGAAAATCTGGAGTTTGTGTTCTAGCTATGAACATACTATATAAGAACATGCAAATCTCTGTGTTAAATGTTAATAGAAAAAATCAACTTTTTTTTCATTTTCATTTTTGATTTTTATTTAAAATCTTACTAATGACTAATAAACTCAATTAGATTTATATAAAAAAAAGTGTTTCTTATGTGCTAAGAACCTTGGAATCGTAAAAAAGTGTAAAGTAAGTGATTAAGCTTCCAAACGCTGAACGCGGGAAAAGACAGCTGTCAGTTTACTTTCAACTCACCAACAAGATGTTAGTTGCTGTGCTCTGCGACTCAAAGCTACAAGCCATAGAAATATGCTTTGTTAAATTACCCTGAAAAACCTTATCAACTCGTTAGGCTGGATTGGAAAATGTTTCGTTGCTTTGCTTTGAAAACTAAAGCTACCCAACTTAGCGCGCAGAAATCCTATAGAGTATTTATTTAAGAGAACTGCGTGCATTAACTCCCTTTGCATTAGCTAGCTTAGCATTTCGTGCGGCCTTGAGTTGCAGTCAAATTAGGCACCACACGCTGGCCCACAGCTAGTTAACCCTGACCCTCTGCCATGGCTGCGATTGCATTATGCTCCCAAACCTGAATGTTATTGAACTCACAGCAGCTTTACACAATACAAAATAGTTACAAATAATATTGCCATGTAATAACTAAGCCGGAAACGACACAAAACCATAACCATAGACGTCTGTCTGCGTGTCTGCAGCCAGTTGAGCTAATAAATTTGACATTGCCTGCGTGTTTTATTAATGAAGCTGCAGCAGTCGGAACTGTAACACCCAATCAAGTTCATCAGCAGTACAAAATTGTTTTCGACTGCTAAACAAGAAAACAAAAATAAACAAATAAAAAAAAAACAGCAATAGAAAAAACTTAAAGCACCTACTGCGCATACACATGTGTGATCTATACAATGTAAAAGACAATGAACTCTCGACTCTGAGGTTGCTTATTTAACACACATTTTACATGTTGTTATCTGCTTCTTTTTCTTCGTCTTCGTCTTCTGCTTCATCTTATTTTTCTTCTACAATTTGCTCTGCTCTGCGCCAGTTGCTGTTACTGTTGCTGCTGAAACCCTAGACGCCAAACGATTCTGTGCGCACCAAGATTGATGATGCCAATAGCATTGAACCTAACCCAACCATTTAAGGCACCATACGATCGACACATAACTGACCACTTAAAAACTATTAAGTTCTTTTTTTATTACTTTTCATTTTCTTTGTTTCTTGTCGCACGCTTGTGTTATCGTTTGACTTTTTGTTGTGGTCTTCCATATTTGTAAATTAAAGCAGAAAAAACATATGTATGTAGATTGGAAAATATAGCAGAAAAAGCAAAAATCATAACAAAAACCAAAAACCACAACAAAGTAGACGAGTTTTATGCTTTAATAACACATTTACGCCTTTAGCGCCTGACTTGACGTCTTGGTTCCCGCCGCTGTCGTCGTCGTCGTCATCTTTATCTTTATCGTGATCGTCGTCGCCGTCGGAGTCAGCATCATCCACAACAAAACAACATACAACAAACAAGAGCTGAATCCAATGAACTGCAAATCCAAAGCGCGCATAAATTTGTTTATTAACAACAAAGAAAGAAAGCCACAGCAGCCAGATCAGACAGCTCAAGCAGATCAGACCGATCAGGCAGTTACAGGCAGACCAAGCATGAGACGAACAGCGGCTGCTTAGCTTGGCTACACACCTACTTCATCTTCATAGTCAGCTTCAGCTTCCACCTCAGCTTTGTTTTCGTTGGGTCCAGCAGCTTACAAAAGCGTCGAACTTCTAATTAGCCTTGACTCTGTCTGCACAGTAGCATTGTGCCATTAATCAAAAGGCGCTTTGCATGCGTTTTTTTCTTCTTTTTTTTAATGTTTTAAAATAACACTTAATGGGTGTGCATGTGGGTCTCGAAGATATAATAATAATAAGGGCTTGGTCTGACGTATGGCATAGGTAGGTAATGCAGAGGTGTGCGCACATTGCATGAGTGGGAAAAAATTGCTGGGATTAGCTAATTGGCTGCAGATGCTGAAGCACTTAAGGGAAATATATAAAGCAATTTCATGAGGGCGGGGTTTGAAAAGCTATAAGCGGCCATTAGAGGGCATACAAGTGTTGTAAATGCGATAAAAATGCATAAGAAATTTGCCAAATAGTGGCTTCAACGATATAATGTTGTATAATGAGGCTTAAATTTATGGGAACAAGGTATGGCACTTAATCAAAAAAAAAGAGACTTAACAGATTTATAGTATAACAAAAAAATAAAAATGCTATGCTTTTCCTTGATTCACTTCATCGCAGAAATTATATAACACTATGAAATTACTTTTAATGCTTCCATTAAGTACCATACCAATATGGAACACTATCTATATTTCAAAGAATCTTGTTGTACTTCTTTGAAACATTACTATGTATATTAATTAGGTTTTATTGGATTGAAGCTCGGTCGATTTACTTTCAGATCACCTATTTAAATTATACTATATGCTTATTCCAGTTTGTTATATGTGCATACTCGTATTCAAAGTAATTTCTAAGCAATTAGAATAATATGATCGTCTCATTAAAAACACATATGTTTTCAACAATTACATAGTCAAAATTCCTTCGGTTTTTTATTTATCTTATTTTCTTTACGACCGTAAGAAATGACATCAGGTATTTTAATTCTAATCAGCAGATTTTCTATTATATAAGCATTGCAAAGCAAAATTTTCAATAATGATATAATTATTAGTTTTTATTGAATTTTCCTTTTGGATAATTTAAAACCAATTATAGTTTTTTCTGCCTTATACAGATCTGCCTAGATCAGACTTTAATTTCAATAAAACGCGAAGGAAATGTCTAAAAATGTCGTGAACAAAAGTGGCCTGCACTCAATTGCATATTTTCCAACAGCAGCACATTTAGGCAATGTAATGCAAAGCTTGCCTAGATCAAGAAATAAACAAAAAGAAAAACGCGCTTCAGTACATAATGTAGTGTGTGCATATACCTACGTATATGCAGCAACTCAGACATGCTCTTACTGCATAGTTAGTATATGCATTTTATATTATAATGTATACTTGCGCACACTTAAGACTCATGATTATTTTTCTCAATGTCAACGACAAAGTGCTGCATTAGCAACGTTAACAGCAATGAAAACAACAAGAACAACGACACTAGCAGCAACAACATGAACAACTATTGCAAGCAAACACTTCCCATGTGCTTTTTTGTTTGTTGTTATTACAATTGTTGTTGTCGTTGTTGTTTGTATAGTTGTTGCTGTGGTTTTTGTTGCTGTTGTTGTGCTTGTTGTTGTTGACTTTTTAAACACTCAACAACGACAAGCAGCAACCACTTGCAGCGACTGTGCACGAACAAACGTGTTGCCTAGTTACTAAGATACGCAGATACATAGATACAAATATACAAACGCAGCCAAAGCAAAGCACACGACAAAGCCACTTTTGACCAGTTCGCTTTATTTTTTCTGTTGTTTTTTGTTTCTACGCTTTCGATTTTTTGTTATTGTTTCTGTTTCCATTTTCTCATAATAAACAACAACACAGCTGTGCGTTTAGTTCGCTTGCCTACTGCGTGTGTGGCTAGTTTACATGTTACAGATACAGATACAGATGCAGAGTCAGATACATTTACAGTCTCCACTTGGTTTCAGTTTCGTTTATTTTTGTTTTTTCTCTGGTTTTGTTTTGTCCGCAATTGTTTTTTTTTTTTGTTTATTTTTTTTGTACATTTTATTGTTTTTATTTTGATTGTGCTACAAAAATGCACAACAATTTGCATAGCTCGGTTGCGAAATGCTTTTGTCATGCGTTGTAATTATTCGAAATATTCTCAAAATACATAAATTACATGCAACGCAAATGTTTCAACGTTCTGTTCTATTATACGGTAGCCCCACTGATTTGTAGCTGACAGTTTTTGGCTTTGTTGCCGCTTAACATGTTCATAAATAACGCATAACAAATTTTATAGGCTTTTATGTGATAAATCGTTGGTGTTGTTGTTTTTGTTGTTGGTGTCATTGCAGTTGTTGTTGATGTTGATGTTGCTGCTGCTGTTGGTGTTGTATTTTACACGTGCAAATAGGCAAAGCATGGCACGATTACAAATATGTGGGGTCCGTGTGAAAAACATCATTCACAGTGCAACTATCCAACATGTGCAGTTAAATGACATACAAAAAAAAAGAACATACTGCATCTTGAATGTTTTTTCGCCGGATGTTTTACAATATGCATGCGAAAGTCTGTGCCCTATATTAAATGTTAATGATTAACTCATTAGCTAACTAAAAAGCTACGTTCATGTGTTCAACATCCCTTTGATGCTTCAGCTCGCACAAAGAATCCAGCATTGGGCACTTCTTTGTAATTTATTCTGTTATCGTCAAGGTTCTTTCTTTCTTTTTTTTTTATCTAAAAATTTTCTAAAGCTTTATATAGCTTTTACTGCTGATCAGCGAAGTTCGGGTCTATAATAAATTGTCACCTTGGTAGTAGGGAAACTCTCTACATATCGAAATACTGTCTGCTGAAACCATGGCATACTTCTTTTGAATTACTTTGCCCTAAACATCTCAGATCTCTAACACATTTTGGTGCTGCTGAAAATATCAAGTCTGATACTTTCCATTTTAAACAAAAATAAAATATACAACAATTAAATCCAAACAGTCTCTATTTAAATAACTTACTATCTAGAAAAGCATATACACAATTTAAGCCAGAGTCATCAGCAACACAATCAATAATAAAAATCGCAGTCACTCTCAGCTGATTTATTTGATCACATACTTAATTATCACATGTCATACACGACCCGTACTACTTTTTTATAATGCACATTGTTGATCTTCTTCACATGATTGTGTTTTTGTTTTGTTTTGTCTTGAATCCGCTTATTGGCTTTGTTTCTGCGTTTTATTATGACGCAATTTTTTTGTTGCCGAGTTACTTATTTTTGCTGTTGAAGTTTTTATTTTATTATTTCTGTATTTTTTTTTTTTTTTTAAACATGCCCAACTGTTTGCTGATGTGCAATAACCTTGCCTCATCATAATCAGCATGAGTTGTTTGTGTTGTTGTTGCTGTTATTGCTTCTTCTTCTTCTTCGTTGCTTCTTCCGATATAACAAACACGAAATCTTAGATAAGCCATGCGATTTTATAGCTTTGCAAATATACACACATACGTCACGTCTAGATTTTTCATTTTTATTATTTTTATTCTTTTGCTACTCACGCGCTGTGCATGCGAAATTCCTATTTCATGCTCTCATCTGCCTATGCACAATTAGATTCTTTTTTGGTGCTATTGTAGGTTCTTTTTTATTCCTTTTTTTTTTTTTTAAATAGATATTTCCTGGAAAACTCACACTCACATAATATTGACTTTCTTTTGTTGCAAAAACGCGTAAAAAAAAAAAGCCAATAAGAAAAAATATAAAAGCACAACTGAGACTAAAAAGTAATCCAGGCAATGTCCGTCCGTTTGTCGCTGTTTCAAGTGAACTTCATATTTGGTAGTCTTTATTTTCTGCCGCTTATGTTTTATGGTCAAAAGTAATCTTGGCAAGTATTTTTCGGATTGTTTGCATTGCCATTGTCTATGTGCACAGGCCTTCTCCACTTGTGCGCTGCCAGGCATTTGCGCTTCTTTGGTGTGACAGCGGAATTGTGTGGCTTTGGCTTTGGCTTTGTTGTCGTGTAATTGTGTTGTTCTTGCTAAAAAATGCTTGGCATAAAAAGTGAAATTTTTATAGTATGTAGCATCAAAGCAAAATGTTGCAGCGCTTTAGCAGCTTAGCCATTCGCTTTTGTAGTACACTTATAAAGAAAAATGTCAGCAATTTTTTTTCTTTTTTTTTTTTAATGGGATTTGTGCAGAGCTTCAGGTAACACTTCGCGTTTAAATCTGCAACTGAAAGTGGTAGTCACTGCAGTTATGAGTTTTTAAAAAATACTCTAAGATTTTGAATCAACGTATTAGAGTAAGCAGTGAGTCGGGTGGGTAAGCGAATACTTTATATTAGTGATGCAATGAAAAGTTGGTTTGACCGAATACTCATTATCAAATATTCGCTAGAGCTCTATAACAAACGTCGTATGTTATCTATTATTTAAAAATATCGAATTTAAAAAAACTGCCCGAATACCGAATAGTGATTCGCTATTCTTTGTATTTATACTTTATATATTAATTCACAAAAGAGCCTTTCAATTCTTTACTTAAAGAAATAGACATTTTATAAAAGCTGCTTAGATGGCTTAACTAGATTGGTCTCAGCAGGCGTTTGTTGTGGCTGATATTGTGCCGTTAACTTTAAGCTGTGCTAATCTTGGCCATAACTGTTGCCATTTGTATGCACACACATAAATATTATTGCATATGAAAATAATAGATTAGCTAGATAAATACAAGTTTATTTTGAAGCATACTTGAGGCTAAATGGCCAAATCCAACTAGTGACAAAACAATTACCCACAAGCCACAGCCCAACCCACGCACAAGCCGCACTAAGCGCCATTGCAAAATGCAGCACGAAAGCCAAACACTTCCGCATAAGTCGCCGTCGTCGTCGCCGTCGCTGTCGCAGTCGCATAAAGCACGGCCCGAAAACTATTTTGTTTGATTAAGATTTATCGGTTTTGAGTGCTGTGCGCGCTGCCACTAAAACCCAAGCAAACCAAAACAGTAGTGCACAGACACAGCAGTGACTACTGTGCGCTGTCCAGACGCAGCAAATCGCTTAATCAAGCGCAATGCAACTTAGCAGATTATGTGAGCGCGCTGCTGCTGCTGCTGCTGCTTGAGACTGAGTGCTTGGCTAGTGGCTGCTGGCGCAAGCATTTGTCATAATTCATTGGCTTTGTGCGAGTCGTCAAGCGGCAGCACACAGTGCGATGTCAGTCACAGCCGCAGTCACCGGCAGCAGTTAACTGCTGACAACATGGCGTATGCGCAATCCGTCTGCTGCCTAACTGCCTGCCTGCTTGGATGCCTGGCTGCCTTGCTGCGTACTTTGCATTTTCAAAATGCAAAGCAAAGCAAAGCATTTTGTCTATTTGCATGCAATTCATTTAAGTGTAATATGGTGTATGAGTGCTGTAGTTTAGTTGCGCACAAATGAAATGATTTTCTTAAGGCATGCGGCCATAACTAAGCCAAGCCAACAGTAGACTGTGAGTTGAGACGACAGAAGTGGAATGGAGTGAAGTGAAGGCGTTGCTTAGCGTTGCTTGGTTTGTGTTTAACAAAACAAAAATCTTTCAAACACGTACAAATAATGCGCACAGCTAATCAATATGGGCATGAATGAATGCATAAATGCCGGAGTCCATGTCTAAGCTGTGTAAAAATGCATGAGTGGTCTTCGCTGCCGCTGCCGCTGCCACTGCCCCTGCCCATGCCCCTGCCACTGTATTTGTAGTCAAGATGCGCCGGCGGTGCTGCTGTTTAATATGCAAGCGGCAGCTTTAGGAAATGTCTACGTTTGGTATTTTTATTTTACATAATTTTTTGTTGTATTTTGTAGTTTTTTTTTTTTTTTTTTTCCTTTATGTTTTAATTGATTTGCGCATAAATTTCCGTGTGAATTATATATTTTTTAGATTTAACTTACTTTGTATTGTATTTTTGTTGTTTTAAGTGCGTTGAAACTGACGCCCTGCTTTTGCCTTCTGCTTTTGTTTTTGTTGTATTGAGCTGCAAGCAAAATATGAGAAATGCTAGTTAAATAAAGTTATTACAAAGAAACAAAATTTAAATAAATAATTAAGTGTTGTCTGCTGCCTTTAGTTGATTAAGTGCCAGCTGCCAAATCAAATATAACTCAGATTACACAACAGCATAAGAAAGCAACAATGCCGCAGAGCGAAAGGCATTTCCGATTTGTCGTTGCCTCTTTTATTATCTGCAGTCAACTGCAATCCAAGCGGCGGCACTCCGCTGGCACCCCAAGCGCCCCTTACGCAATAAATAACAGTATAAGTCAGTAGTTTGCCTTACAAAAGCTCTGACATTAATTATCTGTTTCTTTTGCATTTGCTTTTGCTTTTTAGCCTAAAAGCGCCGACAACGACGGCGACGCCAACGCTTATCAGTTATAGTTGACATTAGCAGGAATATTTTGTGTTTGGCAGTTAAAAATATTTTAATAGCTGATAAGCATGTTTTGGTTACAAAACTGACATGTAGCAGTTAGCACGACAACAACAACAACAACATTAACAAAAAAAATTTAAACCAAAAATGAGGGCATATAGGTCTACGAAATCAATTAGGCAAACGTCGCTGCTGGCGCAACTGTGTGAACTCATTTTTGATTGACCTACGCTGAGTTGGTGTGGCCCAACTAAAAGTTTGAACACTGTTTGATTGATTGATGGTTTGCTGGATTGCCGCTAAATGCAAATAAACATGCCGAGCAAGACTTGTGCGTAATTAGCAGCTGCATACGCAAACCAAGTGGCGCCACTTGCCTGCAATGACTGTCTAATTGCTGCACACAGGCAAGAATGCAACAAAATAAGCAAAAGAGAAACGAAAAGAGACAACGACGAAAAGTTTGAGCAAGAAAAAAAAATGTGTTTTAAAAGGCAGCAAATCCAATTAACAAAACTGGCATAAAGCCTACACTCAAAGCAAAATATTGCAGACGTTGCAGCGACGTACAAAAGATATGTGGCAAATACACGACCACCCACAGGCACAAGCCCATGCACACGATGATGACAACAGCCACAACAATAACAACAAACAAAGACAGCCAACAACAGCCACGCAGCGTACGTGCAAGCGAAATCTAATCAACGTGCAACACCAGACGCTGACGCAGACGCAGACGCAACAGTCAGAGCCAAAGCCAAAGGCAAAGGCAAAGCAAATGGCGACGGCGAATGGCAATTGCGGCACACATGCCGCAGCAGCAGCAGCAGCTGACTGTCAATGTGCAAAGTGTGTAGGGAAACACAGAACGCCCATGCCTTGACTCGGCAGTAGCTGCTCGTGTAGGCGTGGCTGTGGGCTCATGGGTTGTCACACACATGTGCGCGCATTGATTTTTGCTGTAGGCCGTGCAAAACGCATCAAGCTATGCAAAAGCTTAAAAAACAAAAAAAAACAAAAACAGCTATGACAGTGACGCAGCAGGTGTTGTTGTTGTCTTTGTTTTTATCTCTTTTTCCTGTTAATTTTTTAAGCCGACTTAGCAACACAAGGCGGCCGAAGCTATAATAGTCAGTCACTACGTGTACTTTTATATAGACACTGTCACTATTATTAGCCAAAAGTTTATGTGGCCTTGCCTAAACAACGGCATTGACTGTCATATTGTTAGCCTAACGACATGGACAACTTCACAATTCACAGCTGCAGCGTCCACAAAGGCGGCAGGCCAGCAAACGTACCAAACAAAACCAATGGCCAGCAAAAGGCAACACAATTGCAATAAAAAAACACAAAAAAAAACTAGAAATACATAAAAAAAAATAATAAACGCCAACTTTCAACATTTTGTATGCAGTCAGAGCTAACCGTAAATTTAATAACAATAAAATATGATTAAACAAATGCATAATCAAGCAAGCAAAAAGCAAAACCGAAAGCCAAAACGTACGAAAAGTGTTGCAATCATAATGCATACAGTGTTCGCCAAAAGGCAACGTATACCTACATACAAAATCATTTTTATGCACTCGTGCCCGTGTGGATTTTATTTTTGGTTTTTTTTATTTTTCGATTTCTGTTTTTCATATGCAGCCAGCAGTTGCATGATTTCTTGAGTATAGATTTGTTGTTGTTGCTGTTGTTGGACTCATAAACACTGAAGTTGTTGGCGTAAATTAACAAACATGCTTAAGCGGCAGCGTTGTTGCCTTTCTATGCAGCCAAGCTTTGGTTGGCTTTGCCGTTGCCATTGCCGCCATACGTTGACTGTGGCAAGCCGCACACACCCAACTTAAGCCAGCAGCAGCCTGCATGCGCCTTGGCAAACTTATTGCATACAAAAAAAGAAAAAAAAAAAAAATCAAAACGAAAAAAATAAGAAAAAGAAAAACAAGAAAAAACGCTTTGTATGCATTTTGATATCTTGACTGTTGTTGTTTTGTTGTTATTATTATTGTTTTCAAATGCTGCACACCTTTATTTATAAGCCAAGCCGCAAACAAGGCAAAAAACAAAAAAAAAAAAAAGAAGAAGAAGAAAAAACCCAGCCACAAAGCAGAAGAAAACGAGAGTCGCAGCGGCAATCATTGTAAAAAGGAAAAAAGCTAATCATGACTGCTGCAAACAATAAAGCACAGTAGTCGCTTGTAAAATATTTATAAAACTTATACCCGCAAAGAAAAAACAAAACAAAAAAACAATACAGAAAAAAAATACTAACGTGCCTCACCGCAACATAAAAGTGACTGTGGTCAACAAAGGCGAACAGCTGAGCCAAGCAACCCACAAACCCACAGTTCAGCATTTGCTGCTGACAACGCTTACAACTTTTTACTATTAAAACTTTGGTTTCTTTAGTTTAATTTTTTTTGTCTTGTATTTGGAAAATTGACTTTTTATGCATATGTCTAGGTTATCGATAGCCATTTTGGGCTGTAACACGTGTTTCCATGCTCACACGACGCGCTTTGCGGCCTTTGTTAGCTCAACTGCCCAGCTAAGGAAGCGCAATGTGAGTGTAGCGCCGAAGACTATATAAACTTACCAAACCAACCAAAAATTTTCAGCCTACTTATAAAAAAACAAAAGGGCACATGAGTACATTATGTGATGCTGGAAAAGATCATCCATTTTGTAGTCAGATTTAAAATTAACTCATTCAAGAGACTGTATGGATCTGAATTAGAACACAGTCCCAAATAATAGTCATATCTTAGCCATATATTTATAAAACAATTTGAATTGATAAAAAATTTGTCATTTGTTAGTTGGAATTTCAATAGATCACTGTGCAAAGCTTGCCTAAATAAAGACAAATGAAGATTCAATACCTGAAAAGCCCTTTTACAACTAATTTTACTAATTTTTAATTATTATCGTAATCTTAATCGTAAACTTATCAATTCTAAGTAGACACAGCACACTCATTCTCACATGCCCTTGAACGTATATTTCGCAAGGGTTGTGCAACTCTGCACCTCAAAATCATTCGATCTCAGCGCGAAGACGCATTTGCTTGCTAAAGCAACACAATCTAACAAAGCATCTTTGCCTATTCGAGTCTGAGTTTATGTGAGTTCAAGCATCTGTTGTTCTTTCGGCAATTCGACACTGTTCCGGTGTTGCTGTACACGTCAGCAGAGAGTTCATTGCTGCACACATCCATCCCGTCGGTGAGCACATTCATCCCGATATGCCTAAGCAATGCTGACAGCACACAGCTCTCATGCATAAATCAACAAGTTCGATTGCCTCGTAAGCAAAATATGAACTCATAAAGCAAATAAATTGCAGCTGTCTGTATTTTTTTGCATATGCGACAAAAAAACAACAACAATAACAACAACAAAATAACAACCAATGCAGCCACTTATGAAAGCACATAAATTAATATCGGCAAATAATATATTAAAAAAAAAATAAGAAAATGAAGAAGAAAATCATGCCAGCAATGCCTGCCTGCATATGCTGGCGATTTTTTATCAGCCCGAACTGAAGTGTGAAGCGTCATTGTTTACAGTAGAAACCGAAAGTGTGATACGACTCGAAATGTTGTTCAAATATTGTTAAAGCTGCACACAGCAAGCAAACAACAAACGAAGCAAGCAAGCAAACAACAGACAAACCCCACCAAAAGGAAACATGAGAAAAAGTTAAGCCAGCAGGAGGTTTTTAATTTCATATTTATGTATGTGAAATCTGACGGCAGTTTGGCTGAGTAGCCGCAACATAGACGTTGGCAAGGGGGTCACGCATAGACCATGTCATAGCCTAATAAGTCAAACTTTGTAAAAGCATACCCAGCTACCTCACAATATCTTCAAAACTAGAAATATCACTTTAGCAGATTCGGCAAGGGCAGTCAGCACTAATAAGAAAAAGTGTTTTATTTTCTTCATAATTCTCAAACAAAAATTTGGTATCTGAGCTTGCATGGAACTGATTTAGTATAATTTTTTAAATAGTACCAAATGTTTATCTATACAAACTTTATTTGAATTTTTTTTTTATTTACAAAAGGTAATAAAATCTCCGAACTGTTAAGTCGGCTCAACCCTACTGCCCCTTAGATCTACGCCACTGCTATTGCGCATTAAAAACATAAAAGCTGCGGTCATGCAGAATATCAAAAAAATCGACGCATATTTGGTCAAGACTCAGCCAAGCCCTTGACTGCTAAAGTGAGTCGGTAGCTGAGCTCATATTGCCCCAGCGCATGCATTTCGTTTATTTTCTTCTTTTTTTTTTTGGGCTTTTGTGTTAAAACAAATAAAATAAAAAATGCATAAAACAAAATGAAACAATCAGTTTTTATATACATGCATATATGCGTAAAGCTTTTCCTGTTTATATTGTTTAAATATTTATTTATTGAGTATGCGGCATAAAAGGCGCTTAATGCATTTAAGTTAATGTAAATATAAATGGTTTGTTTAATTCAGTTATGCAGTTTCCCTGCTTTTATTTATTAATTTCGTTTTATGATTTATTACACTACATACGTTAATTTTAAACAATTAAACAAAGCAAGAAATTTATATAAAAAAAAATCAATTTGTTGTTTCTTTTTTTGGTTAAATTAATTTTTTTTGCTTTGCTAAAAAGTCGTGCCGAAAGCTATGACATAAAAACCATTAATAATGCCAAAAATAAATCAACAAAATATATGAAAAAAATAAAATATATATATAAACGATTTAAAATTAAAGAAAAGCAACAAAAATAGACGCCTAAGTGAAAGCGACGTCAGCCAACAGCTGTTTTACTTTTGATATTTATTTATTAACAGCATTTCTTTTTTTTATGCTTCTTCTTTCTCTATAATTTTATTAAGCGCTTAAATAAATAAATACAAAAACAAAACAAAAAAAACGCATACGTAACAAAGTCAATAAATACATCGGCAAACGACGTTTTCTATTATTTTTGCTCATTTATTATAAGGCAGATTTTCTATTGCACACACATTTTAATGCTCCATATATTATTTTTTATTTATTTATTTATGTTTTTTCTTTTTTTTCTTTTAATTAACTTCAATTCTTTTGCTGCTAACATTTATGCGCACATTTATTTGTGCGGCAGGCAATTGTGTTGAAATAATAAAAATAACAATAACAACATGCAAGTCAATAATAAGTATTACAACAACGTTGCCAACAATAACAGCGGAATTCACCGGCAAAACCCACGCAATGTCTGAATGCATGCATTTGCACAACAGTTTTCTGATTCAGCGCATTTTCGCATTATTTTAGTTTATTTCGGTTTTCTCAATTTCTCCCGCTCTTATCTTTTGTATTGTATTTGGATTGAATTTGCGAATCTTCGCTGAACGTAGCGCAACGCGGCTTCTAAATCTTAGAAATCGTAAAATTACTTTTATTAAACAAGGTTTTCACGGTAAATCAGTATCAGTATTGAAAATACACAAATAAATTACACACAACAGAGAAAATCTCCAGTTCAGCCTTCACATATGCCACATATGGCCAAAATTCCATCGAGCACAAAGTAGTTCTCGGAACACGGGAAATATACTTCCGCAAATTGCTTATCGGCATAAATTGTAGCTCGACTGCAAATCCTAAACAATCAAGCAGAAGCACTGCAAAAATTGTTTCAGATTGATCTACCACCCTCATCATGGCACAGGGTTTTGTCATAAAATGAAACTTGAGCTTAGAAACCTTCACTTATATTCCTGCTTCTTTAAAGCGATGCTTTTGTTACTGAAAGTGGGGCCGATTATAAAAAAGTTCTGTTAAAATTTTCTTTAAATTGGGTTACTTTATAAAAGTGAAGCCTGTCTTGTCTACGCTGCACGCCATCAATAAAAAATTTAACTACAATCAATTAAAATCTCATTTTCAATAAAAAAGCGCATGATGTATGGCCTCCCTGGCCGTCCGCCTGCCTGTCTGGTCTGCCTGCCTGTGTGCCTGCCTGGCTGGCTGTCATGCCAGCTTAAAGCAATTCAATAGGCTTGTATAACATTTTCAATTTGATTGCTTTTGCCACATCACTCACTCACTCACTCATTCACTTACACACTCACTTGGCATACGCACCCCACTTGCCAGACACCCTACTGCCGCCCATTAGAGTCTGATTGCAGCCAATCCCGACTTTAACCGGGTTTGCATGCAACATTTTGTGTTATGCTTCGTTTAGCGCGGACGCATATTGAAATTAAAACTCTCGAGTGCGTTTTTCCAATTGCTTGTCAGACTCGGTGCACCTCCCGTCCGCCCCGCGCACGCCCACAAGGCGGCATGTTGAAATCGTGTAGTGCAGGCGCGCATGTGCGCACTCAAATGTGCCATGAGAGATTGCAAGCAAACAGCATAAAAATGCATTTTAATGGCCGATTTTTGTTACAACTTTTATTTTAATAATATTTTATCTTTTTTTTTTCTTGTTTTATTTTTGCTGTGTTTCTTTAATTTTAATGTTTGCTTTTTAAAGTTTCATTAGCAGGTAATTGACTCGGTTGGGCATTGTAAGACGCCGGACAATAATCCAGTTCAGATTACACAAACGCTCGTAGGCGTTCGTAAGCATTTGGAGCGCCAGAAGCGAAGCCGGCGCACTGCAGCCCAACTAAATGGCGACAGAGAAGTCAGACCAAGTGCCTTGCTAAATGCAAACTCATACCTTGAACCAGTTTCATGGCTAAGTCGACATTTATGGCTGTGGGCGAGCCAGTTGCATACAAATTGTCAAGCGGTGTCCAGTAGCAGCTGCTCTGTGCATGTTCTTTGTTCTGCATGCGGTAACAGTGTTGAGTAACATATGAGTTAAATAAGAAAAACAGTATCTAATTAATGCAGATGAGCAATGCAAGCAGCTTAGACCTAGACAGACAATTTGTGACACAGTAATTCCAATCATTACAGGCAGCCACAGTGTTGATTAACTTGCATGTAAAACGGTCATAGTTTTGTAAAACGGTATAATTAAGCTGAAACTGATGCTTGGTTGAGTAAAACAAAAAACAAAAAAAACAAAATTTAAATAGATGAGCCATTAAGATAACTTCTTTAAAAATTAACTTTGCTTAAAGTTTCAGTGTTGGCTGTAGCCAAAATATTTCGCTGAAGCTGCTAGATACGCATAACATTGACAGGAAGCAGGAAGTACACACCCATAGAATTAAGTGATAGTTTTATGCTGACATTCAGCAATTAGAGAAACTGTTTTTTAATGACTTGGATGAGCCACAGTGTACGCACTTGGCAAACATCAAGTGATTTTCGTTTCAGCATAATGAAGTCAATAAACTCGCCACAGAAACGACACAAAAAGTGTTCTAACTGGATTTTGCACAGCCCTGAGAGGATGCTCTTCATAAGCAACAATAACAACAACAGCAGCAGCAGTAGCAACTACAACTCCAACAACAACGACTCCAACTTCAGCTTGAACTACAACAAAAAGAAGAACGCACTGCAAGAAAATTCGTGATATGCTGAAATGGGCAGCTAGTAAAATTCACTCAAGCATAGAAAATATGTAAGCACGAAAAAAAAAACACATAAAAATAAAGAAAAGTTTAGAGAGAATAAATAGAAGAACAAAAAAAGGAAAAAAAAAAACATAAAATAAAACAAGTGGAAATAAAATGTATAAAAAGTAACTAGTTGGACTTCAGAATACAACAAACGGCAATGACTCGCTGAGAACCGGTTTCAAAGATGTGCTCCACAGCAAAAGCCAAGAGTGTTGATAAACAAAGCACAAAGCGCACAGCACATAAAAAGGGAAGACAGAAGAAACTGCCTCTTATGCAAAGAAAAAGACAAAAAAAAATAAAAAAAATTCTAAAAAAAAAAATAAAATCAAAAAGAACATAAGACGACAGAAAGCAAGTTTTGCACTCGCCACAAGCAATTTTAAGTGGCTTTTTCCTGTCGTAGCATCAACGTCAACGTCTCCTGCTCCGTCGACGTCGTCGTATGCATTTCAGTTTAGCGCAGTTGAGTTGAGCAGGTAGCCAGCCGCCACAACAGCAGGAGCAGCCAGCAAAAGCGACACCGTTTCGAGTTACTCGCAGTACGCGACTCAAAACGCAGCACAACGCATGCGATCCCAGTCGAGACTTTTCAGTTAAGCGTTTTACAGACTTTTGGCCATTGGCTTTTCTACAGCTGTAGCACAGCGTTCAGACGGACTTGCCGACAACGACGAAGACGACGACGGCGACGACGACTTGCAGCCACGCCAAAACCCGCCTCAAGCCCAACAGCAAAAGAACAGAACAACGTCATCATCATCAACTTCCACATGCACATCATCTTCAGCACCCTACTCTCTTCTACGTCGAACGACATCTTGGTCATTATCATTATTCATTTTTAACGGCTGAGTGCCTTTGGCGCTGCTGCGGTTAGCTGAGCTTAGCTGGGCTAAAACTGGTTCTCAGACTCCTTTGATTTGGAGACTCGTACAGCTGTTGTTTATTTTTTTGCTGGCTGCTGTGCATTGTCTTAGCTTGTGAAATTCGATTATGCACGCAGGATGCGACGCTAAGATGTGCAAAATTTGACCTAAAATTTAAAGACGTTGCGCTTCTATGGCAGAGTCGAGTCGAGTGGAGTCGGATTCTGATGAAAATTGGCTTTTAAAGCATACATTGTTAGTCTGATTCGCTTTGGCGTTTTGGGTATTCCATCTACTTGGCCTACACAACACAACAGGCCAGGCTAACTTTTGTGGCCTTTGTTCTTGTGGCTGTTCTGGTCATCATCTTCATCGTCGTAGTCGTCGTCGACGTCGTTGTTGTCTTGGTCGTCATCGCGTTGGATTGCTCATTATTTTTTGCGCTTGACGAGTTCTGTGTATATGTTTTTGTTTTGAAAGGAAACCGCAAAGATTTGTTTATGGCGTTGAAGTGCTGGTGTAAAACGGTAAAAGTTCTGCTGTATATATTTCATACTTCTTATTTATGATTCAGACTTTTGGGGATTAGTCAGTTGGAAACTGGGTTAAGTTGGGCATTGGTTGAGGTCAGTTTAATGTTTGTATATGCTTAAAGGTTGAGGTTATAAATTTTGTGGCGAAGCAGGCGTTTAAAGCTGATGGTCGGCACGAGCACGGCTGCAATGGGGAAAGTGAGAACAAATTTGCCAAAGGGTTGGTTATAATAACAAATGCATGGAGGTAAGTGGGTTAATAAGCAGCAAAAACCATTTTCGAAATTTAAGTTTATTGTCTTGCATATATGGTCAGTAAAAAAAAACAATGGGGAAGAGGTCATAAAGCATAAAGAAGTATTGGAATAAGCAAAAAATGATGCAGGTAGCACGAGATGTTCAAACAAAAGAGAACATAAAATGGGTAAGGAATGCTTTCAATATAAAGAGAATGATAAATATTTAAAGATAATATGAAAGATTATTCAAACGAAGTAGTGAATTTGTCAGAATTTTCTGCAGGTCAGTACGAAACTGAAAAGAAGATAATTTATTTTATATAAATTTGTGTGTCTACAAAAATTAAAACTATTACTTGGAGAGCGAAATTATTGATTATATTCACATAAGAAGATGAACCTACCATGGGGTAAACAAGTAAGAAGAGTGTAAGTAAAAACATACATAATGAACTTGACGTGTAGAAAGGGAGAGCAACAAGCCATGTAGTTAAAATGCAATAGCAAAGACTATTGTGCATTCTGAAGCGCAGAGCATGTTTTACGCAATTATCGTGCGTGCCCTACTAAGAAAAGATAAAAATCAGAAAATAAGCGTCACACATAATATCAAAATGTAAAGTACATTAATAATTATACAAGCGTAAAGAAAGTATTTCATTATATTGTAAAAAGACCCAATTTTCACAGCCAGCAATGATATGCAGACAACGGACAGCAGACAGCAGACAACAGTCACAAATGCTGACTCACAGGCAATTGTAAATTAAACAACATTCAAGCAAAGTAGTCAGCGCACAAAGAAGGGCAGCAGGCAAACAAGAAATACGAATCAAGTCGAATTAATTCAAAGTGTGGGAAAGACATTACACAAACAGGCATAAACGGCACATAAACAATTAAAAAAATTACCAACATTTATCAAAAAATTAAAAAAAAAAAAAAACGAAAATATAAAAAACAAACAAACCAGAAAAAACAAACCAAAGCGCATGCCATGCCGCTTGAATGCTTCACTGGCTGCTTGGCTGTCTGCCGGTCCGCCTGATTGCCGGCTTTGGCTGCTTCACTGTTTGGTTGCTTGGCTGCTTCAAAACGAAATACACACTCCAACTGCATGCTAATTAAAAGCATGAAATCTTAAATTAAGCCATTTCATACAAGGCACATACACACAGTTCCAGCTCCTACAATGCGGTACCATATGCCCTCCGCCCTCCCTCTACTTCTCTTCCTATACTGTACACTATTCGCTGCCTTCTTGATTTTTAAGATATTAAGAAAATTGATTGCTTCATATGCATGATTATTTTTGGGGTCATCAACAGCAACAAACAGCAAGCAACAACAACTGAAAGAAACCACGATAACAACAACAACAACAACAACAACAACAAGCTAAATGTCTATGTAAGATTCTTTGGCTACCCACAAACAAATGTCGTCGCTTTGAATAATTTAAAATAATTTTTTACGCAACTTCTTTTGGGCACAAGCAAGTATTCAAAACTTAATTAGGCGTCGTGTGTCTCATTTAAGTTGGCTTGGCTTGTCTTGGCTTGGCTTGGTTCGGCCTTCCCGTTCCTACCCAGCCCGGCCCGGCTCGACTTCACTTGACTTGGCTTGGCTTGGTTTGGTTTGGTTTGGCTTACGTTCTGTTGCTTGGGCGCTATACGAATTTGTACGTCTGTATGCGTGTCTGTGCGCGTTTAGACAAGTGGCAGGGCGTTGTTTGTTGTTATTATTTCTGCTGTCATTGTTGTACTGTGAGACATTGAAAAATGTTTGCTGCATATTGGCATACAAAGTCTACTTGATTATGCAATCTTACTAAGCCCGGCAAAATGCATATTCTTACTAATCACATGCGCCACTTGGCAACCAGCTTCAGACTATTTGAAAAATAAAATAAAATAAAACAAAAAAAACATATAATTGGCAAGTAATTGAGCTTATGTAGGCATATAAGTTTTGTGCGCTTATTATAGAAATGTTATATAATCACCAGGCAGCAAAAAAGACTTAGAAAACGAACTAACCGAAAAGATACTTGTTAACTAATGAAATTTCTTTTAAGGAGAAAAATTTTATGAAATACAACTCAACCTGGATAATGTGTGATGAACTATGATGCTTGAGTTTCCAGATTCGCAACCTCACCTACGGCGGCCTGCTATCTAGCACTGGTTATGTTAGCAGAACTACAAGAAAATCTATCTTTAATATAGATAGTTTCTCTTTAACATTCATATACACTTACATATGAATGGTCTCATGGAGATGACCAAGCTTTATATAAAGTAAGTGGAGATCAAAGGATTTAAAATGTAATTAACGGTTGAACACTTTTAAGGCTAAACTCTGACCAAAAGCAATATCTCAATGTATCAACTATTTACCTCTTTAATTCTTCCTCAGAACAGTTATGAAATGTTGGATAACCACATGACTATGACCAAAAAGTGTTTTAAGAACACTGGCAGCTGAATGCTCATTTCCAACTTCTTTGACCAATTATAAGCAATTTGTACTATATGCGTAACTGGAAATCGCCAGACTCTTTTGCCACTATCCGTAAAGAATCCGGCTACAGATCTAAGTGTTCGAGCATTTATGGTGTATAAGGCGTATTTACCGTTAATTGTTGCTAGCAGTTAAAAAACGCAAACGTCAGCTGATGTTGACTGACTAAGATCTAACACAAGCTGTCAAGTAACAGTGCGCCATATAAGTCAGTCTACGTCTATCTTGGCCATGTTTAAGCCATCTGCGTCGTCTGCTACTTTCGCTTTTAAATGACTCAAGCTGAAACTTATGACAAATGTGGTTTTACGCTTGGTCAGCTGAGGTTTTTCTTTGTTTACTCTTTTTTTTTTATTATTTTTTTTTTTGTTAGCTACCAGCAGTTAAAGATTTGACGCTGCTTGTCATAAATGACTGAGCGCTAATGCTTCTTTTTTTCTTTGGATTGGCAATTAATTAAAACATTTATTTTTATTTTTGTTTTTTGCTTTTAAATATTGGAAAATCCCATGTCACTCATCTGAAGAAGTAGAATCTTGTCAATATAGTCTATGCAAACTTCATGCTAATGCAAGTTAGTTTAGAAGACCAACAAACCCCAATCCCTGCTCACAGCTGAGTGTCACCTCATATCGGCATTATGTCTGTTAGCAAGTTATGCAACAGTCGCTACAATTAGTCACAGTACAAGTGTCTCTGCCCAGCAAAGACAAAAACCTGTAAGACGGCAACTGACGTCAGAGTCTAACCTTATCTAACCTTAACATATGCAAGTTCAACACAAACACACATATGGATTAATAAAGCCCAGGCAAACTGCTACAACTCAATTAAAAATCCAAACTTTTGTATTGACTTATTTCAATCAAGAAAAGTGGGTAGCAGACAGACGGCAACGGCGGCGTTGGATTGTTAGAAAAATCGGTTGAGATAAAAAGTATAAGTGTTAATTAGTGAACATGCATGCAACTACATGAATCAGCGATAAATAGACTACAACAGCAATGGCAACAACAAGAAGAATTTTGTTAAATATATTTGCACAACAATAACAACAACAATAAAAAATTCAAAATAAAACGAAACATTATTTAATTACAGCCATTTAGTATACGATTTCACTTTTTTATCTACACACTCACAAAGTACACCACATGACACGATACACAGACTTGACCCAGTTATTAACTAGAACCGTTAACACAAAAAAAAATAAAAAATAAAAAAAAAATAAAAATTATGAAAACAAAATTTTAAAAAATAATACAATCTCAGAAAATAACAATACATATGTATTAATAATAATAAGTGGAAAACCAACTTAAAAAAGTAAAAAATGAAAAAATCAACTAAAATATAAACTAAAACTATTAAAATTTTGGTTTACTCATCAACAGCAAAACAAAACGCTGTACGCCCTCTCATGCGTGATTTTTTGGTTTGCTTGTCTGGGCGTTTCTTCCAACTGCGGCCGAGACCCAATTTCACTTGGTTCTTGTACGAATTTTTTCATTTTCTTTTGTTGTTGTTTAGGTTTGTTTTTGTTAGTTGTTTTTTTTTTTGTTTTTGTTATTAACGTTTTTCAAACTTGAATTCGCGTATTAGGTGACACTTGTCTGGCTGCTATACGTACAGGTATGTACATATTAATGCCGTTATGCGAGTAAGGTCGTCATCGTTTTTGTTTTCATATTTTTCATATTACACATAATGTCTGAAATTGTTTTAACATGTTAACCAAAGTGCGAATCAGCGACCTTCGTGTGCGCATGTGGGTTGCCAAAATGCACTTGAATAAGAAATACCGTCGCAAGTGCTGCGGCCACCACCCACTAGCAATAAAAACAATAACAACAATATGCAAAACGAAAGTGAAGGTCTGAAACTGATGTTTTATCAAAAAATCAAATTAACCGAAGTGTAGAAAATATTCACGGTCTCAATTGCAAAATCCACGCAGCCACAGCGGCAGCAACAGCAGCAGCAATTATTCGACAATATTTGCGTCAACTGTCAAACAAAACATAGCAAAGAGAAGAAAAATAAAAAAACCCAAGAAAACAAAAAGCCAAAAACTGTTGAAATGTCTTAGCGCGATTGACGCTGATAATTGTAGACAATTGTCGTGTGTTAATCATGTGGAACCATGCGACATGCGACAACCGACATCCGATGCTACTGCGCGGAAATACACGCACGTGGGCGTGAAATCAAACAATGCCAGTCTTGAGATTGACTTCGTTGTGGTTTTCTATTTGTTTCTTTTTTTTTCTTTTGGGAAAATTCCACTTGTTCAGCCTTGGCTTTGTGCAATTGCTCTTTTGAAATATTAATGCAATGATAAAGCTTGAGTCTGTTGTTATAAGATAACCTTACATGTTTCGTATTTTTTAAAAGCATCATGTGCCGCATTAAAATGTCTTAGAATTTGCTAGAGCCGCCTAAGCGCAGGTTATCTCTGTTGATGGCTTACAAGGCACTATAGTTCAAGAACGACACGTGTAGTTCACTTAAATGTGTTTCAATTGTTTTATTTATGTATAAAGCCAGCGCAAATAGGCATAACATACAGCCAAAATCAAAAAAATAAAACGAAATTAAAGTGAACAAAAAAAAAAAAATATTTATATATAAAAAACAGCTCTTTGCACCTTCTCAAATATTGTCATAGGTTCGGCTACACTTCAAACCATGACAACATATGCCTACATTTAATCAGCAGCCAAGCACTTCAGCACATATGTGGGTATATGCGTATGGCAATGCCAAATTTCATTTCTTAAAACAAGTTACAAAGTCCAGCAGTGCTTTGTAATTAAGTTTATGCAGGTACGCATATAAATTACTATAGATAAAGGCAAGTACGACCAACTAACGCTTATCAGTGAAGTTAAAGCATTTGTTCATTTTATCAGCAACAGCAATGCGTTCACTAAAACAGCAACGCACACAAAAACCATCATGAATAAGCGAAATTAGCCAATTCGCTTATCAATGGCAAAATCATTTGCATACACATAATAAACAATATAATAGAAACGTTTGTTACAAAAACAGGAATGTCCAAATGCTTTTACGTGTCTGGAACGCATTTATATTTAAATGAATTAAACGATGACAAATTCACAATTCATGCGAAGCAGCGGCAACGAATCTCTACACCTTGGAGTAAAGTTTATTATTGTTTCATTCAAACTTTTTTATTATAGGGCGGGCAGGTGTAAAAACAAAAACAACGAAAAAAATACCGCAAAACGCAAGAAAAAAATCACCAAACGACGTCAAAGCGTGCGGCTTCCCCAGAAAAATGTATACCAGTGCCGGGTCGGCGTACACGTAAGGCATAAAATTTGTTATTCTCTTTTTTTTTTTCATTTATATTTGTGCTTTTGTTTTTTTGTTTTTACTTTTTTATTCAATGAACTAATCAAATAAACAAATAAACAGCTGATAAATGCTCACAGCAAAGAGCGCAAAAGCAGGCGTACGCATAAGTCGCAGAGCAGCACTACACTGAGGGGTCTATGAGTTGCCAGCCTAAAAAACAGTGAGCGTACCACGGTGAGAGAGTATGAGAGTTTTCGTTTAGGCATGCAAAATTTAAAACACAAGTAACAACAACAAACTGACTAATAATAATAATTTACTAAAAAACAATAAAAGCAACGAAGATATACGCAAAACTTTTTGTTGTCAAGTGTAGCGCGGCGTCCGCTGCGCATTCTCTGAAGATTAAATGAGTAAACTTTTTTGCGGAAATAATTTAGTTAGCATTTTGTAAAGAGTTTCATGCGCACCCAAAGGGGACGGGGGTTCATGCGCTGCTTGTTGCTTGATAAGCCATGCTCGACTTGCTGCTCTGGATCGTTTAAGGAAGCATGCGTAAGTTATCTTCTACATAGAGCTGCTGGTGGTTCAGTGTACGCAAACAAAAAAACAATTAAAGACAACGCGACATGCTGATGAAGACAGACACGCTTGGGCAAGTGTATTGCGCCCGCATCATAACAGTGTCATGATAAGCGACACTTAACAGCCGATTTCGTGCTGCTGTTAATCAGAATTTAACATTTGGCATAAATATTAAATATGTAGTTGCCACAGTTCTGGAAATATAAAAACTAGTCAAATTTTTGGCATTTTTTAAAAGCTTTAAATCCAATTAGGGCATAAAAAATAGACAGCTACAAATTATAGCAACTGCCTGACATAATTCACACGCCCACAGGAAAAACTTAATTTTTGCTAACAAGCTAAAAGAAAATGCGACAAAACTAAACTAAAACGACCAAAAAAAAAAAAAAATACGCGACAAATTCGCAGAAAAATCACTTCGCCCTAATTTCCATAAACAGAACACAAAGCATTAAAAAAAAAAATGGGAATGCCAAATTCTAACGAAAGCCCCATTTTTTTTTTTGCAATGATGTGCGGTTGCTTGAGTTATTTTTTGTTTTTTTTTTTTTTTCATATATTATATTTTGTTTGTATTATGTTTTTTTTCATGTTTCTTTTGCTTTAAGTTGTTTGTATCCAATTTTGATGTCAAAAACTTCTGCGCAAAATTTTTGTTCAAAGTCGCCAGCATCTCAAGTTGAATTAATAAAACAAAAGTATAGAAAATTTATGCACACTGCCGCCTCTTAATGAGTCGCAGCAACGCTAATGAAGCGCGCAAACCTTCAAGCATAAGAAATCGCTTAATAAAATCGATAAGCATGTTGACTTAACGCTGAGCATCTTTTTTCTTTTTTGCTTTTGGTTTAGTTTTTATCTTTGATTATCATTATTCTAAACTTGGCTTTGCCTTGCCGCAGCTTTGGCGTCGACAGCTCACACCTTGCGCGTCCCACTGCCAAGCAAGTGAAATTTTGCTAAAGAAAATTTTACAATGCACATCTAACCCGAGGCTTTTTGTGCTGACTATGCCTCGTATGCCATGTATTAATCAAAATAACTAACCCGCCCTTGCCCTCTTCCCCTGCCCTTTCAGCGACCTTCGCTGCCATTGTCTGCTTAATTTGGCTTATGTTGTTAATCTTGGCTCTGTCATTGTTTTTGCTTGTCTTAGCATAATTTGCAACACGTTGAGTTTATGTCGGTCTGTCTGTCTGTCTGTCTCTCTGCCTGCTGTTTATAAATAAAACATAAACAATACGAAAAGTGACTTAAAAGGCAGGGGCAATATGGCTTTCCATTTCTTTATTATAAACAAATGTTGCCACAGAAATTATGCGGGTAAATTTTTGTGTCTGTGATTTTGCGTGTGTGTGTGTGTGTGTGTGTGTGTTAGCATTTTGCCGGCACGTGTGCTATTTTGAAGAGTGAGAGTGATCGATTGTTGATTAACTGCAATTAAAAATTGATTTTATTTTGGACTATTTTTAATCTTATTTGAATTTTTATTTTTTTCAATTTTGGTTTTTTGCAAAATTTACTTTCGTTTTATTAAGCTTAAGGTGAGCGCGCACAGCTATGAGTTTGCATTATTTTTTGAAAAGTTGCACAACTAAGCTTTGCTGCATTTAATCGGATCACGAAGGATTTCATATGCTTGTGGAATTTTAAATTTATAAACTCAGCTAATGGTTTTCTATTTTAAGCAGCACATTGAGTTACTAAGTCGAATAGATCAGAGAAAAAAAAACAGTATAATCTAAATAGCTTAAGTTGGTCCTTCTTTCAGTTGACTAACATAATGATGCTGCAAGCCATGACTTTCTCAAAATGTTCGAATATATAACAAGGGATGCTTACGTGTTATACAATTAAGTATCATAACTTTTTTTTTTTAAGCGGAATGAAAACTAAATTTCGACTTAAGTCGCCGTATGATGTTCTAATTTGTTGCTACAAATGTATAACACAAATTGTTGATTTTGATGCATTTCCTGTAGCTTACTAACACACTTCCATGACAACGACGAAGATACGCTGTCCGCATTCTGCAAGATACAAATTGCCAAACACAACACGAAGCGGCTATTAGCCACATACATACTGCTCTGCTCGGGTCTGTTGTTGTTGTTTCGGTTAGAGCCGCAGCCAGGCACCAGCAGCACAACTCAAGACCAGTTGCGGCTGTTTTAGTCGTTCTTATCAACGTCATCGCAACAAACAGCTGATGTTTGTGACTTAAACTCGCGCGATTAGCACAAAAATAAATTAGCACAGGCACGCAATAAAAATATAAAAATAAAAACACACAACAAATGTCATAAGCATTTAATTTATGAAATCAATTGTTCAGCTATGTTTTCTTTTTTTAAATTTATAAACAATTGAAAAATATATTATATATAATATTGTAACTTAGTATATTTAATTGGGTACAAAATGTGAGAATTTTAATAAATAGTACACAGAACCAACCAAGCGAACTCAAAACATAACTTTTTAAATGAATTTGTGTTTTTCTTTTTAATTTTTGATAAATCTCCTACAAGCATTTTGTGTTTTATAAAACGCCTCAGGTCATACGCACCTAAAAAACCACAAGAGCTACACTTGCCAGACGCTTAGCACGAGTTTGGGTTTCACTTGCTTCCAGGCAACAAAAAGAAAGACACATAACAGCAATACAACAATAAATAATGAACTGGGTTACTTTTATGATACTTTAATGTCCAATTCGACAGCTGAGTGGCTTGTGCACCTGAGGGCATGCTAATTTGTGTCACTGTAAGTGTCTGCATGGGCCAGGCCACTTCGGCTTGCATGCGAGTATGACAAATCATCGCAAGCTGTTGCGCGCGACGTGAGTTGGCACTGCCGCCGACTGCGTGACAGTGTGTGTGTGCATGTGTGTGTATTTTGGCAACAAAGTGAAAGACTTCAAGTGTAAGCTATCGATGAGGAAGGGTGTATTACTTGGCAACGCACTTTGCATATGGCAGGAGCTAAACAATTGGTTTGGATTCCTTCCCATGAATGAAGCTTGTTAAGAAATATATTTTACTTAATTCTATAAGCAAATTCGTCTCAATAGTAAACAGGAAATTATATAGAATGCACCTTCAGGTATTATGCCTTTTAGGATGCTTAGAATTCCTTCAGATTATTAGTTGTACTACAAAAGAAACGATTAAGCTTTGATTTGTTGAAGTAAGAAGTTGCTATTTTTGCTTTTACTCCAAATTTTATTTCTTAATATTACTTATAAAATTTTTCATATTACTTCATTTTTAATATTAATTTTTAATGCATCATTCGTTATTTGTTTCTATTTTTTAATTTTAAGCAAAAACTGCATTTAACATAAATAATTAAATTTTTGTTAAATATTGCACTTCAACTCAGTTCTCAAAATGTGTATAATTTATATTAACAATTATGTTAATTATTACCTATCAGCTTCAATTATTATCGTTTTATGTGCATACATTGTCATTTATTTCGATTCAATAAAATTATTATTTTTTTTTATTTTCTTGCAATTTAATTGATTTCTGATTTAATTACTGTAATTATTTGTGTGTGTTATCGCATACTTAATTTAATTGCAAGCGACTTTTCCACCGAAGTGTAATTTTCAAACTCATTCAGTAGCATCCCTAGCCTGCAGTGCTCACAAACCGAGCAGCAAGGACACAAATTCTCAGTGGGGCAGCAATAACAAACCATCGCTTGCCGAACACATATTTTAAATGACAAAATAAATGCTGCAACTATTGCAAACTCACCTGATTGTGTTGCTTGGGTATTATATCCAATTACTTTTGTTGTTTTTTTTTACTCTATTTTATCAATTTCGTTATTAAATGTTCAATTAATTTGAAATTAATATTGCATGAATATTTAACGCAACGGCACTCGCTTGCACTTTTCTCGTTATAAATATTATTTAATGAAAATATTTAAATAATTCTTATGTTTGTGATGTTTTGTTTAAGTTTCATAAAATTTATTTTATAAGATTTTTCTTTTCAATATAACAAACAATTTTTTTCGCTTAAAAACTTTTCTGTATATGCAACTTCACTTTTTATGCGCTCCTTTTGCTTGTTGTTGTTGTTATTGTTTTTGTTGGTTGCTGCTTCGTTTACAAACTTCTTTGTTTTTGTATTTTCCACACACTCGAAAACACACAAAAAGGATGCTAAATTCCTGTTCCAAAAGAGTCTGCAACAACTTTCAACTGGTTCTATGCTTGCTGTTGTTGCTGTTGTGATGCTCTCAGCTGCAAACTCTATTGTGGTGTACGTTTCGCTCTTGCACTACTGACGCTATCTCGCTTGCACTTACAGGCGGCGCACAAGTTTGGAGTAAATTTGAAGTTACAGATAATTGCTTTTTTTTGCTATTATGCTGCTGATGGGCATGCAGCCGTTATTGTTGTTGTTGCTGTCGTTGTTGTGGGCCTATAGTAATACGTCTACTGCTGCTTGTAGACCTGCTAGCCAAGGAAGCTGTGGTTATAATAACGTGTGTGTATACCTTTTTTACTTTACGGCAGACGGTTTCAATTTGTTTTTTCTTGTTTCTTTACCTTTTTTGTTTTTCTTTTTTTTGCGCTGGATGTAGAATTGTATTGGCTTGTCGCGACGATTAAAGCAAAGACTGCAGGTTGCTTTTAGACTTCAGCAGGTAAAATTTTATTACGATTACTTTAATTTTATTAACATTAAATTAATAAATAATTTTTGTTTTTAGACAATTAGCGTTTAATTAACACAATTCTTTTAGTAAATTTTCATAAATATGTTTTAATAATTTGTTTAATTTTATTAAATAGTGTGTCGTTGTGTTTCTTCAGTTATTTATTTTTTTTTTTGTTTTTTGTTTGTTTCTAATTAATAACGGCTGTTGATTTTTTTTTACGTTTTTGTAAATAAATCCAAAAAGCGCTGCATGCATGCACTTCTGCTTTTCAAAATCTATTTTTTTTTTCGTAAAAAGGTTCACAATATAAGCAAATTAATTTCGGTTTACTCCGCGTGTGTTTATTTTTCTTCTTGTATTCTGGTTGTATTTTGGTTTTTTTCATCCGCCAGAGTGGACAACAACCACACAACGCGAGGTAACTTTCTGAACTGAATCGAACACCAACTACTTGGTCGCACTGAAACGAGAAACGCTGCAGCGCAAACGAAAATAAGAAAATAAAACACGAACACTGTGTATCTCTCTCTCTCTCTCTCTCTGTCGTTTCTGTAACATAGCATCTCTCTCAGCGATTGAGAGAGCCAACACTTAAAAGCCTAAACAACAAAGACAATGGAGAAGAAAAGGCACAATAACAGCATTGCAAAAGCAAAATCATATGTTATTTCTGCTCTCTTCTCCCATTCGGCTGCGTTTTTGACGAGAGGGATTTCATTTGGTAAGAGGAGTTTACAACAACTATGTTCAATTCTCTCGTGCTGTCAAGAGAGTCCAATTTTCATGCGCATTTGAGAGTGCGAATGCGACGAGAGCGTCTTCGTTTCCATAACTTTTGTTTGTGTACAAATTAACGCACAGTGGTGGTGCAGCTGAATGCAGTAAGTGCACAGTGGCATGTGAACAACTAACTACTCTAAGTAAAGTTCATAATTACCGCGCATAATTGTAATCAGATTTCTTGCCAGATATGCCTACATAATTTCTCTTCTATTTGGTTGTTCCTTCTGTTAAACAGGCGGGCAGTTATTATTTTTCTGATACATTGCCGAGCTTATGAAGATTGCCATATACCAACAACCCTCATTTGAGGAGGTTTAATGACAAATGCTTTTTGTGTTATGCATGATTATCAATAAGTGCCAGAATGGAATACGTTTGAGGATGCAGGCAAAGTGGTGGTTTCAATAGAAGCATTTAAATATACTTGAATGTAAGCATGAAAATCAATTGGAGTAGAAGCTTTTCAATGGCAACCCTCAAACGATAATGCAAACAATTAATGATTTTTTTGTTTTGGTCTTACTTATTGCGGAATATCACAGTACTAAGCAAAAAACATAACTTTTGATGCAGCAAACCAAACGGAAATAAGGATTTTTTTCTTATTCCCAAAGAAAATCATCAGTCATCACCGATTTGATTAAATTCCGAATTCGAAATTTAGATTTAGCCGAATTCAAATACTTTGTGCGTTTTTTTGTTTTTCTGACATAACAGTTTTCACGGAATTCCACTATTTTGGTACTAAATTGGATAACACCAATGCCACCAACATCAATATTTTTACCGGTTTTCATTATAACGGAATTAATCTTAAAAATAGTCAGTCTTATATGGAATAATAAGTATTCAAAAATTATTTGTAAACACATGAAAGTCGACTCATCGTTTACCTGAGTTTAAATTGGATAGAAGTTGCCTTTTCTTTTTATTCGTGTTCAGATTAAATTACAAGTGACGAAAAATCTGCACTTCGCCACACAAACGTGTTCATTCTTGCAAAGCAAGTTGCATAATTTTTTTTGCTATTCCGTACACAGTCGATTTGTGTTGTCGATTCGAAATGCGACAAAACGGCGTCATGCTAAAAGTCGCAAGCAACATGTCCACAACATGTTTGATAGGTAATCTACAACAACAGCCTGTTCGAATAACAGAGTGCCTAGCATGACGTTAAGTTAACAGTGTTGCTTTAAATTTCAACACAGAGACTGTTAATATAAGTTGTTTCTGATTTTATCAAATTATTTTGTGTTGTTGTTGCACAGACTTTTTACAAAATTTGGGAAATTTTCTAATGTTATAATAAATATTTATATAAAAATTTAAAAATAATAATTTTTATTTTTTATTTTAAATTTTTGTTTTTAATTTTATTATTTTGAGCTATTAGCTCTGTAAAAAAAACAGCCTCGGTTTACATGAGACGTAATAGCCGAAAACAAACTGTAAATATTTGCAATGAGCACTAAATAAAATAATTAAAAATATGTAAACCAAAAATCAAATGTTTATATATGTATGTCTGTACATATATATACATAGGTATTTATATATTTGCAACTGCTAAACGCTGCTGACTTATATCCCATCTAAGTTCAATCTGCTTACTTACTGCATACTGAAATTTGCAGCTTTGCCTAACTCTTGTAGCCACATTTTGCAACTTACAAAAAGGATTGCAATGCCAGAGAAGTGTTTTTATGCGATATACGCTTTCGACTTATTTCGCTTTGCTAAAACAACACACACGACGCATATGGGAAGCACCGTCAAGTGGAAAAAAGTCAATATGCCTGAGGCTAAGCCAGCTAAAGTGGCAAAGCACGGCACTGCACGGCACGGCACGGCACGGCATGAGCTGCTGTTGAAAATCACTTAGAATGTTATCTAGCAAAAACATGCATATAGCTTATGTATTTACAAAAACAACAACAACAATTCTAACCATAACTACAGCAGCAGCAGTCACTGGTACATTTTTGTCTTCTGTTATTTCATAAAATTACAAAACATGCAAACAGCTGTCATTGTTCTTTCTGTTCTTGTTGTTGTTGCTGTTGTTATTTAAGTAACTACAGCAGCAGCAGCAGCAGCAGCAGCATACATAAAAGGGCAACAAGTTTTGCTGCAGCATTTTCACTGGGCCCTGGGCTGTCGCTTATCTTAACGCACACGGTTCTGTGCTGCTGAGCTTGCTTATGTGTGCTGAGTTCTTCTTCCTTTTGTTGTTGCTTTTTATGACAGGAAGAAATCCATCAACGCAATTTTTAATACAAAAATTTTACTTTGAAACTGCATAACAACAAACAAGCAACAAAAGCAACAACAACAACAACATACAAACAAGAAAAGAAAATCCGGCAGCGCTTAAGCGAAAGCATAAGTAAAAAAAGTTGCATTTCACACGTAGAGAAGTCACATCTCTTGCCATTCTTTTCACAAGTCATGTAATGGCCTACAGCGGCTACCGTCCATGCTAAACCAGTGCCAGCCACCCGCTTGCTCCCCTGCCCCAAAGTACTTGGCACATTGCGTAGCGTCTGCAACAACATGCGCTTATTCTGCCAACACTTGGCTGCGGACGATTGCTGCGGAAATTGTTTGTTTAACATGCGCCGCGCGTTTAAAATTACATGATGTGCAACATTTATCAAAAAAGCAACAACAACAATGACAACAACTTAAAGAAAAACTAAACAAAACAAAACACCAACATGAAATAAGCAGTAATCAAAACATAACAACAACAACAACAACTCAGCTTATATAAATTTAACTTTAAAGCAATATACATGGAAAAAATGAAGACCAACCAAAGCCAAAGTCAAAGTTCTGCTGCAACATTTTGTCTTTGATTGACGACAAACTTGAAAAAAAAAAAATTAACAGCAAAAAGATAATAAATTAAAATAATACAAAAACACTAGTTCAACAACAACAACAACAATAATAATAAAATCTACATACTCATGTCTGCGTTTTGTTATTTTTATAGTTGCATGTCTTGACTTGTCTACGTCTGCTGCCGCTTCTGTCTGCCCCTCCCTCCATACTCCACAGTCAGTCAGTCAGTCACTTGCGTCTTATACTTCTTTTTTTTTTTTTGTATTTTTAATTTTCAGTTTTATGCTGTTTCTCTTTTTTTTTTTTTATTTTTTTGAACGTCTGCGACCTATGGTTCTTTCTTGGAATTGCCTTTTTTTTATACCCATCAAGCTGCTGCTGCTTTGCATGCCGACGTTGCGCTTCTTCTACAGTTCAACTGTAGTTCACACACTTCATTGGTGCAGCGCCCACATGCGTCGCGCATGTAATTGCGCCGATGATGACCAGCTTGGCCAGCCAAGCCACTGTCTGCGGCTAACGATCAGGCAGAAGACGACTCAAATTGTTTAACGTCGTTCTTTTGGCTTAGTCATAATAATAATCTACGCTTGCCATTATACACGATCATTTAAACAATAAAATGAAACAGAAAACTTTAAGTTCCCTCCCTGCCTTTACCCCGACCTTCTCTCACCACTCTGTTTCTTACTGCATACCACTTCTTATGTTCACCATCATCTTCTTATCTAAGTATCAGCGCACTGCCTTGATTATATTATATGTGAAATGTTGCTAATTGAAAGTTCGAGAGTAAAGTAAGCTGAGTGCCTTGTTTCAGATTGGATTTTTATTTTAGATTCGTGTTAAGTTTGTGTGTTCAACCATAATGCGACCCTTAAAGCTTTTTACTTAAAGTTATACGGACATGCGTACTAGCTGATCGCTTGATATACTTCTTCGCACGATGCGGTACTATTTTTCCTCTACAGTTTACTATTACTTATATCGCTCCGGGATCATTTCCTCTTTAGTTTCTTCTTTACCATCTTCTTTATATTTGTGACTTAGAATAAGATTCTTGATTCATTGCTTTGTCTCTTCGCCTTTAGAATATAATTTCTAATCTATCAAAATGTTCTCAATTTCTATATATTATGCTTCATATCTCTCTTATCACATTCTATATCACTGGCTTTCTACATGTTTACTCTACACTTCTACTACAAACCTTCCTTATTTGCTCTCGGCACATATGTTCTCATATTCATACTTTCTATTAACATGCCATTCTACTTAGTGGTTTATCTATGTATTTTCTAGCTCCCACTTAAGAACGACGCCTAGGCTTCTTACTTCCCTTCCTCATATTCAAATTTTCCCAATTTTCATTTCAACATTTACATATGTTTCTTATACCGCTAAATCCATCATTGGTCTATTAGTCAACGCTCCTCCCACGCATATTTTGCAAAATACTTGTATCCTCACCTCCGACATTATCGCTTTCTCTGCTTGTTATATACGGTTCTATCTCATCAGATAATTGGTGTTTTTAAACTTCTTCGTCACATTACCCTGTTCATGTTCAATCTGCCCTCTAATCTGTCTTCCTACCTTAAGTACTACTTATTCATTTCTCCTTACCGATTGCCTACTCTTCTAACAGCTTGCTGTTTTCCTCCTCTCTACTTATCATTGATTTTCCCAGCCCTTGAAATGTCAATAAAAACACACCCAGTCGGCATTATCGCTCGCTGCTTACGTACTTCAGCTTAATCGGCTTTCAAGACGCAGATACGAGCCAACCTACAGCTGGACAACAACAGACTCGCACAGATGTATGATTGCGTCTGTTTGTACGTGTGGATTTTATTATCAAATAACGGTTAATGTACGCATAAATTATTTCATTATAGGAACAGCATTTACAACAACAAACACACCAACAACAACAACAACAATGTAAAAAAGGCACACATTGTAGTAAAAGCATTAAAAAAACAAACCTCGCCACAGACAAAAGCACAAACATGATTTTTAATTACTCACAAGGCAGAACAAAAGCCACACACACACACATGCAACACACACAACACACACTCACACAAACATATAGACAACTCTGTAGACTTATTGGAGTTGAAGCTGTAATTGCTACACAAAGAAATTAAGTAGGAAAAAAAAATAAAACAAAACAAAAAAAATACAAAATAAAGCATCTGTATGAATTGTCAATTAATGCAAGAGTCTATAAATAAAAGTGCATGAAGCCAAATGGCGGCTCGTATCGTCACAGCTTGGTTGGCTGGGTCTCAAAGGTCTGGCGCTGCCGCTGGCGTTGCGTCCGTCGTCTCACTTGCAGTTAATCCCATAAGGAAATGCAGCAAATGCAAGACAGCCTAGACGTGCATTACTCATGCAAGCGATGTGTGAACAAGTTCAAGCTGCGCAGTTCAAAGCCATGCAAAGGGCCGCGATTAGGAAAAAATCGTAATGAAAAACGCAAGCAAAAACAAAAAAAAAGAAAATAATAAAAGGAAAAACGAATACGACGAAAATTCAACAAAACATAAATCAAGTTAAGTTAAGTATGCGCCAGCGAAGCCATGCATTGAACTCACATGAACTGACTCTGCCATAGGCTGAGCGTTGTCTAGAAAATCATATCAGAAAATTTTCTTCGTTAACGCGCCATTAAAATCGCAGCCAGGCATGAACAAAAAATAAAGTAAAAAAAGTAAAGAAATAAATAAAATAGCTTATCAAAAGTACGGATTGTATTGGCTTTGGTCGGCTCGGGTTGGGTTGGGTCGGGGTTTTTCGATTTGCGTCAATTTGTTGCAGGCACATATACAACAACAACAACAACAACAACCAAGCCAAGTCCATGACAACGTCGACGAACTAATCTTGTGTCTACTTCTCGCCCAGCAGACGGCTGCAACGTGTGTGTGCCCCTTTGCTGATATCATTTTGCATATCAAATTATATAAATTTTGCAGCTCTACACACAAGAGCAGCTATGCAACAGCTACTCCACATTATTATTATTAAATGCCAACTCTGTGCTTGTCTGCCGTTTGCCGTTTGCCGCCTGCGTCGGCCGTCTGTCCTCCGGCTTGTGTCTGCTGCTGAAAATTGATACGATTTGCGTTGCTCTGCCGCTGCAATTGATTTGCTTAATAAGCGCATGAGTCCGCACAGTACGTGTAGTTTCGTTTGAATGCGTTGCTGTGCTCATCGCATTATGGCCGCAGCTGTATGCGAATTTACAGTCGAGTCCCTTTTCGCACGATAGGATAGGCAAGGTAATTGTTAGACGGCACACTACTGCACATCGACTTGCCACATTCGCCTGCACTCGCATGTATGATGCTTCGCTGCGTTGCGTTGCGTTGATTTGAGTTACGTGTTTAAAAGTTTAAGGGCATAAGAGCATAATGGCCTGTCTGCCTGTCTGTGCTGATGTTATGCTACAATGCTTTCTGCCAATTTGTCTGGCCATCATTTGCTCAAATATTAGTAGCCAATCAACGGACAGCATGCGCACATATGTTGTGTCATAATATGCTCCAAAGCAGTTCATTTTTGTGCAGAGAGTGACCGAGATTGACTTTCTAGTCGAATCACTGTGAAAACAGTAGTGACTCCCTAAAACAGCTAGCTTGCAATAGTTTCTCGCATCACCCAAACATGCATACAATACTTAAGAGCCAACATGGCTTAGCTAAAAGATTTCCTAAAGTCTTCCAGAAAAACTATTAACATCTTTTTGATTTTAAGTTCTGTTTGCTTAAAATTAATATAGAAAGTGCCAAACTGCTACCTGATAAACTGTGACCTCAGAAAAGAAGTATCAGAGAGGGAAGAAAGAGAGAAAAGAAAGCGTGCGAGAATGACAAAGAGTTACCCTCAAAAAAATAAAAGGACAAATTAAAGATAGCATATAAGGAACACAGCAAGAAATATTATTTGATATAGGCAAAGAGAGAATCAGAGAACGACCGTTAAAGGAAGTTGGTAAGGAAATTAAAATAGTTATAAAGAAAGAAGAAATAATACCCCGACAATGAAGCGAAAGTGATGAAAAGACGAAAAAAAAATACAAATATAGAAAATATGCGAGGGAGCAAACGCAGAGAGCAAATTTGAAAGAATATCTGGCAGCTATGTTATGAAATGTATGACGTAGCTTAGGCACCATGATATTTATTACTAAATTTCGTAATATTTAGCAGGCATTGCATAAGTATTGCACTTTATAAACCGAAATATCTTTGCAGATTTTAGTCGCATAACATTTTAACATAACCTTGCTGTGGCCAACCAACGTCACACCACACATAAAATGAACCAACAGACCGCAATAGACTCTACCGACAACATATGGCGGAGATGACGAAGATGACGACTTGCGTGATTGAGTGGCAAGGAACACTGTCATCATCAGTGTCACCATCATTATCCTCATCGTCAGCAACAGCAGCATCCTCGTCAACGGCAACGGGTAGACAACGACATAATGACGCACACACGCAGCAGTGGCATGTAGCCAGCGAAGCTAAAATGAGACATGGCGGCGGCAGCAGCAAACGCCAACGGCACATAAGCAACGTGCATAAGCGCTCGCATCAATAACAGATAAAGACGTCTATTACACGAGTGACAACAACAATAACAACAACAACAGTAATAATAATATATATTAATAATAACCCACACTGCGTATGCGTAATTTAGTATATATTGCTCATACGCAATATGCCAGCTCCTTGACTCTTTTTCTCATTACCACATGCATGAATTTCTGCGTAATGTATCTGCATTAAAATTAATGTGCTTCATTAACAGCCGACTACTGCCAACTGACAACTGTCGGCTGTCGACTGTCGAGTGTCGACTGCCGCCCAATGCTTGTGGCATTTAGCTGCTTTGCATTGTGACGATTGCTTTATTTGGGCATATGCTTGCCTCTCTGCTTGCCTCTTTGCCTGCCTGCCCGCCCGCCCGCTGAGACCGCAGCCTACAGCAGGCGAAATAAATTTTGCCACAACACGTTTTCAATGCCTATGCAACATGCCGAGCTGCTGCAGTGCTTGGTCAAAGTTCAAGGTCAACTTAGGCAACTGCAGAAAAGGTGAAAAGTTTCATGCTCATGCTGATTTCGCCGCAACCCTTTATACCCATGCTTACATATTTAGAGGCAGTGCCTGGCATTTGCATGTAATTTAAGCGCATCGCTCACTTTTCGCATCTATTCTGCTTAATTGACACTTAAAGCGAAGCCTTGCCAGCATTTTGTTGAATTTGTAAGCCGATGCCAGCAGAGCTGTGCATTTTTTCGCTTTAATCAAATTGTCTGCCTCCGCACCATACAATGCACACACATTTTCTTTCAATTAGCATTGCTTTATGGCATTCGCATAAAATAACAAAAGCAAAAAGTAAAAAAAAAAAAAAACAAATAAATAAAAAAAAAAGAACAGAATTGAAATAAAACTAAAAATAAAAACCATTTCATTCCATATAAAATGTAAGCATATATTTGCAGCTTAAATTACGCTTTTGTTGCCATTTTGTATGCCACTTTGATTTGCCAGCCAGAGTAGCCGCACAAACGCCCGACTGCGGCGACGTCCCCACACGACATTACACATTCAGCCACCGATCCAACATCGAACATGTCATGTCTTTCTTATCCCGCAACTTCGGTGCAGCCAAACATTGCATACGCGTGAGTATCTCTGCGCAAAAAGCTATCGTGATAAATATTTATGATAACAAAAGGCATTCGTTGCCTTATTTACAGCTTCGCTTGCATATTTACACACCCTTCTGCCTGCACCGCCTTTGCTTGCTCGCCAGCACCTTGGCTGCTGCATCTTTTGACTTGCGCTTGCCGTAGTCGAGTGTCGAGTGCTGCCATCTGGCGTCGAGTTCAGTTACTTCAAATTATCATTACACATTGTTGCACTTATTCTGCTGCGGCTGCTGCTTCATCACCATTTACTCTTGTTGTTGTTGTTGTTGTTGCTGCTGTCATTGTGGGGCATGCATTTTATAGTTTTCATACAAGTGAAAATAAAGTAGGATAAATTCAATTTTTTCAAAAGTGTTGCAAAATTTATTTCAACTTTACTTTTGTTCTGCACTATCAGTTGTGCACCAAGTGCCAAAGGCTGCTTTGTGTGGCTGCTTGGGCTGCCGCTTGCTGCCTGCCACACTGCTGCGCATGTGGTGTGGCATGTGGTGTGTGCGGTTTGCGGGTATTTGGCACACATTTGCATAAATGGGAATTGCTTTGAAAAAAAAATTATAAAAAAAAAAACCAAATCCGACGGACAATGCAAATATCTTAAAGAATTGATTAAGTACGAGGCGTTTGCTGATCAACTTTTTTGCGTTGTTAAGTTGGCAGTTTTTTGGAGGCATATGTTTGCAGTACTTTGGATTAAGTGAACTCTAGATGTATTGTATTGTCCTTACAACCAAGTTGTCCTCACGTGGATTCTGTTATTCTATCTATTTCTTACTGAAGTCATTTTGCAGGAATATTAGGGATTGTACTGACCGTCAAGTCAATTCTCATGGCTTCTTTAATGAGAATCCGAACCATATTAAATGTCGTTGAGCATGCACTATGCTTATGCCCCGTGAAGATACCAGTCAATTGGCGACAATTTTCCCTACAAGATCTAAACAGGAAGTCAGTCATCCATTTGAACTTTCCGTCTTAAACAAATTTCTGAACCGAGCAGTTTAGTAAAATCTCTCAAAACCGATAGCACCACCAACTTTTGTAGAGAAAGTTTTATTTAAAATCAATTATTCAGTATTTATTATTTATTACGCAAGATTATACCGAAGACTAAAAAGGACTAAACCAATTGATCTAGTGATCAATCATAGACGATAATAGTTGGATAACTGTTGGCCACTGCCATCGGAGAACGACATAGTATCTTGTGAGAACAGGGAAGCTTTGTGTAGTATGCGTTGGTAGTGGCCAGCAAGTGTCAAACTATAATTTGCACAGATGGCTAGGCCCAAAAGGCTCATGATGGACTTTTGTATTGTCATTATCATAATTAATTAAAAAAAACTGCTTGATAGTTAATTGTTGTAACTAGTTGTAGTCTGAATAAAGTAGAAAAAAAAAAAATTCAGTATTTATTTATTAGAGCATTGACTTTTCAACTCTACTAAATACTAATATATATAAAAGAATAAACGACATTGCCATAAAGTCGTTTGTCGGATTATTTATTTAATTACATAAATTCTGTTAAAATTAATTTTCTATCAGCAGAAAAACGAAATAAATTTTCACAGATATTTCCATCGATTCCATAAATAATTGGGTTTTTGCAACGCTTTGCCGTTCAGATTTGGCTAAATGAAGCAGATTCTGGTCACTGCAGTAAACAGTTAATACGAACAATATAAGAGACTGTGAGTACTTGATTTGGGATCATGTTGCGCTGTTTTTGCTAAGTTATGAGTGGCATTGATGATGATATACTTATATAAATGCTCCACACCGACTATCATATAGAATATGAGACTGGTGCACTCAACTTGATCCGCTCAAGGCCTTCATAATGTGGCCAGACACGGTCATGATGCCCTAACCCACATCGCTGCAGCAATGACATTTGCAACCGTTCGACATGCAATTTCATGAACGCCACTGAAAATATTTTTCATAATTTAGCTTTTTCATTGCCGAGCAAAGTGAAGTCATTAGTTTAAATTAAACTTAGCCGCTGCGCTGCCAGCTCAACGCATTTTCACATAATAGTAATGAAAACTGAAGTTTTTTTTCTCGGTATTTTGTCTTGTGTTTTTTGTTGTTTTTCAATTGTTTTGCGCTTAAACTGTTGCCTGGTGTTTGTGGCACAAAGTGAGTTTTGATTTTTCAACATAGTTCGCTTAAACTCGGCTCCTCTACTCTACTCTGCTCGTCACTTCTCTACGCTTTGCCTGGCTTTGCATGCCGGCATAGTGGATTCGTAATTACCTCATTAGCGTGTGCAGAAAGCGCCCTTTTAAGCCCACATTTGGCTGCGCTGTCTGTCCGCCAGTCTGCCCTAAACAAATAGCTGTAAAAATTGGGTTGTAACACACGAAAAACGTAGATAATTTAACTTAGCCATGCCTGACCTTTTCCATGTTGCTGTAATGCGAAATTCATTACATGGCATTTTCGTAATTTCTCTCGTTTGCTATTGTTATTTATTTGTACGTTGTTGTTGCTGTTGTTGGTGTTGTCGGTGTTGTTGCGTTTTATTGTTATTGCTAGCTTTCAGCAAATGTGTACACATGCGTCATTATGTAATGTGACTCTTGGTGCGCTTTGAGCTACATTTTTATGTCTTCATTTTGAGCAACAAACAACAATGTAACGAAAAGACAAAACCAAAACAAAAACGACACTAAATAATAAGTGAAGTTGCTTCTTTTCTTTTTTTTTTGCAGCTATAAAAGTTCGCAGAACTTAATGTAAAACCTTTGGCTGCACAGCCACTTAGTCATGTCTACCTCACAACAAAAGTATCTTTTTATATACGATTATCTTGTATCTTACCTTGCAGCTTATCTAGCTCGGCCAGTTTATTTATTTATTTATTTTTTTTTTTTTTCTAATTAAGCAAAACTAAACGAAATCGATTAATTTTAAACTAAAAACATAAGACCTCAACAGTTCGACGCACGCACGCGACGGGTTGTGCGCATAAACAAGCGATGCTCACGCTCCACCCGCTGTTCCCGCTGGCACGGCTCTTGCCCTCACACCATCCCAGGCAGCGCAGACGGCAGCGAGTAGCGTCGTACGTAAACATGAGCATTCGCCGCTGAAGCACGTTGCGCTGGACAGGAAAGTTTATTCACATCTGTGCTCGGAAGTTAGTTGATTTATAATTTAATTTTACATGCTTAAAAATAGCATAAAAATATAAACATTTAACGACTAGCATTAGTTTATTTTCACTCACATCTTGCTTTGTTGTGGCTGTGTTGGCATTCGAGTGCCCTAGAGTTGACGTGTCACGTTCTAATAGGACCTGAGACCTACGAAATGTTAAGGAAAGTGAATCCACCATTCCAATTATGCAGCAATCTATTGCAGAGACAGCCAACAAATGTTTGAACCCTAATATGAGAGGAGCACATAAATCTATGCCACTCTCCTAGGCACAGACATCCCAAAAAGCAAATATTGATCATTTAAAGTCGTGTCGAAAATTCTCAATTGATCCTTTTTTTTTTTTTTTTTTTTTCTGTTTGCTATTTATAAATTTTAATTTTCATGCAGCTTGCTTTTTAAAAGACGTAATATATTTGTTTAAGGGTAATACTTTCATTACCATGTAACATCAATTCATCTCTTAGTACTGAATGGTTAAGAGTTAAGGTCTTTCCAAACTTAATAGAACTTTGCATGCTCATGCTGCAGGCTTTCCATGCCATTTATGCGTTTATAGCTCCGGCAGACAACAGTGAATGCTGTACATTTTGCAGGCCACGAATTTTTATACTAGAACCCAAACATATTCCATAGGAAATCTAGCATGCGCGCAAAAACGTGTAGCGTAAAAAAGACAATAAAAATAACAACAAAAAAACACGCACGAGTACCAAGCGTGCCAGCACAGCAGCTAAAAAAACAACTAAGAGCATAAAATAAAAACATTAAAATAAAATCAAAAAATGTCTAAATAAAAAATCTGTTAACAAAAAATACAATTTATCATAAGAGCACAAAACGCCAAATGCAAATCGCGTGTGTGTGGATTTTTATCCAATGGTTTGTTTTTTCTCTTTTTTGTATTTTTCCTACAGCTTCTATTTTCCATTTTTTGTTTTCATTTTTTTGCCATTTGTTTTCCAATTGACTACGTACACTTGCGTGTGCGCTAAAACAAAAATAAACAGCAGCGAGAAAAAAAACCGAAAAAGAAATAACATTAAGTAGCCGCACCGTTGCCTGCATGGAAATAACATGAGGCCACATCACATGCGCCGCCCCTCTGGCGCAAAAACTAAGCGCCAGAGCAGCAACATCAGAGTCAAGCCAAGCCAAGCCAAGCCGAGCAACAACAATGCAAGGCATGCACAATTCGGAAATCGCTTACGCTCACTTCACTGCGCTCTCTGCTCTCCCGCGCGCTCTCCGCCACCTGCTTTGTCCCTCACACTCTAACTCACTCACTCCCTTGCTCGCTTCTGCTTATGCCTAAGCGTATGCCTGCCGCTGCTCATTGCGTCAAGCGTGACGGTCAATGATCAGTTTAGTTTAGGTGTTGAAGTCGCTCGGCTTGGCGACGCTCGGTGGTAGGTAGCAGTTGGCATGTGCATTGTATTGTAGTTGTTGTTGTTTGAGTTGTTGGTGTTGCTTACATTGTTGTCGCGTTTTTGTTTTTGTTTACGTTGCTGCTTTTGACGCACTCTAATAACTTTTTTAAACGCTTTTTTGCTGCTGATTGCCATTATTTTTCTTTATTTAACCATTTTCTTTCTTTCATTTGTTTTCATTTTTTTTTTATTTTTTACTGCTTTTGTTTTTTCCTTTTGATAATTTAATTCAAAATAATTGCACACGCGAACTTTTGCAGTTTTTTGTTTTTGTTTTTTTTTTGGCTTTGCATGCTTCACTTTTTAGTTTCTAGTAGCCAATTGCTGCTACTGCTGTTTTTGTTGTTGTTGTAATTTATTTTAATCGTGCATGCAACATCTTTTATTGCTTCTACAAATTTTTTCAACTTACAATGTTGACTTCCTTCTTCCGCAAGCTTAAATTTTGATTATTTTTAAATTGCTCTGCCAGACTTATTAATCGTTTTTTTGATTAAGCATTAAAAATGCCAACACGCAGCTAAGCAGCCACCCCACATAGCTCACACCCACTTGGCCAGCCACCAGCCAACAGCCAACTACTCAACACAGGTGCTGACACTAAACAGCAGAGAGTGTGGATCATAGCACTTTTGTTGGTTTAGCTGAGGGTAGGTTAGGTTGACTGCCTCTGATTCCAATAAACATCTAAGCACTGTATAAATTTGCACATCGCTTTGATTTCTTGGAATTATAGACTCATCAGTCCCACAACTATTGCGTGATAGCTGCTGTGCAGATATCAAAGGCAATTGCACACGTTTCACCGGATAGTGAAATTAGCTTTAGATTAGGTGAGCGTAGAGTGTGACAGAAGAGGGGCATTGAGCCATAGAAGTAGCATATATGGTCTAGATTTTATCTTTGAGAACTGTATTGACTAGAACTTTATGAGTTCTGTATTTTGGAGATTTATGGATGAAAGATGCAAAAAGTGAAAGATTTAATAAGAACATGAATTAGTTGCGAATTGCTGCTGGTGTGGCATATGTTATATCATTACCAAATCATGAATCTTGTTGGTTTTTGGCTGGATGACTGCGTTTCATATATGTAACTTCACTTAATCTCGCTTTGCAGACTGTATTAAATAGACTAATAATAGAGGTCAAGCGTACACGAAACATTTTAAAAGCTGCTGCATATTCCTTTAATTCCACTTAATGTAGCCAATACACACAACCTTCCACTCCACGCTGCCCGCTGTCAGCATTTTTTCGTTTTCCTTTTCACATGCATATTATTTTCAGCACTTTTCCAGTAACTCACTTATAAATAATTCTGCTACATAGGACAACTTGTTGATTAAGACACATGAGTAGACTAATTATGAATAAAAAAGAAAAAAGAAAAAAAACAAATAAAAAAGAAACAAATTACATGTATTAAGTGCAGCAAAGACATGAAACCCGGCAGAAAACAGACGGTCAAAACATGCGCTGCACTGTTTCAGCTCTTTGTTTCGTTAAATTAAATAAAAGTAAAACAAAACAAAACAAAAACAAAAAAATAAATAAATATATAAAATAAAGCTGAGAACAGAAACAGAAGCGACAAGTCAAGACAGAAAATAAATGCAATTTGTTTAATTTTTCTTCTTGTGAAATCTGCCGCAACAGGCAGTTTCTCTGTCCGTCTGTCCATCTTTCTGTCTGTAAGTGTGTCTGTCAGTGAGTCGCCGTCATATTGCTTCCGTGTAATACCTCGCTAAAGTCATTTATCAAAATGAAAATTGAACAGAATATATATTTACAAAATACTCGAACAAATCCGCCTTAAAGTAGCAAATATGCATGTTAAATATAGACAGTCGGACAGGCAGACAGACAAACAGACAGACAGAGAAACAGAGAGATGAATGGACAGAGCAGCGCTCACAGCCGATGACATGCGACAGATTCCGCGTATACAATTGTCCAAAAGGTGAAAATGTTTTCGTTTTGTTCTTTGTTTAAAGTGTTTCTCGCACACGTCGTCGCCGTCTTCCGTCGTCTTTTGCTTGTTAAATAATTTAGTGAAAATGACTCAGCCATAAATGACAAATGCTTAAGAATATTAAACAAAAGAAATTTATGCGTAATTTTCAGTTTTTGTTCATCAGCATTAATTTGCCGCTTCCAAGTAACAGCTTTTGGTTTGCTTCGTTTCGGCCATAAGTTCAAATTGCGGAAATTTTCACAAATTACGTGGAAATGCTTTTGGCAGACTTTGTCTTTAATTTGCCTTGCGTCAGCCTCAGTGCCGGCACGCAGCGGCATGCCATCGCATAAGCATTTTCCTATTTCTTGTTTTTCTCTTCCTTGCGTTTTTTGCTTGCCTGGCGGCGGCTATGCGACTGCTGCTCGCCTGGTGGTTGATGCTGACAAAATGTACGCGAGTGTCGAAATATTGCAGCCCCTTGTGTATGCACATCTGCAAGGCAGCAGCAAAATAAGCTAAGTCTGCTGGATTAAACAAGTTGCCGACTCAAATATTTCACTTCAACCCTTTACTTCTTTTGTTCAGATTTTATCGTCGCTGGTTTGATAGCGCATATCAATATATGTTTTGTGATATACAAAGTATCCGCTTTTTTTTTTTGTTTTAAATCATGGAAATTCATGCCTTTGCTTACACTCTGAATTGGTTTTAACTTTTTAGACGTTTCTTAAGTTCTACTGCATCATTGAAACTAAGTTTCTTGAAAATAGTTCGAAAGGACTTCTGAACGCTCCAATAAAATTGCTTAAAAAACTAGCGCCATTCAGTTTATGTAAGCAGACCTTCAACTTACAGAGGATTCTCGCATACTACATTAGATCAAAAGGTTGTGCATTTGATATTGTTGTTCCAGTCGTAATATGTCTGGCATGGTTATACAGTTTTCTGTGGGAGCTGACTACAAAAGACATAATTTTCTGTTTTGCCTTCAATATTGATCTTATCTATAAATTTAGTTACGTAGATTATCAGCATGACTTTTCACTTTTTTACAAAGAGTTTTTCTTTTCCATTCAAATCAAATTATGCAAGTCTAAGTATATCACAAAGATGTGCACACAACTTTGCGCCCTGCAACTTGACCGTATCACATTCGTGACTTGACTTTTTGTCCAAACAAAACATTTCGTTTGCAATGTCGGCAACAATATGTGTGCCTAGCTACATACGCAACTCAGCTAAAACGTAACAGCCCACACGCCAAAATTATGCTCGACAATTTTATTTTTTTGTGTTTGCCATGCTTATGCTGCCAGCAGCAGGCTTCGCCACTTGCCAGCGCGCAGACACACGCATGAGTCATCAGTGTTGACGGAAACAAAAAAGAAGAAGCAGAATCACAAATAAACAACAGCAAAAACACAACTGACGTTTTCCAACAGCTTTCACTCAACATAAACTTCAGCCTGCCAACACATAACAACAGAATAAAAAGGACACAAAGGAGTCTGTGCGCGAGCTTGCGATTATATGCATATACACATGTATACAATGCGTTAGATACAGCACATGGCTATGGTAAATAAAGCGGCCCACGACGACACAATAAAAGCAGCAAACATGCGTACATACAAAAGCATTAATACATAATATATACATGCATATATGTACGGTACACATCACATTGTGTAGGCAGACAGTCAGCATCGACACAGCAGCCCTATGAGGGCCACAAATGCTGCGCAGGCTGCTGCCTTCCGCACAATGCCGCTCATTTCGGCTTTTTCTGTTTAGCATTTTAGCCTAATTAAGCGTAAATTTGGCAACACTTACAGCAAACGCAGGCGATTTGCCTTGAATGTTGAATATTTTTTATCATGTAATTTTGGCTTTTTTGGCTAACAATTTTATTATCTAAGCGGCATTACATATACTCATATCATCATGTGTATGTGTGTGTGTGTGTGTGTGTGTGAAGCCTAGGGCACGCAGCAGCTGCTTGCCCAAAAAAGCAAAACAGTCTGGCGCTGCACATGCTACACACACATGCACAGAGACAAGCCAGGCATGATGGCGTTAGATGCTTTTAATTTTATCGATTTGTAGCTACAAGTCCGTGGGGAGCACACAGGCGGCAGTTGTGGTAGGGTCGCCTGCCGACTGCTTGGCTGGGTTATGTATGTAGATGCGTGTTAGTTTAAGAGATGGATAGCTGCATGAGTAAGTAAGTGTATGGATAGATGGATAGATAAGTGTATGAATGTGGAGATATATGCGTGATTACGTGTTTAGTGAGATACATATGCGGCAAGATAGAAGAGTTCCGAGATACATTGTATAGATAATTAGATTAGATAGTCAGCCATAGGCCTAGAATAGCAGACGCATGACACTATATTTTTGTAATTTATTTATTTCGTTATAGGTTAGGTTAGATAGCTGCATCGCGAGGTGAGTGATGCCACTTAGACCACAGTATAGATCCGTTGTGAGCCATATAACTTATTTAAGAATATTATTAATTAATAGTCTATTAACAAATGGTAGTCGACCGGAGAAAGTTACTGTCCTATCCAACTGCCCTCATAGAATGGGAATTTGCCTAAAAGCTGATAATGATTCGTTCCGCAAAGGCAGAGCTTGCATATTCTAATGGGGTTAAGTCAATGGAGTGAGATTAGTGAATTTGCATTCTGATTAGCAGTAGAACTTCCTTTATAATGAAAGCTTACATTCAGTACTTCCACTTCCACTCAATTATGAGACACTCAATTCTCTCTCCATGCAGCTCAATTTGCTTAAAGGAAATTCTAGTCATTCCCAAAGCAAAAAACATCTTTAAAAACAATCCAAATGACTATACTCTAAGTATAGACTCATGTTCTGCCATAACATCAATATAAAACAATTCCAATACTAGAAAATATTCGATTATTTTATTGTTAAAAATGACTGCAGCTATTCCAAGTTTTGGAAATTATTAAGCATGTGTTCGCCTAGCTTCACAAGAATTCAATTTTGAGGGGTGAATGGCATAAATACAATTCACTGGCATTCAGTTATTTGATTTGCAAAGTTGAACTTCATAGACCGCAGTTGTTTATTTATGTGATTCTGTTCTGAGACTCGCATGTAAATTTCATGTGCAAACTAAGCGGAATGTCCACAACTGTGGTGCACGTGTGCTAAACATTTGCCACAGTCTGTGGCCAACAAGTAAGCAACAGCAAGCAGCGAATCAGCTCACAAATGCATTTTAAACGCGATGGCTGCCTGCAGGAGCATGGAGCGGCACAGATGTGTTAACTGTTGCCTATTTTCTGCTTTCATGTCACATTTCGCCAAACAAGATGTGGCAACAAATGCAACAACAAAAACAACAACCACAACACCAACAAAGGGTGGTCACATGCAAAACTGTCAAATTGCAGCAAACAAGTTTAAATGACAGCAAAAAACAAAAACATTAAAAAATAAATAAATAAAAATAAATAAATAAAAAATAAAATGTTCTTATAAAAGTATTCGGGCAGGCAAGCGCGCGGACTGCTGCACAGCTGCCTAAGGTAAGTGCACACACTCGCACTTGCACTTACATGTGTGCATTTGTCCAGCCTGGCAGTGTGTCCTCGGCGAATGTTGAGTTCAAGGCGACTTCACTGCTGAAGCGAACGTTGCCATGCTCCGCGTTGTCTCCTGGCTGTCATTTGCTGGCTGCACTGCAAGCGAAGGCTGCATGCGCCTGCAGCTGCGAAGGACTTGCAAGCAGACAGAGAGAGAGAGACAGAGAGCGGGAAAGAGAGAGAGTGTGTGTATGCAGAGAACCCACACAGCAGCAGCAGCAGCAACAGCAGCAGCCGCTGGACCAATCAATGCTTGCAGCTTCTTTTGAGCAAAAGCCAACAGAGCGATTCTGCGCACTTGCCATGTTGTCGCTGATAGCCTAACAGTGTTTACCTCAACACTTAACAGTTATGCAAGCGCTCTGCTATGCATAACAGCCAGGCACGCACAATACAGATGTTTGTCTCTCGCGCATATGTTACTCAATTCTTTGACGCATGCATAACACAATGACGTCAGCGTAGCTGTGTGAAGTTCACCACTATGACGTCAACTGCAGGTGGCTGTGTTGGGGCGTTGTGTGTGCGTGAAGACGGAAAAGGTTGCCTCCAACTGTGCTTTAAGTTTACAGCAGACAAAAGGTTAAAGTAATCACTCATTATTTGGTCAAAATAAAACAAACCACGCAAAACACAAAAACCTAAATCGTTGCTTTAGTTAATGTCAAGGGAGCTAATGTGCGCAGGGATTAGGTACCAGAATGCACAAAGGCTTCTCTTGGTGCCAGCAAATCGCCAGCAAGTCTTGAGACTAAGCTACCCTTGTCAATCAATATTTTCAAACCATAAAACACTTGACCGTTGACAACAAGCAAAAGGTTGACGCTTGGCGGGAAGACGGCCCTTCAAGGTCAGCGATGAGCTTAACAGTCTGTCGAGTGTGCACACGTGTGTTGAGTCATTTGAGCATTTAAGCTGCAAATCATTAAATCCTTAAAAAAATATTGTGACTTCTCTAAGGCAACAACGATGACATTTGTCAACTTAAGCTAAACACAAAACGTTTCAGATTGCAACGGAGTGACTAATGGCCCGTTGTGATGAATTGGCTGAACTAAATAAATTACACTGCCTTCTTCAATTTTAGACTAGGCATTGTCCAGTTACAATTATGCGACGCTTTACATATTCTATTTATCGATGGTATAGCAACTCTACGTTCATAGCACAATTCATTAGCGTAGGAAATGTGAATTAAGTTAAATTTCTTCGCAGGCATTACTGTCAATAAGAAATCAAAGCCAACATCCAGCAATCAAACAGTTGATCTTAATATTAACTCAGCCTATTTGTCTTGCATTTACGTGAAGATCCCAGGGGAGTAATCGTTTGACTTTTCATTGCTGGCCATGCTTTCAGACACAAAGAGATGTCAGACGTCGAAGGCTGTGATTTTCCCATCAAATTGAGTTGCAGCTGGCCTTCTCTCGCACAGCGGGCTGCTGCTGCATTGCTAAACTTGTTATGTTCAGATACAGGAAAATTGTGCGAGATACGCGTAATACATCAAGCGTTTTACGGCCTAAAGACAGTTAAGATACTTGTACAATAGCAACAACAACAATAGCAGGCAATAAAATAACACAAAGAAGGAAGTCATAAAAATCAAATAATTATAATGATTATTTTTATAACAAATTTGTTATATGTTACATCGAAATTTTGCGAGCACAAATGAACTAACAAAATCATACAACAACATAAGAGTATCATATGAGATTACGATTACGATGACGACGATTTCCGCAACTGGAACAGGCAACCGCTGACTAAACTTAAACACTTACAGTTGTGGCCACAATATATGTCACACTTTGTGTGAGCAACACTCAGTGGCGCCGTCATTATTTACATACGTTGTCTACCTTAAAATAGCTTTGGTATGAAAGCATCCTTCTTCTTTTTTTTTTTTTTGTAACTTATTTCAATTCTTTTTATAATATTTTTAATTTCATAATGCGGAGTAATATAATAAAAATAATTTTATATTTTTCAACATAATTAAACAACATTGAATCAGCAAATATATTATTAAAGAGATTCATCAGTTTGTGTAAAAATAAGAATTCAAATATTTTTAATAATTTTTTATTTAGCTTATAGTGCGTTAAATATTCGATTTATGAGATATAAAGCTTTTAGACTATAACAATATCACTAGAATAGGCGGCACTAAGCTCCCATAATAGAATCATGCTATCAGCCAAATTACAGTTGGACTCCTCTATAACGAAATTTGCTAAAGACAAGACTCTCTGTAAGAAGAAGACATTTGAAGACATTTTTCAATTTTTCATATACAGTTGACTCTCGGTTAACGAACACAATTTGTTCCAGAATCTTGTTCGATATTCGAAATGTTCGTTAACCGAGAATCCTTGTTTTTTTTACTTTCTAAAGCTTTTTGATGTAGAAAAAAAATTATTTTTTTTTAAATCTTTCGTTGAAATTGCAGAACCGGACAGACTTAGGAAGGCAATTACATATTGTATATGCCTGGGAAGGAAATACATAACAGCAAATGCAGAGCTTCCCATGAAGTGCGGCATATAAAATGTGCTAAATAAATGGCCAAGACTGTGCGCTGTGTGTAGACAGCCAAGCCAAATACTCATGTGCACGCTGTGTATATGTCAAGTGGAGTGAATTTTGTTAATTGCATCAATTGCTAAATATTTAGCATAGTTGTGCACATTTGTTGCAGCCTGCATGCCAACCCTCTCCCCTCTCCCATCCGTAGGCAGGCGCACAACAAATCGCAATGCAATGAAGCGCCAAAAATGGCGTAAGGAACTAATTTGCAATGCGTTTATATGCATTGCCTTCACTCGAAATTGACTATAATGTACGTACAGTGTACACATGCCTATGCTAGGCAACTATTGAAACGTTGAGGAAAATTCAAGTTTTATGTTGTTAACATGTTCACTGGCGCACTCAACTCAGGCAAGCGAAAAGCAAAACAAAATGTAAACAAACTGCACGCGTTTTGCCGCATTTAACAACAACGTCAGCAACAACATTAACGTCATGAGCAACGTCATCGGATTGCTGCCGAAATTAACTAAGCATATGGAAAATTTCACTTGCACGCAGCACAACATGCGTCTGCGCGTCCTAAGCAACTCATGCAGAGCATCGCATACGTCAACGTCAACGTCAACGTCAGCCTGGCAGCAGCAAAGCAAAACCAATCTTACCCTCCCCATCCGGACAAGGCAAAGGCAATGGCGAGGAAAAGGCGAAGGCAGGGCAGAGCGAAGGCAATGGCAAGGCGAAGGCAAGCCAAGGCGGACCGTCATTGAGGCAATGGCAATGGCAACGCAACGTAGCGCAGCACATCACAGCGCAGCGCAGCGCAATTTAATCCAACCCAACTAATCTGACACTGACAGTGCGTTTTTGGCACTTTCACTCTTAATTTCTTTTGGTTTTCTATTTGCTCGCTGTGCCGCTGCCTGCTTAACCGCCTGCTAAGCCCCCATGCAGCATGCCTGCAGCTGCCCCTGCCGCCGCCTGCGCCTCTGCCTGCTTTCGGTTTCGTTTTCAGTCAGCTACGACACGTTTTGTTTGTTAAATATTACGTTATAATTTTGTTGTGTTTTTCGCTTTTTTTTCTTGTTTTTTTTTTTTTTATTTTTTCAGTGCAAGTTTGTTTTTGTTTATGCGGGCCAACCGCTGCAGACAAGCGTTGTGGCAGGCAGCAGGCAGCAAGCAGCAGCCAGTTGTTGCATTGATCATGTAAACAATAACAAAAAAAAAAAAAAAACAAAACAAAAAACAAAATTAAAACGAAAACAAAAACAAAAATCGAGTAAAAGATATGCGCATCATAAAAAGAAAATAAATCCGATTTGTTTGTTATCGTCTGGGGTCTCGGGTCTCGGGTCTATCTTACATTGGAGTTCAGCGACGTGCGCATGGTGCAGCTAACTAAAGTTCAGATTAAATTTCGTGGTTGGCTGCCACAATGGCACACACACACACACACACACACAGCTATTCTGTTATTTTCAATTTGAAGACTCAATTACGAAAGAAATAAATGAATAAACTTGGCGGCACACATCATGAGGCAAAGCGCCAATAAGTGCTCAGGCAATGAGGCGTGTGCAGCCATAACATTAAGCAAAGCTGAGGTAGCTAAACTCAGGCATTACTGTAATAACTTTTAACTATGCTCGAACAACTTTTAACAAACAACAGCCAAGTGTAGCCAGTTGAGTTAATCTATACGAAAGTTGCTTCACTTTTTCTTATACTTTATAAAGCAATAAAATTATGCAAGACAACATTGTGAGTTTTTGTATTATGTAAAGAGCATCTGCCAACTTTAATGAAATCCAATACAATTCTGAAGAAATTGAACTTTTTTAATTTATTTGCGGAGCAATGTCTTAAGCGGACACCCCTTCTTGGGAAAAGGCGGACACCCCTGCTAATTGGGCAAAAACAGTGCCTCTTCCCTCTTAGCTGGACACAAAGTTCTCATCAACGCACTAAATGAGGAATAAAAGCCTAAAACAATCAATTAAATGTCTCTAAAAAATGTAATTAATACAAATTGGTGAATTTCGCATAATATGTGACGTGTTTTCATGTTAGTGATTTAAGCAAATATTTCATTTCATTAGAATACCAGGAATAAATGAAATAATAAACTTTCTTAATAATATGTGACAAAGAAATCTTGAATTTATATATTGTGTGCCTATTTAAATAAAAATAAAACAAAATTGCCACTCTCACTTAGCAGACAAAAATTGGCTGCCGGTGAGTGTTCGCTTAAAAGAGGCTTCACTGTGTATGATTCATTGTTTTCTTTTTTTATGCGTATTACATCTTTCGCTGACTGCGTGCAAGGCATATTAAACAAAGAATCAGGTCAATAAAACCTTGCGAAATTTACTTAAGCTATTAACGCGGGGCATAAAGCATTCATCCCACCTCAAAGCAGCTAATCACGTTGAACGTGTAAAGTGTCTAATAATAGATTTGCCAACTCCTTGGAGACAACTTACACAGTCGACTGCCGCATAGAGTGGCGGCGCATTAGGAAGTTTCACAAGTTTAGGCAAGTTGTTCGCACGCGCATGCGTCACAGGCGCGTCATCGGCGACGCATGTGCGAAGTACGTATAACGGTACTCATGGCGCAACTTGTTTAAACCGTTAGCGGCAGGTCAACAAATTTTGACAGCTGAAGTTTATTTATGCAATTAGTCTTTCGTTTTTTTTTTTCTCTCGCTCTCTTTTTTGTGCTGTGTTGTTGTTGTTATTGTTATTGTTATTATTGTGGCTGCTGTGCGTTTAGCAACAACAATGAAAAAAAATAATAACAAAATGAAACAAAACAAAGCAAAGAAAAAAATGCTTAACAAATTTTATTCAATATGCGCAAACTCATTTGCAAATGTGTGAAAATGATTCATGCGCAATGGCCTTTTTTATTGTTATTATTATTAGTATTGTTGTTATTGTTGTTGTGTTTGTTGTCGTTGTTTTTATTTGTATGTTTCGTTTTGGTTTGTATTTTTTGCTGTTATTATGCGAACTTCGCTTGTCAAAATTTGACAGCATCAAATTTTTGCCATTGTTAACATCGATCTCCATGTGGGCGTCTCTCATTGGGCTTTGTTATCGTTTTTGCACCCTCCTTTATTTCTCTCTTCTTTTGTTTTTTGTATTTTGTTTTTTTTTTTTTCGCTGTCTTCATGTTCGCTTTAATGTAGCACAAGGACGTAAATTTCATACTTCAGTTTGAGTCAGGCGCGCATGACATTTCCTGCTTTCACGCAGCACCACGCCCACATCTGGGACTGCACAAATATGGCAACGTTGTCGTGACTTGTTGCTTGAGTGTCATAAAAGAAAGCCTCATAAATTTATATTAAAGTCAAATGTTTTCTGGTTGTTGTTATTTCTTTAATGTGTTTTTTAGTATTTTCATAAAATTTTATTTGTTTTGTGATTTTTGGTTTCTTTTTCTTCTTTTTTTTTGTTTTTTTCTTTTTTTTGGTTTTATTTCTTCGTCACAATTAATTTCGCATCAAAATGTAATGCAATGCACTGCGCTGAGTAGTTTTCAATTTGGTAAAAAGGGAAATGACGCTCGAAAATTTATTAAACTTTATAACGGTTTATGGCTAAACGTCATATAAATTAATTAATTTGACAGCTGAAAGCGACGTTAATGACAAATTAAATGCGTTTGAGTTGCGTTGCAGGTTTATTGTCGGCTCTTGGCTATGCCTCAAAATAATCAATTTCATGCATTTTCAAAACAATTTTTCAAAAATGAAATTTTGAAATGTTTGCAGAGCGACAGCAAACGAAATTGTCAGCATCTCAAATATTTCATTTATTTATATTTTTTTTTTTTATGTTGACAGGCAAATGCATAAGAAAATAAAAAGCCAAAGTGGAAGTGAAAGTGAAAGTGAAAGTGAAAGAACTTGCAGCAGAAGTTTCAACGTTTTTTTTACTTGACATTATAAAGCAGTTCTTCTTAAATTCAGATCAAAATCGTTATAAATCATTCTAAAAAGTAAATTTATTAGATTTTCGCTTACATAATTCAACAATGCAGGGTTCAATAAATAAAAACGATGAATGAATAATGAAATTGTCGAATTATTTCCAGAACAAAATATGAATAATAAACGGAATCTCTTTGTTTTACTTTTATAAAAATATTTCTTAATGCAGATACGAAACAAATCTTTAAAGAACTTAACTTAAACAAGTTCCAACTAAAAACAATCAGCACAAAATTCAAAATCAATAATTTCTGAATTTTTAAAAAAGTTCTTGCATAAATTTAAGTTTCCAAAAATAAACGCAACTTATTGAAAACTCATTACTTATAATTCAATACGAGTATATGCAGGAGTGAGTGGCACCGTGGAACCCTGAAACTCAACACAAGAACGCTGCGCAAGTCATTAGCACCCTAGGCTGGCTGGCTTATCGCTTAATGCGTTGACTGCCTCAAATATTTATAAATATTTCCCTCTAATAATTTCGGCGCCTCAATTTGTTATGCATATTCCAATATTGCCGCCATTGGCTGCAGCCATAAATCTGTGGCCACACATTAGTCAACTTTGACAGTTGTGTGGCCTTTGAAGTGGGCTGCTGCACAACTTCAGCTGGCTGCCTGACTGTGCTCGCCTGCCTATGCCTGCCTGTGCCTGCCTGGCACTTGCTGACAGTCAAAGGTTCTACAGCAAAACAAATCAAACATACAAAAAAGATGAACCGGCAGCAGGCAAATGCATTCCGCGTTCAAAGTTCTTGCCTGGCATATATGGCCAAGCCAAGCAGTTCAGCAATTATTGCAGTAGAGTTTATTTTTGTATGCGTTTTCCGTGAAACGCGTGTAAACATAAATTCATAAAATAGTGGAAAATTGAAAAAAAAAAAAATAAATAAATGAAATCCCAATGCCTTTGTGGAAATTGTTTTGTTAATAAATACGCGCGCATAAACAGTAAACAGACACACAGCTGCCGTGTGCTCTGCTCAGGTTTTTCATGGCTTTGAGGTGTGAAAAAAGAAAAGCTAAAATGCAATTTCCATTACTACATGTGTCTGTCTGTCTGTCTGTCTGCCGTTGCTTGCACTTTTATTTGCTAAAATGCGCGTGCATTGACTTTGACATATCAATAAAGGATAAATCGCTGGCTTCTGCGGATTTGGGCACCGGCGGCAGTGTCTGCCTATGGCATATGGCGCACAGATGCCGTCATCGTCGTCACGTTGAAGTTGAAGGTTGACTTGTGCATAAATATGCTTACGATACGCTAACACTCGCATAGTTTGCACTCTTCCGCTCAGCTTGTGCAAATAAACTCTGTAGACATTTGTGTGGGCTCCAGGCGCTGCCTTGGCGTGCCTTCTGTGCATTTGTTTGTCTCTCTACATGGCCTTTGCGTTTGCGGATCAAAACTTTTGAAATATTTATGAACTTGCAGGCGTATCATCATGTTGGATTAAGCATAACATTGAAGTGTTGTCGCTGGCAAGTTGTTGTTGTTGTGGTTTGGAAAAAATTATAAACTGCTGCCTTGTGGGAAAGTATATTTGCATTTGGCCGCATGCCTTCTGTGATTTGACTGTGGCAATGGTAGCTGCCTATGCTTTGCTAGCCTATTGTGTTCTCGTTTAACTGAGGAAGTAAGCAATATATGCCGCGGCATGGCATGTTGCCGGAGTAAATTCTATGCTCTTCGATATATAAAAATAGCTTTAGCAGGGCTAACAGGGGTAACAATCTCGATGCTAAATGCATGTAGTCTAATTAAACTCTTTATAAGAGTAGCAAAAGAACCCACGTCTAATATCTTAGAAACTATCCGACTCATTTCAGTACAGTTGCTAATTATCATTTTAGAAGTCTGCAGCGCAACGCAAAAATTTGTATTCTATTGTGGTCACCTTATTAATTTTAGACCTTATCCATTCTGTGATAAGTCAACTTAAAATTAAAATTTTAATAGAAAAAAAAAAAATCTTTTTATTAATTACAAATTTAATTTATGGTTTCTTTAATTACTATTATTTTTTCCGCTTGTTATAATTTTTATACCCTGTACCAAAAAATGGTAAAGGGTATATTAAAGTTGTGCAAATGTATGTAACGGCAAGAAGGAGGCGTGGCAGACCCCATAAAGTATATATATTCTTAATCAG
>JBAMBQ010002484.1:0-11886 GCA_037044495.1 Stegana nigrithorax
GCACTGAAGCTAAAGGACGCGAAAAAAGCCAAAAAAATGTTGACCATAGCGCAAAGTATAAGCTTTTCGAGGCAACAGCAAGGGCTATCATGTGCTACGCAGCACAGGTATGGGGATGGGACGAATTTGACGATTTAGAACGACTCCAAACATATTATGTTAAAAGAACATTCAAATTGCCATCGAATACGCCTAATTATGCTATCGCTCTGGAAACAAATCTCGCCTCAATGTATACGTATGCTCTTTCGATGCACTTTGGGTATATAAGATACACAATGGAATTAAAGGAGGACAGACTACCTAGAACTGTCACGAGCTATCTGTTACAAACAAGGTCGCAATTCTTTGAGAAATGGGAGAGTTTAGCTGATAAATATAACGTCGCATGGATGCCAGAAAACACCGGTACGTGGAGAAAAATGCATGAAGAAGTACTCCTGAAGGGAGAGCAAGATAGAAAAAGCAAGCATATAATGCAAGCGAGAAATAGTACCTCCAGGAATTATTACCGAGAATTAAGCTACCAGCTAGAGGATAACAACTATTTTATTAACAATCTGGGCATACAAGATATCGCGAATATCTTTAAAGCAAGAGTGGAACTGTTGGACCTGATGTATAAACCATATCAAAAAAGAATTTGTGAGAATTGCACTATCTGCAATATGGGCGTCAGGGAAGATTCTTTCCATTTCATAGCTGAATGCCCGACCTTAAGCGAATATAGGCAGCTGTACTGGCAAAAGCCGTATATGACGATGGAAGAATGCGTGCACACACTCAACGGGAGAAATTGGCGACAGCTAGCGAGCTATATCAGGGATGCAATGAACTACAAAAAGAAAATAATAAGCGGAGATTTTTAACTTCTATTAATGCAAAATGGCCAGGACAGCAAAGAATATTTATAAGACACTAGATTAAAAATGTACAAATAGTTAGGTAAGACCGTCTCTTCCACCGAACGACGTAGTATCCTGTGAAGAACAGGGCAGCTACGTGTAGTAGGGAGGGGGAAGACGGCGGTGGCGGACGTCAGACAGACATGCCACTGGTATTATAAGCTCATAGTTCTTAAGAGTGAAATTCTATGAAAGAAAAATGAACAAAAAACAAAAGAAATTGAAAAATAAAGAACTACTACTACTACTACTACTACTACTACTACTCACAATAAATGCAGCTTCAGCAAAGTACAAAATATTTCAAATATATGTTATAGCACATTCAGTACTAGTTATAACGAACTTTCGGTTATAACGAACCATTTTGCACGAAAAACTCGATTATTTTTCGGTTATAACGAATCAAAAAGAGACGCTATGAAGAAAAAGTAATGTACTTCACCCATATAAGCAAGCACACTGTTTCGAGAAACTAGGCTGTTGGTTTGCCTGTCCTATTTCTGACTGAACTAACTTTTTTTGACTTAGCAACTAACTTATTATCTATGCAGAAGGCAAAAATCAAAGGAATGAATGATAAATAAAGAAAGCGGTGCAAAAAGCAAATAGAAATAAATTGAGAGAGAGAGAGAGAGAGAATGAGAGAGAGATAAAGAATAGATTGTAAGCTGAGCAATCTAGAATTAGTAGGAATTAACTTAAAGAGTATGAAGAATTGAAGAGCGCCACGCAGGGCAAACAAAAGAAATACAATATATAATTTTAACAGCCACACAGGGCTGTGTATGGTTATTGCTGCTGGCCTGAACATACTCCCCCCGTTGGAAGTTGTATGCTTTCAACAAGATTTTGGTTTGAAGGAGAGCAGCAATTTCGCTCGCCATGCGTCAGATGTGCCACGCTGTCATCGTTGATTGGTAATGCGGCAACTTTAGCAACTGCTCTTTTAAGTAGGCCGTTAGCAGTACGAATGATGGCTACGCGAGCGGCGCCGTCGTCGCCGGTGATTATTTTGTCGATTCGTCCTAGTTGCCATTTTAAAGGGGGCAAGTTGTCATCTTTCAGCAGGACAACGGCTCCTTGTTGCAAGTTTGCCGATGGTGTTCGCCATTTGCCTCTTTCTTGCAATAGAGACAAGTAGCTGGTGCTCCATTTTCTCCAGAAGGTTTGCTTCATTTGGCAAATTCGCTGCCAGTGACTTAAACGATTAATGTTTAAGTGTGTCACATCAGGCTCATTGATTGTTGTATAAAGTTGCCCAATAAGAAAATGTGCAGGCGTCAGCACTTCCAAGTCCGATGAGTTTTCTGTAAGAGGACAAAGTGGACGTGAGTTTAAAATAGCGGAGATTTCACAAACAAGGGTGTGGAGCTCATCATAGTTGAGTATTGATGCACCAACGACGCGATAAAAGTGGAATTTGGCGGATTTTACCGCGGCTTCCCACAGACCGCCGAAGTGTGGTGAACGCGATGGTATGAACTTCCAATCGATGCCGTTGTCAATGCATGCGTTGTAAATAGCATGATTGTGAGGTTGAGTTAGAAATAACTGCTTTAGCTCAGCTAGTTGATTTTTGGCTCCAACAAAATTTGTGGCGTTGTCAGACCAAATAACACGCGGCTTTGGTCTTAAGCTTATAAAACGCCGCAACGCAGCTAAAAATGACTCTGTAGTTAAATCTCGAACAAGCTCAAGATGTGTGGCCTTTGTTGTGAAACAAACGAAAATAGATATGTAGCATTTTATAGGCGGTTTGTTGCGAGCTTCAGCCTTGTAGTAGAAAGGTCCACAGAAGTCGATGCCGGTGGTTTGGAAAACTGGGTTTGGCCGAACGCGATCGTGTGGAAGATTCCCCATAATATGCTCGACTATCTTTGGTTTCATCCGAAAACATCGCACGCATTTGCTGATGATGCTAGCAACGGTTTTCCGTCCTCCGATGGGCCAGTATTTTTGCCGCAACAAGGCAAGTAGGCTTTGCGGTCCAGAATGCAGAAATTTTTGATGAAAGTGAATCACGATACCGTTGGTTACTGGGTGATTCTTTGGTAATAAAATTGGGTGTTTTGCATCGAAATCTAAGAAGGAATTTTGGAGCCTGCCGCCGACTCGAATCAACCCATCTGCATCAATTGCAGGGTTGAGAGACAATAGTTTTGATTTTGATGAAATTTGCTGATTAGAGGTGAGTGTCCTATATTCTCCAGAGAAATGTACTTGTTGAATACATCTGATGAGCAAGTGCGTTCCTTTTTTCAATTCATCAACTGTTAGTGCGCCTCTTATCCTTGGCGAGGTTTTGTTTTTAAGCGATGAAAATCGGTGTATATAGGCGAATACACGTTGCAGTCTGCCAAACGAATTTTGGAACTTACATTCATATGAAATGTCCTTTTGGTGTGAAATGATTAAAACTTTCTGCCGACGCTCGGGTAATTCAGCTGGCAATTGCGCAGTTGAAGGCCATTGAGATCTGTGGAGTCGTAAAAATGGCGGACCGTTGAGCCATAAATTGGACTCCAGCAATTCCTTGGGGGCACATCCACGTGACAGGATGTCAGCAGGGTTTAATTGACTGGGTACATGATGCCAATCTAATCCTTTGGTCAATTCTTGAATTCGCGAGACCCGATTGGAAACAAAAATGTTGAAATTTGATGAAGATTCACGTAGCCAGGCGAGAACTATGGTGGAATCCGACCAACAGTGAGCGCTATATGAAAATGGTATGACTGTCGCAAAACTTGTGACGAGTTCTGCTAACAGAAGTGCTGCAGAGAGTTCGAGTTTTGGAACTGTTAGTATTTTGAGAGGCGAGACCCTTGACTTTGAACAAATGAGGTGTGATGAGACACGTCCATGTAGTTCCGACCGCAAGTAAATGCAAGCGCCGTATGCCGATAAACTTGCATCGCAGAAGGCGTGTAACTCATACGTAGCGTGTGGTATTAACACAAATCTGGGAAATTTAAAATTAGTAACAATTGAGAGCTGAGAAGTTAATTTACGCCATATAGAATGTAATTCATGTGGTAAAATTTGGTCCCAGGTGAGGTTATGCTTCCACAAAGCTTGCATAAAAATTTTTGAATTCGTAATGATTGGTGCAATCAACCCAAGTGGATCGTAGAATTTAGCTATGGTTGAAAGTACTGTGCGTTTGGTGGCTGAACATTGCGGTATAATGTTCGCGAAACTGAAGAGAAAGTTGTCACATGCCGGATCCCAGATTAAACCAAGCGCCTTGGCGATGTCGGTTCCGTCGTGAAATTTTAGAAGTTTTTCTCGATCGGCTGCAACTTCATTTTCTAACACCTCAGATGCATTTGTGCACCATTTGCGAATTGGAAAGTTCCCTCTACGCAGCAGCTCCTTTACTTCACATTTGATGTTTATAACTTCTTCGACTGTGTCACCACCTGATATTAAATCATCCACGTAAAAATCTCTGCGCACGATCTTAGAGCCGAGTGGGAGCGATTTTTCTTCATCGATTGCTAGCTGCTGCATTGTTCGAATAGCTAAAAATGCAGCAGGTTTAGTGCCGTAGGTGACAGTTTCCAATTTGTAGATTTTAATTTCTTCTTGTGGGCTATCACGCCAAAGAATACACTGCAATTGGTCATCAGGAATTTTCATACGTACACAGCGATACATTTTGCATATATCACCGCATAATGCAATTTTAAACAATCTAAAACGAAGCAGTGTGTGAAATATTTTTGCTTGAATGGTTGGTCCTCGCAACAGACAGTCATTTAAAGAGTAGCCGGATGTAGACTTTGCAGATCCATCGAAGACCACGCGAAGCTTTGTTGTTGTGCTGTCTTCCTTGCGAACACAATGATGCGGCAAAAAATATACCGGAGAGTCTGTTTTCAATGTAGCTAGCGACATATGGCCAAGATCCTTATATTCCTGCATAAATGCTAAATATTGTGTTTTTGTACGTTCGTCAGAATGGATTTTTCTTTCAAGTGTTTTGAACCTACGAAGTGCACGATCATATGAATGTCCAAGCTCTTTGAACATTGATTTAGTTGGAAGTCTAACCGAATATTCTCCAGTAGGTGCCCGAGTAAAATTTTGTGTGTAATGTTGCTCGCAAAGGGCATCATCATTTGTTATTTCCTGCTCTGAATCAAAACAGTTTTCAATCTCCCAAAACCGTTTGACGATGTTTGTGAGAGATTCTTCTGGCAGTTGATGCTCAGTACATTCTTTTAAAGTTGCTAAAGCAGTGGCTTGTGGTTGTATAAATGAAGTACCACCAGACACCACCCAGCCTAATCTGGTTTTTTGAAGCGTAGGTAAATGTTCCGCTATTTTAATTTGGCCAGTGCAAATTAGATCAAAGAATAGGCCAGCGCCGATAAGAAGGTCAATACGTTGCGACTTGTAAAATAGTGGGTCGGCTAATTTGATGTTTTTGGGTATGTCCCAACCCTCAATGCTTAAGTCTGCATTGGGATGATAATTTGTTATGCTCGGTGTAACAAAAGCCGAAAAGGACGTTGAATAACTGCCGTCTTGAGCTTGCGCAACAATGTCTACACATTTGTCTGTAGAGATGATACAGTTGGCAATGTTTTGCGAAGCAAGACATTCTTCCCACTTTTCCAATGACTGCCGGTCGAGCTTGCGCGCCGTCAAGTATACGAGCATCCCCTCGCATATTTCCTCGGGACTTGCCAATGAGTGTAGCGCCCTCAGATGGCTATTTAATTTGTCGGTTAGCCTGCGCAATCCGCTTACGCTGTTCCTCTCGACACTTTCTAGATTGAAAATCGAATTTAAATGTGCCTGGAAATTAAGCAATTTGTTATCAAAACGTTTGATTAATAACTCGAGAGCCTTATCGTAATTATTTTCGCTCGAACTGTTTCCAGCGCAGCACCCTTTAAACTGGTGATTAGATGCTGCATTTTTTCCAGCTTGCACATTTCTGTATTTTTGTGTACAGCCGATATGAATGTGCTGTAGAACGATGGCCACTCTTCGTAGGTGCCATTAAATACCGGAATTTTTAATTCTGGTAATCGCGAACGACGATATGGTTGATGAAGCATTGCTTCATCCAGCGAAAAATGTCTGACCGTAGACGAATGTACTGCACTTGGTCTTTGCTGTAGGCATAACATACGCGTTAGTTTTGCCTTTAGCTCGAAATATAAATCACGCACCGGAATGTCTAAACTGTCACGAAATTCACTTGAATCTAGAATTGAAAGGCTTTCATGAGCATTGTCGAACTTTGCCTTTGTAGTATCGACAAAGTCTAGGCGAACTGCTAGCTCAGGTTCATCGAATTTACCGAGCTGATCGGGCGTAAGGAATTTATTAAATGCATCAAGCTGACGATGCAGCGAGATACATTTTGACATAGTTTTATGTCTATCCTCTCGGTAACGAGGGTGTTCAGTACAAATTTGCTGAGTCACCGTCACCGTCACTCGTCACCGTCACCATACAAAACTATAAAACAAAACTCTGCCGACTCTCTGCCGTTGACAAACCAAGCAACTTGTAAAGAACGAAGTAATATAGTTCGTGTTGAAAACAAGGCCGAAGTTCATTCGGCAGCATTTTTGCATTGTGAAATTTACATGCATGCGTAGTGCGCTCAGTCGGCAGCAAGCAACCAAGCCCGACGGTCGTTGTTTAATACGTTCTCCGACTCTCAGTCGCTGAGTGTGCATACGTTCGTCTGTGCTTGTCGATCGCCTGCTATGAAAAAAACGTTCATTTACAACAACTAATTGTCATTGTTGTTGTTACGAACGTTTTGAATGCTTACTGTTTGCTATTGCTATGAAAAAACGTTCAATTACAACAACTAATTGTCGTTGTTGTTGTTACGGACGTTTTGTGCCGCATGTTGATATGAAGTTTTGTCTTTGAGCACAGAATAGAATGTGAGCGAAATTGACAGTAAAGCCTGCAACATTTGTAATTCACAAATATGTGAAAATTTACAATTTTACAATTAAACATAAAACTATGTTACAATGTAACTGCGTGGAGCGCAGGTACTCGCTACCAGTTTACTGGTATTTTTTTTATTTTTTCTTTAAGAAAATCGATATCGTCTAACACCGATTGCGGTGCGGACGAATCGTACGATTTTGATTTTTTAGGCATTTTAACGACACACTTATTTTTAGGTTATATAAACCGAAGGTTAAATGACCGCTAACGATTTAGCGGATTGTACGGAATTTTATAATAACCCGTTTGGCAAAGCACAGCTATGTAACCGCTAACGATATAGCGGATTGCATTAATTTGCAAAAAAAATGTGATGCGAAAAACACTGAATCACTGTTCACTGCACAAAGCCAGAAACAAAAACCAGAATTGTTAATTTTTGCGTGCACTAGAAAAAACGTGACGAAACCAAAAAAAACCAAAACCACTATAAGGTTATGTGGTAGAGCACAATTTAATTGCTAACGATATAACAAATATAACGCGACGAAACCGAAATTGACTATGTTGCACTTTCCGATCACGTCGGGGTCACCAATGTTTCGAGGAACTAGGCAGTTGGTTTGCCTGTCCTATTTCTGACTGAACATTGGTGACTTGACTTAGCAACTAACTTATTATCTATGCAGAAGGCAAAAATCAAAGGAATGAATGATAAATAAAGAAAGCGGTGCAAAAAGCAAATAGAAATAAATTGAGAGAGAGAGAGAGAATGAGAGAGAGATAAAGAATAGATTGTAAGCTGAGCAATCTAGAATTAGTAGGAGTTAACTTAAAGTGTATAAAGAATTTAAGAGCGCCACACAGGGCAAACAAAAGAAATACAATATATAATTTTAACAGCCACACAGGGCTGTGTATGGTTATTGCTGCTGGCCTGAACACACACTAATGAAGTGAAACTGCTGTTCAAAATGTAAGGAATGAAGTTTTAGTTACTCTGTATATGAAGTAGGAAAGAAATAAAACAATTCACTATTGCACCACATTGTCACCGGTGCATAGTAGTAGAACATCGGCAATAAAAACTAGAAAGGCAGGGCTGTAGTCGGGCGTGACCGACTATAGAAACCCTGTACCCAATCCAAAATTGAATATATTTTTTTGTTGCTTTAATATTTTGTATTCATTATGTAAGGATATATCAAGAAAAAAAATTTTTTTTTAGTGAAAGCCATTTTTCGACTGATCGTTCCTATGGCAGCTATATGTTATAGTAAACCGATATTTACCATATTTAGAAATATGATTGGATATTTTATCAAATCATTAAATCCGAAATTTGGTATAGATATCTTAATAAACAAAAAAGTTTTTTTCAGTAAATGTTGTTTTTCGGCCGATCGTTCCTATGGCAGCTGTATGTTATAGTAAACCGATATTTATAATATTCGGGAATATGATTGGATATTACTTAGAATTGTTAAATCCAAAATTTGATAACGATAGCTTAATATACAAAAAAGTTTTTCTCAGTAAATGTTCTTTCTTGGCCGATCGTTCCTATGGCAGCTATATGATATAGTAAACCGATATACATAACTTTTAGATATGTGATTGGACATTAGGTAAAACAATTAAACCCCAAATTTGGTAAACATATCATAAAAAAATAAAGCGGTTTTTGTTACTAAATATGGCTTTTCGGCCGATCATTCCTATGGCAGCTATATGTTATAGGTTGAATATCGAAAAAAAAAATAAACTCGTTATGCCTATGGATTAGGAGAGTCTTCGTGCCAAATTTGGTGGTTGTAGGTCTTACCGTTTCCGAGATCCGTGCGTTCATACGGACAGACGGACAGACGGACATGGCTATATCGACTCGCCTTTCGATGCTGATCAAGAATATATATACTTTGTGGGGTCTGCCACGCCTCCTTCTGCCTGTTACATACATTTGCACAACTTTAATATACCATTTACCATTTTTTGATACAGGGTATAATTATAGAAATCAATACTAGTAAACATATTAGTGGTCACTCATATTACTGACGTACTGTCACAATGTGCTCAACAACAACAACATTCATATAAAAATGTTCTCTGTTTTCTGATGTTTCCATCCTTGTTAGCAACAGCAATGCAAAGCAAAGAGTTTTCTACAGCAATAGAATTAAAAAAAAATGTGTTCTATGCAACAAATAATATGGTGTACAGGACAGTCTCGATAGTAGAATACCTTAAAAAAGTAATGTGCCTCACCCATATAAGCACACAATTGAAATAAAACTGCTGCACAAAATGTTAGAAATTAAGTTTTAGTTACTTTGTATAATGTATATGAAGTAGGAAAGAAACAGAGCAATTCTTTATTGCACTCTATTGACACCGGTGCACAGTATTACAATATTGGCAATAAAAATTATAGAAATCATTACTAATAAACATATTAGTGGTCACTCATATTCCTGGCCACGATGTGCACAACAACAACAACATTCATTTAAATTCTGTTTCGGAATATTTTAATGTTTCTACCCCTATTAGCAGCAGCTAAGCAAGGCAACGATTAGTTTGCTTTTTATTTTATAGATGAGTAAATTTTATATTCGCTCACGAATCATCACAATTGGTAAATCATTTTTATCTTTCTCTTACTCATGCGTAGCAATCATATTCTATACGCTGCAGACGGCCACGCACAAGACAATGCGCATTGTTTTGTGCTTCTCCCCACTTCGTCTCTGAAGCATCAGGCCTTTGATTTCTGTTACCTTTTTTTTAGACTTACACCTCGCTAAAAAAGTTTCACTTCAAAAAAATTATACTTTTGCGATGACAGCACTGTAACGTGTCGTATTTTATTTTTCGTATTTTTTGTATTCCGGAAATTTCTCTTAGTTTAATGTTTTTGTGAAGACTTAAGTGGAAGTGTATGTAAATGAAGCTAATATTGGTACTAAGCAATCTAAAATACCTCACCTTTTTAAAAACTAATTTGTTTATGTTAAAATATCCAAAATTTCTATTAATAAACTAACAATGGAGTTAATGTATGCATGTAAATATTTATAAATTGCTTTGTTCTAGTCTTCGTTTATAACGAACTTCGATTATATTGAACCCTTTTGCCCGATCCCTTGAAGTTGGTTATAAGCGATAAATACTGTTTGTTATTTGCAAATATTTAACATTACTTCCTTCTCTGTATTATTGATGCATGCATAAATTGTATATTCATCCGCGAGAATTGATTTCGCACACACATTATCTCATATGGCACACAGAGTTTAGTGATGTACAACATCCACACATTTGTTTACCTATAAGCAGAGAATATGTATAATAAGAAGACGCATGACCCCGTTGAAAAAATTTGTACGTGGGTCCTGGGCCCAGGACCCTACCGTAGGATGGCATGGGGACTGGACTCTACCGTAAGATGGCATATATTTTTTTCGGTGGTAGTTGCATGTGTATGTGATGATGGTCTTCATATACACAGCGTTTTTTTGATTGTAGTTGTTGGGCTAGCCGATTGCGCATATTTGTTGTTGCGCTTGTTTCTTTTTCGGTAGTTGTCATGTTTGTGTATGTGTGTGGTAATTGTCTTCATATACAAAGCATTTTTTGTGGCGATCGCCATTTTTTAGACGTTTCATTTGTGAAGCTACAGTCGAAACTTGATAATCCGAAGTAATCATTGCCGGCCCAATTCGAATAATCGAATTTTTCGGATTACTGGATTGTTTTAATATGAAAATAATAATTAATTTATAGGTTGTATGTAAACATATAATTATTTCCGTTAAAACTATATAAATCCACTGAAGTCATAAGGAGAATATGCATTTCGGATTAGGGAATCGCAGTTAATTAGGATTACAGAGTAGCCAATGCATGAAAATAACGCTTTGGATTACTGTACTTTCGGATCAGCGAGTTGTAGCAACAACTATCAAGCAAGAGGACTTACGTAACCAGACCTAGTGTCTGTTCCACAGGTACGACCAAATGGTCAACAGCTGCCTTATCTACTTAACAAATATTTACTTATAGATTAAAAAACACTAATTACAAAAATTAAACAAACTAAATTAAAATTAATACGACTATTAGTAGTCTAAATTAAAATAAGAATCTAATTCTATGTAATTACATTAAAACTACAAGTAAGAAGAGATTTTAAAGTGTGGGAAGAGGCTATGTTAGAAAATAAATGATAGTTAGAGTTATAAGCCAAACACCTAACATAAAAGGGATCATGCAATAGGAAAGATGATCGTGCAGTGTTTAGTCTAATGGGCAAATAATATCTTGTTGAACGCGAAGGCACGTTAAAATTTATTTTCCCAAGAAGATAAGGAGAATTGACATTGCCGTTTATCAGGTTATGAAGAAAAAGAATACCTAACACGGATCTCCGACTAGCTAAGGTAGGAAGATTAATCAATTTAAGACGGCAATGGTATGAAGGGAGACGAATTGCAGAATTCCAGTTTAATCCACGCAACGCAAAAAGCAAAAATTGTTTTTGGACAGATTCAATTCGGTCAGAATATGTTGTGAGTTGGGGATTCCAAACACATGAAGCATATTCTAAAATCGGACGAACCAAAGAAATGAAAAGCTGCTTGGTGGTATACGGATCATTAAATTCTTCAGACCATCTCTTAATAAAGCCAAGAACACCTCTAGCTTTATAAGTGATCATGAGAATGTGAAAACTAAAGTTAAGTTTCGAGCTCATCAAAACATCTAAGTTGTTCAATTCATAAACACGTGCTAAAGTAGAACCGTTCAAGAAGTAGGAATACAACCTAGGTTTGCTACGAGTGAATGACATTACTTTACACTTTTCGCAATTAAGGTATAGAAAGTTATCCCTACACCACTTTGAAAGTTGATCGAGGTCTTCTTGAAGAAGATTCTGATGAAGAAAGGAATCTAGAGTAAAACAAAGTTTTACATCATCAGCAAACATAAGCACATGAGAATGCTTAACAACCGATAGAAGGTCATTTAAGGCTGCCCTGAGGGA